>JAWWEN010000024.1:2844323-2864664 GCA_035582955.1 Sycophila texana
CCTAAGTTTATTAGGTTTTGGATGAGTTTATTTTTCTCTAGTGCTTTAAAAAGGGCAAATTAAAATCGGCATTTTTTTGAAATGTGCTTTTCTTCGTTGGGAGCGACGATATCTTAAATCACCTCACCCATCCCAGCGTGTCCTTAAAAATCGGCGGAAACTAAATCACCACCCGGCGGCATCTTGCGTTGGCACTCGAGGCAATCCGAGTGATAAAACGAAGCCGGTCGAGGCGCGCGCAGGTACAGTGTTTTTGCGGCTCGCCCGCAGCTTTATCACCGCGGCCCGTACATCTCTGGGCGCAGAGAAGGGTCCGCGGAGCTTTCGGCCACTGATAGACGCTACTTGTTGCGGCCGCGCCGCGACGGCGCCCGCGTGTTTTGTCGGCCGCGCGTAGGTGGAACGCCGCTCCGCAAATGCCTAAACGCGAGCTTATCAACGATCGGCGAGTTATAGGCCCGCATCCAGCGGAAGAGCGAAAGCTCCCCCCCTACCACTTCTCGCGGGGAAAAAGCTCGCTGTAGGGGGACGCTGCTTGCTCCTTGTCCCGCTGCGGTTAATTGATGACCGAGGCTGTTCCGACACTTCCGCATTCGGATGGGTTTAAGCGAGAAATCGAACTGTATAGGTGGGCTAGAGCTTTTATTTCAGATGGAATTTATGAGATTTTTGTGGAAAAATGTGGAGTGAATTCTGTAGAAGTGACAGGCTGAAAGCTCAGTTGATCAGAGCTTAACGTGTAAATATTTTTCGATAAATTTTGATGTGATTTAAAATGCGTTCAGAGAATTTTCAGTTAAGATTTAAGACGAAGCTCGTCGTAAAAATTACGTTTAAAAATGAAATTGACGTGGATCGGACATTTTTAACGAAAGGTCACTGTAATTATATTTTTCTGAATCTTGTATACTCGGCCTCGCTGGAAAATTTTACACGCAGCTTCGAACATATCGTGGACGATTTTCGTGTAAAAATTACATAAAGCTTTTACTCTGGAAATTGTAGAGCTTTTCCTGCTAAAATTACTGAGCTTTTAATATTTCACGAGAAATTTATCTCTGTGTACTTAATTTACAAAAATATATCAGAGATTATTTACTTAATCAAATTAATTTCTGCTTAATAGAACCGCAGTGTAGGTGAATGCAAGTACTTTGCTACTGTTATAAACTTCTAATATATGTTTATACAACATCAATGAAATTATTAACAGATTTTTCGTCAGAATAGCGACGCCTCTGACCTCACCCGTATATCATAAAGTTTTGTATAATTTTAAAGTGTTATGTAGATTTTTATGGCCTCGCTCCATTGAGGTAAATGCACAAGTATCCATATAGCCGGCCCTTACTATAGGAACGTAAAATAATATTTCCCTGCAGGGAAATGTCAACCGTGCGATACATCCTGAAAAAAAATTACCGTTTTATTAGAATCACAACGTTCAATATTGCCCGGTGAATATTAAAGATTCCTTGTAATTGCATCAAACAGAAATACAATCTGGTCAATAATGTATAGATATTTTTGTTTTGTTTTTTTATTTACACATAAATTTTGTATGCACTAATATTATTCTTTTTATCATTATTATATATATTTTGAAATTATTTGATTCACTTACCAGACACTAGATTAAATAACGCAAAGTTTTAAAGATACTTCAAAATTCGGTAAAACTTAGCTATTTTTCTAGAAGGGCAAATTAACTAAAACATTTCAACTTTTCAACAATATAGTCTAGGATTTTAATTAAATTAATTTATCATATATTTTATTTTATTTCACAGAACCTAATCATTTTTATCGACACCTTTTCCACCTCAAGTGCTTACTTTCCGCCCACGCCACGAGAGCCCCTCTATAACGCGCATTTGAAAAGCGCTGGTAATATAAACGATCGCCATCAATAACATCAATAATATCCGCATATATTGAAACGCATCCGTCGCGCAGAAATACGAGACAGTGGGTATAATATCGCTCGGGCTGATGAGCTAATTTAAATTGTGCGAAGCCAAGGGAGCGTGTTGACCCGATGGACAGGGACACCGACTGGCCGAGATTCGGCCGCCGATCGATTGCATTGACGTGCGCGCGGTAAAATTTCGTCCGAACGCCAAAATCAATCGACGGTGGACTCGTATACTGGGCGATCGAGTTGCTGAGATACTACCGAGCGGCAAAAATCCAATGCGCGCGAGTAAAGAGTATACATATATACGGAATGGTACTACGAGCTGTCGATAATTGGGTCAAGTGGACGAGGTGTACCAATGAAGTGTGCCGCTCCTTTTCCCTTTTACCCGAGAGCACGAATGACCTACAAGTGTTCTACTCACTTGGTCATTATTTTCGAGGCGCCTCTCAGGCTGGAAAACGTGTCGTGAAGTAATATAACATTTTAAAGGACAATTATTAATGTATAATAAAATGTAAGAATGTGAAATAAAGAATAAAAAAGTAAAATATGGATTTCTTAAATTATCGCAAGTGTTCGGAATTGGTAAAACGTTTGGTTTTAAGAATACATTGCCAGTTTGATAGTGACATTAAACATCTTTATTGTAGCAATGGAAAAATTATTGCTTTTCTTTGCAATGATGTGATTCGTTTTATTTTCGACAGACAGAAAAACATTTATTGTAAAGTCGTTTTTAATGAAATTCGATATTGTTATATATTATATGCACCTAATTGTCTCGTGCGGTTATTGTCTTCTCATATCACGAAATTGATAGTAGTTGCGGTGGTAGTGGATTAATTACGATGTTAAATATTTCCTTATAAACTGCTCGTTTTTTTTTTTTTTTTTTAATAGACTAATATTTATATCTACTTATTACAATATTCGAATTATATTCAAAGTACGTTCAAAATCTACCAAACTTCTAAGAAACACAAAAATGTAAAGATTTTACATATATTAATCTAACAATGTAGTATGGTCCTTTTAGAGATTGCATTATATGATAAGAAAGGGATAACCCGTAACTATACTTTTCACCTACGAAACTTCGATAAAGATTAAAAAAATGAGTTTTAAATTTATGAATAATTTAAAATCTCACTCATATAACAATGTTCGTAAAATTATTATAAAGTAAAACTGATGTAAATGAACTGGTTTAAATATTATAATGCGAGTGCTCTCAATATTAAAATATAAAAAACGAAATCGTAAAATATTACCGAAATAAACCATCAATCCACGGAATAACAAATATCTCAGTTTGATTCAAACAACGTAAATTAATAAAAAAGAACATTAACAATTGACGTCAGTAAAACGATCACAGGGATTTACAGCAGTCTTCCATAAACTTTAAAACGTTAAGGCACAATTTTCGGGTTATCTATATTAAAACTAACTGATAATTTTATATCGATCTTTGGTTTGTAACATTCTGAACACTTTTGTCTTCTTTGATGAATAGCTTGTCGAGATTAGTTATAGCTTGGTCTCCCAGCATGCCGATCAAATCCTTAACGAACGTATCCTTCAACTTTTTCAAACACCTGTGGAAGAAATAAAAGAGAATGAGTTGAGAGCTGCATCCCGTAGATAAAAATGATTAATTTTAATCTAGGATAATGTATAACCTTCTGTACGAGGCATCTGTTCGGAATTTTCCGATATCGCGACTGGGTGCATGCGGCCGATGAATTATGAATGTGTCAGGCAAAACGACGTACCTATAAAAAATATAAGAACGTAAGGTTACGCGGTGTCGCTTTCATATTTCAGAAATTATATCCTTTGATGGTGACAATTTTAAACAGAGCTTGCTTTTTATTGAACAAGACAGCTAAGTATGAAAAAAATATTGCAATTTTTCTTGAATATTTAACTATTGTATTAACGCACTTGTATCCTAAAGCTGTTAGGTGAGTAATGTAAGATACTTTGTTCCAACCGAAACCTAGGAATCTCGTGTCGTATTTGGGTGCAGATCTCGGAACGACTATGTAGGGCTCAAAATCTGGCTCCCAAGCGATCTCATATGGTTCGGTGGCATTGCGGTACCATGAGAAATTTGTTGCAGCATGTCCTTGGGCCCACACGTGATAACGGAAGGTGTACAGAATTCCGTAGTTTAAATACTTCAAGAGTTCCGCCTTGCAAGAGGGAAATGTGAATCTACATAAAAAGTTTATTAATAAAAGAAAGTTTAGTAAGATTTAAGTAAAATCCAACAATGTAATTTTTTATCGATCCTACCTGTATCTCTGAGTCTCAAATGCAGGAATGACAAGAGCCACATTTTGAAAATCAGATGCGTTTTGTTGAATAAGAAAATTCAACAAAATTCCGTGCAAATCTATTTGAGGTAGGAAGTCGATATCTATTTGAAATACGTATGGAAGATTTACGTGTGACATAGCCACATTTCTCAAATAGTTAATAGGATAAAATTCCTAGAATTAAAGAAAAAAAAAACGATTTAAATATTTTATTGTATCGTAAAAACAGTTTCGTAAGTTTGAAGAAACTGCTTTTTAAACTCACTCCTTCTTTATAAACAATGTGATAAGCTATATTTCTTCGACTTCTTAACTCTGCTGAATTGCTTACGAAGTCCACAAAACTTTGTACTTCTGCGTCAGATAAATAGAGAGCGATGCTAATTACTCCAGGCCAATGTTTTGATAGTTCTTCTAGAAGTGCGATTCTGTCGATACTACATTGCGTAGCGAGCAAAACATCGGTAGGATGTACATATTTATTTTCATAGTCAAGGAAAAAGGTGTGAGTTCTATAAATAATATTTGCACCTTCCTTAAATTTAAAACAAGGGTCATTTTCATTGATCTAAAATTGAATTATAATGTTAGATCGGTATAATTTAAGAAAATTCAGATGTTTTATTTTTTTTTAATTACTTGTGTTAAATCTTCATTGGCGTTACATCCAAACAGTCGCCTCCTTAATAAGTTTCCATCAAGTTCTAAAAACACTTGATGCATTTTTCTAAAATCTTGAGTATATTTATTTCTGACATTTTGCTTCCTTGGTGAATTCCAATGAATTACCTGAAATTTCGTATTTTACGTTATACATACTGTTAAAAATAAAGATTTCAAGAAAATTTCTTACATTTATTTTATTAACACTACTATAGCAGGTTTCACTGAGAGCATGATCACTTAGTTGAACATTCCAAGTACAATCAATAATATAAACAAGCTTAGGATTTTCTTTAATGACTGCATTAATAATATCTTGATCAGCAAGACTTGTTTCTAAAATATCTTTTAAAACAACTGCCGCTGTACTTTCCCATAACTTTGTAAAGTTTTTGGCACGTAGTTGTTGCAAATCCATTAACATGACTCCTGTATTAAAACCTTTTCCCAAAGCTGGCCAAGGTCGCCCATTGTAGAGGGAAGGTTTCAAATACCAATTACTTTGATTTTCGACCAATCCTAACGATTGATCATGATTGAATTTTTCAAAAAACTCCCAAAGCAATGCAATGTCACTAAGAATTGTAACATCTGTATCCAATACTATTATTTTACTTTCATTAATAGCATCAGGAAGAATTAATTTTAGTAAACCATATACCCCAGAATAATGTTTGTTTGGAATCCAAGATACTTTTGGAACCCATTCTTCTATCTTATAGAAAGACACTACAACTAAAATATTAAAAACGTATATTAATATTGAGACCACATTTAGTACAAAATAACTAGACCAAATATTTTTAAAACAAACCTTGTGGGATATTCCATGTAGTAAATAAAACACTTAGTGTTTGTAAAGAAATTTCATCTACTAGTAAATGTAAATGCAAAGGTCTAGTGCGATAAAATAAAATAGACTTCAGGGTAGTCACAAGAGTTACTGTCGAATGATATCCTGCGCACACAAGAGCTATATGAATAGTTGTACAATCTTTTGCCTGCAATAACATTTTATCAGTAACATAGTTTTATCAAGGTCAGAATAAAAAATATAATAAGAGCTTACTTTTGAAGAGCCTATGAAAGGATCTTTGTTATTTAATGGATTAAGATGATACAGAGATTTTTGTATTTCCCTATCTTTTAATACCGCTGCAGTTTTTGGAATCACGTAAGGATTTCTGATGATCGGAGCTAAAAAATATAAGAAAATATTAGAATATATATAAATAAAACTTAAGCTATAAAGCAAAAAACTATTACCATTCAATGATAAATACAAGTAAAAGACCATCGAAATGAAAAGAAGGATGCAAAGCCATCCTACCCATGGTCGAACCATTCTGTTATGCCATGCATATTTTACTAAACGAGGTATGATTCTGTGCAAAAGTGTTGAAAAGCTTTATAAATTACTGTAACATATAAACGTCAAAGAATCAAAGTAATATGAACAAAAAATGTGTAAAACATAAAAATAAAACTTTAAAATAAATGTTTCATATAAATGTTTCATATAAATAAATTAACTTACCATTTCCATCAGTAGTAATGTTATTTTAACGTTTCCACTTAAAGTAATAGTAAAATAGCACCGTAATAAACTACTGAAATAATAAAATTGTGAACATGTAAGATGTAATACACCATTAAAGCACCCTCATAAATAGTGAAGTTTACAAGCAGCAAGTTAAAAAGCTGCGTTAAATATAGCAGACGGGATATATCTATGTATCACATGAATTAATTACAACACAACGTTGCCGAATCTCCAGTTTCACGCGCTCTCCTTAATTTACTTGTTTTTATTCTAACGCAATAATCATCCAAAATAAAAAATTTATTGAAAGAACGAAGATAAATATTGAACTGTACGTCACTTTCAACTCGCACCGTAGCTGCGACACTTCCCGTTCCTTGAGGAACTTGGAAAATTTGAAAATTCAATGCCGAACGATATGCGAATTTCAGAGCAGCAGCGGCAACACTGTAAAAGCATTTTAATCGCTGCCGCGCGAGCGCGCGTACCCTATATCTCGCGGAACGGTCGAAAGTGCAGAAGGTAAACAAGATGGCACCGCAAAGTAGCGTGGAAGATTTGATTACTTACTTTAAAACTCACAATAAAGTGCGCGAGCAACAAAGTCACAGCGCCAAAGTGCACAGCGTCGGATGGAATTGCGACGGAAAGTTACTGGCCTCCGGTTCATTCGACAAATGCGTCTGCATATTTTCACTCACTCCCGACCGATTGGTAAGTCCTAACCTGTAAAATTTTGATAAGCAACCGGCTTTTCCGTATAAATTGAGAAAATTACATTGTATATTAGCGATACATTGAATGCTTCAATACTTTTAAATTAATAGCTACTTTGTATTTAAGTGAAAAAAGTTAAATCTTTGAGATTATTCATTTTGGAGCAGTAGAAAGTACTGCTGTTAATACGTAGATTACAGGCTATTGTTAACTAAAAATGCAAGCAATATAACTATGAAATAATTTATAAAACGTTATTCAACTTTTAGAAACAAGAAACAACATTTCGAGGTCACGGTGGGAGTGTTGATCAATTGTGTTGGCATGCATCAAATCCGGAACTTCTGTCTACTGCAAGTGGGGATAAAACTGTACGAATATGGGACACCAGAACTCAAAAATGTACAGCAAATATTAGCACGAAAGGAGAAAACATTAATATATCTTGGTCACCTGACGGCAACACCATTGCAGTAGGTAACAAAGAAGACTTGGTTACATTTATTGATGCAAGAGCTATGAAGATAAAAGTAGAGGAGCAATTTAATTTTGAAGTCAATGAAATATCATGGAATAAAGACTCTGATACATTTTACTTAACAAATGGTCAAGGCTGTGTACATATTTTAAGTTATCCCAGTTTGGAACTCTTACACGTAATCAAGGCCCATCCAGGAACATGCATTTGCATTGAATTTGATCCAACCGGTAGATATTTTGCAACTGGTTCTGCAGACGCCTTAGTATCTTTATGGGATGCTGATGAGTTGTGCTGTTTAAGAACATTTTCTCGTTTAGACTGGCCAGTGAGAACTATATCATTTTCACACGATGGAAAACTACTCGCTGCAGCTTCTGAAGATTTAGTGATAGATATTGGTGAAGTTGAAACTGGTGAAAAAGTGACTGATATCCCCGTTGAGGCAGCTACCTTTACTGTTGCTTGGCATCCAAAACAATATTTACTTGCTTATGCCTGTGATGATAAAGACAATTACGACAGAAAAAGAGATGCTGGTAGTTTAAAAGTTTTTGGATTCCCAAATGAAAGTTAATTTAACTTTTAAAATGTATAAAAATAAAATATTGTAATTTTTATTTTACTAGAACACTGATTTTGATAAACATCATTTTGTTTTTTTTAAATTTAACTATAATATAATATCTAAATGGCATTTGTATTGTACAAAATATAGATGATGAAATAATTGCTATAAAATATTAGTATTAAAAAAAATTTCTCTTTTTATAAATAAATTAACGTTTAAACCACAAGTATTTTCTTATTTATATACTTTTTTGTTTCTGTTTACTGGGTTACCATGGATACGTATAACCTGACAGGGTTAAAGCATAAAAAGGGAAGAATGTTTCTGTTCTTCTACTTTGATAGTTAGTAGCTTATTTTTTATTTTCTTAATGGCTATTGCACAACATAAAGAATCCCAAATTAAATTACGGAGTTTACTATCATCTGGTGATTACGTGAAAAAAAAAGAATCTTTAATAAACATTCACAGTAGAGGCAATTCAAAATTAACACTTTTAAATAAGACTGTTGGTGATGGGGATGGAAATGAAAACAGCACACAAGCAGAAAAAAATGCAGATGCTACCGACACTGAATCGGCATACGAGGAGTCATTCTGTTCAGATGATTCGGACCAAGAATTTGAAGCACATAAGTTCACACGTCGTCTTTCGGTAAACGAAATCCCTATTCATCGATTTACAAATCCAAAATTTTCTTTAAGTCGACGAGAGTCGTTAGACGAAATTAAGCAAAGAGTAGATATAAATCAAGAAACAGTTTCAACCTCGAGAGATTACACTAATTCGTCGTTCGTGTTAGAAGACAGAGTAAAATGTTTAAGTCTTCATGACGTTCATCCACCGAGTATGATTATGGAAAATCGAACTAGAAAAAATATGAGTTTCACCGACGCTGAAGTTGTTAAAATCGAGCGCGACAATGAAATTTTGTTAAGAAAAATAATGGCTCAACAGAAACCGCAAAAAGTAAAAGTGCCGCCCGTGCAAAGAAAATTAAGTAGCTCCGCAATTAATCGAAAAAGGCAGCAACAAAAAATTGACGCTGATAATATGGTATATTTACTATTATTGAAGAAAAAAACATTATTTCTTTTTATCATTTTAACGCTATTTTTCTTTTTTAGTTACTTCTTCGGAGATTACAGCAAGCTAAATCTTGCGCACTCAATTCAAATAAAATACCGGGATATAGAAGAACTAATTTTTAATAATACCTAATTAGTTGGAGAATTTTACTGTGTGATATGTCATTTATTAGAAAAAAAATTATTAGTGTAAATTAATCTTAAGTAACTTTTTGTAAAAATGAATGCATTTGTAAAAATATACACAGAGCAGAGTGGGTTTGAGATTTTGCAACGACTGTACATTTTATATAATAAATCATTTTTATAAAATATAAAAAGACAAATTTTTATTAAGGTACAGTTTTAAATGTCCGAATTTGAGTAACAAAAATTATTAAGGGAATTTAATTAATAGATAGATTCAATGAATACCAAAATTTTTTTAATCAATTTAATGTGCTTCAACAAATGTGAAAAAAAAATTTCTTTTTCTATAAAGTTTTTATAAATCAGTACAGTGGTTTAAATATTCCAATATTTTTAAATTAAAATAGGCTGAGTAAACTTTACTTAATGATTTGTTTTTTGGAAATCACAAGGAAAACAAAAAAAAATTATTTGATATCACAAACATTTTGGTGCGTCACTCATAAGATTCTTTTTGCAGAATCTTCCAGAAAAGTCGAACGTACAGCAACTTTATCACAAAATATCAATGAGTATCATTGATGATGTGTTCATTCTTTTTCTTTTGAAGCCCATGCGTCTGATGAAGATGGTGTCCATATAGTGCTCAGAGATCGGAATGGATCAAAACCAGATCGTTCCTGTAAGTCATGACAATTTTAACAGGATAATGAAATTCGCAACGTGAAGTACAACTAAAAAAATTAAATTTTTTTTTCTAGTCTTACTTGAACGTTTTGTTCCCGTGGTTGTGCTAATGGAGTAGGTTGAAGTGACGTTGGAGGTGTCGGAGCACCCCATGGTGCAGCCGCCCACACACCACCAGTATTTATTCCCCAAACACCACTTCTCTCTTCTCCAACAGCACCGCGAGTGTACAAAGGTTCCCAATTCGTTTCTACAGTAACCCAGTTATCTGCAATAAAAATGTTTAGTTAAATATTACTATTTCACTGAAATAAAAATATATTGAAATCTATATTTATCTGTAGGTAAGAAAAAACTACCTTTTAGAGTGTCCGTTAAGTTTGGAAGCTTATCAACGGGTTTCGGTGTATTAAGTTGAAATGTGGCGTTTTCCGAGAGTAAATTAAGCACAGGGCTATTACCTTGCCACAATCTGTGATGTGAATCATCCTCCAAATCTTCTAGTTCAAGAAGTGGCTCATCAGTGTCTGGTAGGTCATCGTATGGTACCAATTCTGGTTCATACTAAAACAAAACACAATAAATTAATTTCATTCGTATAACATACATTTTTACTTTAATTTACACTTACCGGTGGCTCATGAAAAGTGTTAACAAAGTAACTGTTTGTATGATTGTGTGAATGAATGCCTAAGATATCTGATGCACTGAGCGTTTTTTCCTTGTCGCTAGATGAACTAGTTGGCTTTACATTAATTTTGTATTCGTTCGACAATAGTTCTTGAACTGGTTGACGTTTCGTACTTTCTGCACCGTCAGTACTAAAAGATCCACTTATTGGATGTGCATTTGATTTATGCGACTTGTTGTTACTGTAGTTGGAGAACGGCGAGGAATTATCCTGACTTCGAGCAACCACGTCGCTGAACTTGGCTCGATTTTCACCCCAACATACTGAAGGTGGCGGGGGTAAAGGAGGAGAAACTGTTGCTGGTGGAGGCCTTGTCTCCTCTTTCTGAGAAGTTCCCCCATTTGTTGACGGAGCTAGGGAAAATCAAATAAATTATCATTAAATACAAATTTTTTACAATAATTGGAAGAGACTTTATGCGGATGAATTAATGAATACCTTTCGATTGATTCTTTTCTGAACTTCTTCGTTTCTGTGACGCTTTCTCTTTTCGTGGAGGATTTTGCTTTTGGCGAGGTAGTTTGTGTGATGACTCTGCGTTGAGTCGCGACAGATGATGCTTACTTGCGGAACGCGTGGTACTTGTTTTCCACCTATTTGGATTATCTTGCTTTTCCTTGTCGTATTCATCATCGTCACAATCTCCTTCGTAATTGTCCTTATAATCTAAAGATGGCACGGCAGGAATTGATTGTGGCTTAGACTTCTTTGTTGTGGGCTTTCTCTGTGCTTTTTCGGATTTTTCGCAACTATTTTCACATTCCTGAAAATGGATAAACATAATTTTATTAAAAAATATTGATACTTATTATGGAGTAATTAATTATTAGTTTAACTACCTTTAATCTGGGCCAAAAAAATACAGAAGAATTAAACTCCAACATTATTAAAAAATGTTCGACTTCAGCATCGAAATTATAAATAACAAAAGTTAAAAATGAAAAACAAACAACTTGATATGTATTTCGTTTTTTTATAAATAAAGTTTAATTGCACAAGTGAGATGGTGTTGTTAAACAAATCTTGTTTACAACTCAAACCGCGTATCGTAACGCAAAGTTCACGTCGATGTTTGTACTACGCACAATTTCGAGCGATAAAATAAATTTGCACGTAAAAAAAAAATCACGAACTCTTTTAAAAAAAAAAATTAACAAAACGTAAAGAACTCAATATAATCTTATCACGAAAACCATTACCTTGTACGTATTGTTATCCTCGTGAACGGAGCTCTCAGTCGTGGTGGACGAAGTTTCCTCTTCCGAATATTGTGTAACCTTTTGACTAGCATTCGAGTCGAACTTCCTAAAGGAGTTATGATTACTGTTTCCACCGTTACTCCCTGTAGATTGTTTTCGTTTGCTCCCTTCGCCCTTGCCGGCATCCTTCACTACGGCGCTCGCGAAGCTGTTGCTCACGTCCACCGATGCCTCGTGATCCACGAGTTTCGTAGCCTCATCTTTTGGCGCGCCACACGACTTGCCCTTCCTGTTGCTCGTCGGACTCGATTTCGTCGACGGCGAACTCTTCTTCTCGGCAATTTGCATGTCCGCCGAGGGCACGTCCGCTCCCGTCGCGCTGCTCTCCGTCGCTTCTTGCGCACTATGGCGCTTACTGTTGCGCTTCTTCGAGTAACCTGCGGAGTGATTACTTGTTGCACTCTCGAACGCCAAGGAGTCCGCAGCGACGCATCGCTTCAACGAGGGTGTGTCTTTCGATTCCGTGTCAATCCGGAACCTACGCTCTTCCTCCGGCGACCAGTCCGGTATCTTGATCCCTTTATGTCCGTCTTTCTCCTTGTTGCGCTTGACATTCATCAGACTCCAGTCGGGCGACGCGTCGTCCTTCTTACTGACTTTACTACTGCCGCTCGATCTATTGTCTTCCGGCGAAGATGCGAGCTTTTCTTTACTGTGCGAGTGGTTGCCTGTGTGGTGATTACTATGATTATGATTGCTCGTTTGATAGGATTGTTGCATCGTGGAGGAATGCGACAACAGTCGCAAGTCCAGTGGAGGCTGAGTGGGGTTCCCTCGGGATATGCTCACCAGAGCGCCTCTCAAAATACGATCAGCTTCCAAAAAAGCAGCTCCTAAATTAACAAAATTAGAAATAGAAATAAGGCGTTTCATCAAGGTTGAATTGACAAAAAAGATGAAAGCGTTTCGTTAAAATTACCTAAGACGCAAACAAGAAGTATGAAGGTGAGTCCAGTGGCCGTCCACTGTAGCGCACTCTCCCAGCTCGGTCGTGCAATGATCGCCGCGCAGGCCTCTAGCGACTGCGGTGGCAGGATCGTTAACAAACTAAACTTTATCATGCCACTTTCAACGTCCGAGTCGACGTCCTCGGAGCCTAGGCTCGTTCGAATGAACAGATTGCGCTCGATTCGCGAAAGCGTGAAATCGGGCGTGAAAGCGATCTCGATTTTTTTCGTGTAGTTTGGCTGGAGGGTGAACGGTGAACAGTTAAGTACCTTGAAGCCATAGCCCTCGCAGGCTAGTCCGTTTATGTAAAAACCATGGACGTCAATAAGCAGCTCACCCGTGTTACGCGCGGTAAATGAACGCTTTACCGTTAGATTCGGTAAAGACTCATCGCCAGGCCGCATCGCTAAAACAAAAAAAAAATATACTATAAATAACTCGCTCTTATAACTTCGATTTAAAAGAGAAAGTTATTATTTCTGCTGATGATTAACCCTTTATCGTTTAACATCACCTTATCGTTAGTGTTGTTTTAAAAATTCATTTTTTCACATTTTAAGAAATTGAAGCAAATGAAAATTTTAACAAGTGAACTTTAGTAAATTTATAGATTTTACAATTTTCATCATTCAGTTTTGATTGTATTAAATTTAAAAGAAAGTATATTTAAATCGAAGAAATCGAAGACAATCTCAAAAAAATTTACTAATCAAATTTACATCTACTAAACAAAGCATACAGTAACAAACATTTTAAAAAGTCAAAATTGCCGTAACTTGATGGTTAAATATAGATTAAGGTGTCAATGCCTTATTATCAATTAATTTACTTTAACTAAAGATAAATCTATACTTTATAACTTCATAAATCGCGCGTAACTGTGTAAGTTATCAAAACCTAAATTACTTTCGCACTCCTTTAGATGTTTTTCTGACATTTCGAACAGTAAAGGCGTCGTCGAGCCCGGTTTGCGATTGCCAAATTTAAACTGTGCGTGAGCCCCACGACCTACTAGCCGCAGTACCTCTAATATGGTCATGTTATTTCTGAAATACGATATTATTGTTAAATTCAATTATATTTATTATGATTAATGAAAAGACAATTTCAAATTTACCGTATGTATAAAAGTGCAGATGATGAAGCTACTGAAGAAGGTGAATAAGACAGTCGTATGGTCTTGCTTGTTTCTGGGTCCAAAATGAAAGGCAAAGAATGAGGCGCTATTCCCATTCCCCATCCCTTTTCGAATAATTCTCTTTCGTTGAAATCGTCTTCTAGTTTAAATTCACCATGCACAGAAGCAGGACACTCCGAACACAAAGACTTAAATCTAAAACAAATTCAAGACAATGTATATCAAAGCAGAAAACAAAACTTTTTATTTAATATCAATAATACTTAATTATCTTACTTATTTGGTAAAGAATGAAATAATCTATTCCCTTGAGGATAGCCCCAGTCCATTACTAAGTGGATCATCAATGCATTTAAAGTTGGGTTGCGAATCGTTATACTTTTGTACGATGTATTTCCGACTTGCGTCAATGGGAAGGTTATTAAACTCTTATTTTTTGAGCCGTGATCTCCAATCAATAAACTTGGCCAGTGCGGCTTTATATTGACAGAAAATTTGTATCCACGTACTTCACTAGTATCCAATAGCATTGTCAAATTATCCCATGATCCACCACTAGTGGAGTTCAAAAAACGCGAATAACGCGTGCTTAACATATTCAAATCAAAATCACGTGTATGCGAAGGCAAGTTTAATGTATTCAGCCACTGACTCCCAACTAAAAAATGTAAAAGAATTTATATAAATCAACAAATAAAATAGTAGGATAAATTAATAAAATTAATCTTACCACTACTGTTTAGGGATAAGCCAAGATAACACTCTTGTTGACAAGTTATTGATGGATCTATCACAATAGAACCTATAGTATTATCGCCTTTGGAAATAACAGGATATGAAGTTTCTTTCAAAGGAATGTATTTTATTCTTTCATCTTTGTGCAATGGATTTATGGAATTAACTTCCATGGGTCTTGCAAACGTTGAATACACCTTTACTGGTTGCATGCAAATAGAGCCCTTAAAAAGAAAATTGAACGTGAAAGAGCCCGACATTTACAATATAAAATATTTTTAAAGTAAAAATTTACATACAGGAAAACAGTCCACGAAAGTAAGTTTTCTCATAGTTATTTTTCCATGTGCTACTCTCATGTATACTGGAACTGTTAACCTTTCATAAGTAGTCTTAACAAAAACATCACCAACTATGGTATCCTCCTCAACATGTGGAGTTTTTACTTTAATTTTAAAGATAGCTAAGTATCCTGGTTTTATGCTTTGCTAAAATATAAAAAATAATAAGTTATAGTAATAAATATTGAAAAATAGAAATTAAAAAAAAAATAAAATTAACGTTGTATATAACTTACGTTTCCTGTAACGCTACAGGCAGTTATATTCTGTACGCCTTTATTAAATAAATCGGTGGGTCCACTTTGACATCCCATTAATTCTAAAACTGCTCCAGGCATATTTACTCCCCATCCGTGCAACTCTATACTAACTGGATTCTGATTTTCAAGAGCAAATATGCCTTCATTTTCTGTACCACTACTAACAGTACCGAAATTCATTGTTCCCTTGTCACTTTCCCTTTCACCTGGTAATATTTTTCGCAGTTTTCCATTGTAACTTAATAATGGAACTTCAGTAGTAGAAACATTAGAGTGTATTAATATCGATGACTCCAGTTGCAGGTTTTCATGTTTCCTTCCATGCACTAAAGACAGCGTAAATATGTTGTCCCTTTGACCAGATTTCAAAATCTTTGGGACAAAATTACTTATCTAAAATTGAAAGATAAAAATAAGTTAACATAAAAAAATTATAGATTTCTTATTGTAAAATAAATAGTTTTACTGTAAAAAGAGGTGCGGCCTCTGAAGGTAGTGAAACATTGGTAATAGCTAGGGGTAGTTTAAACTTATTAACAACACTGAAATTTCTTGGTTGACTGGAATGCGGCGAGCAATAATGTGCAGCAGAAGTGTTAACTTCAAGTCCTCCTTGGAAAACTTCTGCTATCCATGGTATTGCTAGTTTTTGACTAGAGCCGCCGGGCCCAATACCCTTAATCATTAATTTTCCTTTGAAATGCTTTAAGTCCAGCCCAGCTTTCCCTATAAAAATTAAATTCATTAATTTACATTTTATCAGTTCGAATGCCTTATAACGCGTTTTATTCTTCTACTTACAATCATATATTAATGTTCCGACTGCTATTGGAACTTCTGTATCCCCTGGTATCACAATAGGTTCAAAGTTTATCTTCAATGCCTTTGATGTTGGAGTGCTGATAATATTCTAAGAAAATATTAAATTTTAATAACCAAATTTTAACAAAATATTAACTATTTGTAGAGTAAATTTCTTACTTGAACTCTGACAGGCTTCTTTGCTGAATTTTTTAAAGCTATTTGATATCGAATTGGTGGTTGATGAGATCCTCCCATACCAAAATTTACAACCCCAGAACTGCCACCCCAATGAAGACCAGCTCCACTACTCACTTCGATCTCCACAGCCACAATTAGTACTTCAGCACTATTGTTTACCCTGAATCTGTAGAAAATAATGAATGAATTATAAGAAAATTTATACAATTAAGTATTATTTTTTAAATATAATTTTACTGAATTTTACCTAATATATGAAGTGTGATTTTTTTCAGTGTAAGCATTGAAATGTAACCTTATTATAGGTTTTGTTTGATAAGGAGGAATTTCCCATAATTCACGAGGACCTTCCACTTCTCCAGAGGGTAATTCTAACTGAAATTCCCTTCCACTACTGTATACTTCTACAACCTGTGCAAATAAATATATTTATAAAAGTTTTTAAATAATATGAATTATTATTTTCTTGTTAACATTACCTGCATTGGTTCAGAGTGAGGATTATGCATGTATATTAATGGTGTAAATGATGCATTTATAGGTAATTTTACACCTACTACAGGCCGTAACCTGTATGGACTGCTTACACTGACACCTTTTACCTGGTAAATTAAAGAAGTTTACACATTAAATACAGTTAAAGAAAACTTTGAAAAATATAAAAAAGAAAAATAAAGTAAAAATAAAATTATTACTTGATATTTTAGTGTTCCATCTGATGTATGTATGAAAAGGTAACTATCAATTTCTCCTTCTTCTCGGCCTAAAAATACAACATTAAAAGTTGTGTTTCCTAAAGGAGGAATCACCTGCAATACAGAAAACAATATTTTAATATATATTCTCTAATTTTTTCATAGAGATAATAAATTTAAGATCTTACTTTATCTTGAAAGAAGGATGAATGAAAATGTTGCGTGTTTCCAGAAATGGAAGAGAGATGAATCGTCCGGTTGTCATCTCTATTAAACAATGTTACAGTTTCTTGATGTGGAACACCAAGTTGTCTGCACAATAGATATTTTAATTTAATATTCTCAAGTCATTTTGGTGAATTTGAAGAATTATAATAAATAATCACCTTTCTTTAAAATCCAAAATATTTGGTTCAAACGCAATGTAAGATAAAGAATCTTGTATATTTTCTTCTGATATGGGATCCCTTTAAGAATGAAAAAATAATTAATATATATTTTTATTTAAATAATTTCTTAGAAAAATGACAGAGAAAAAAGGAACAATTGAAATTGCTAATCTAATTGAAACTTAAACTAAACTATATTTTTATTTTTCACTTGAATCAGTAACCTCGTAAGAACAGACACATGAAAATAAGATGTCTTACTGCACAGGAAAAATTTAAGAGCAGAATATTCATAACATTGAAGAAAAACCTGTTAGATATGGACATTATCTTAGGTATGTTAATATATCCATCTTTTAGTGAGTCATAGTTGAAAAAAAAGTGTAAAAATATTTTATATAATGCTAAAGTTATATAAGACACAATAATCTTTGAAATAACAAAAAACTACTTTAATAACTCAACTATTTCCATTTTATATACTAAATACTATAAAAGTTGAAAAAAAAATAAAACTTACCCAGTCCCGTGTACTGAATTAGCAAACCCCTAGAATATAAAAATAAATATTTCATTTTAATGCTTTCAATATAAATTGAAACAAATTTTTAAATTGAACTACGTAATCAATTCCAAATAAACAATTTTAAAATGCTACATTAAATTTCTCACCTTATGCATCGAAATGGGTAAACTATCCAAAAGATATTGTACATCGCTGTCATCCTGGACAAATGCTGAAAGCATAAGAACAACAACATTAACTGACATGTCTCAAACGCAATGAACAATTCGTAATTGCATCATAGTATTTCAAAAAGAGTAGCAATGATTATCCATCGGCTCTTGTGCCTCTTCCCAGGGCAACTGAGCTCAGCTCAGTGCGCTGGATGCACTGACAATGAATATATTTAATTGCACTGAAAGCAACAGGGACAGGGTGACAGCCAATGGATTTTCTATTTTAAAAGTGTAAAAATCGAAGGTGATCGATTTCACCTGGGCTCGCCGAGTGCTAACGTAAAAAGCAAACGCACGCGGTGACCTTCAGAAATAGAACCGCGGTTCGAGAACAGAAAATCAGCTGGTATGAGAGAGAGACAGCGACAGAGAAAGAAAGAGAGAACGACAGAGAGCGACAAGGAGAAAAGAAAATAAAGGGGCAAAGAGAGGAAAAAATCGTTACAGTAGCTCGGTTTCGCGCGCCTCGCTTTTCGTACAGATAATGTAGACAATCGACAAGGCTCCTAATCAACTGGCAACATCAAAACAGAAAGAGCAACGAGGACGGTCAGACACCGAAAGACAGAGAGAGACAAAGACAGAAAGAAGAGTGTAACCGTATAGCTGGTGTACACAAAAGTGGAGCGAAACCGAGAGAAAAGACAGCCAAGAGAGAGAGAGAGAGAGCGAGAGAGAAAGACGAAGAGAAAAGTACACACACGAACAAAAAAAAAAAAGAAAAAAAAATAAGCACGACAGAGGAAGGGATAATAACGAAGAGAGTAAAAAAAAAAAAAAAAACAGCGCAGTCGGCTCGGCTGGAAAAACTGGCGACTCACCATTGTTGTGGCCGTGCAGGGACGGCTGTATCTGCGTGACCGCGGCCAGGAGCGTCAGGAGGAACAGGCAGCGGCATACCCTCGTCTCGATCATACTACAGTCGATGCCTCCCTCGGGCCAGGCTCTCACGCGGGCGGCTGCAGCTCTCCTCCTCGAGGCCGCGCTCTCGCCCCTGCAGTCGTCGTCCCCTCGCCGTCGCAGCAGTGCGGTGGTGCCGCGCGCCCCGAGACGAGCCTCCGACGCGCTTTTCCTTTTTTCCGCAGCTTATCGGCGAAGAAGGAGCGCGCGCGCCGCGGCTCTCCTCACCTCCTCCTTCTCTCTCTCTCTCTCTCTCTCCCTTCGTCGGCTCCCCCGCTGCGGCGTAAGGCGCTCTCTCCGTCTCGCTCGCTCCCTCTCTCTCTCTCTCTCTCTCTGCTGCTGTCCGCTGCGGCCCAGGCGCCTCTCCCCCGCGTCAGCCGTTTGTTTTTATCCTGACCTTAGCAGAAACGCGTAAACCCATGTTTGTCCATGGCTCCTTGCGGGCACTATCGAAATTTCGCAATATCGATTCCGGGGGCTATCGGACGAACGTCTGTATATCGCGGCCGCGCGCGATAGGCGACCACCACTCCGCGCGCGCGGATCACACCGAGCTCGTGCCCCGCACGCACACACGTGCACACGCGCGTCGACGGACACACTTTTAGGCGCGCGCGGACTGGCACATGTATATACGAGCGCAGCGCAGCGGACGGCGCACGCACACTGAGATACTTACCGAATTACCGACGTATACTCGTATACTGCCTGCGGGAGTAGGCGCGCGAGTGTTTTATATATCGTAACGCGTCGTACCTGTGTGTACGGCGCGGCGAGGGCCTCTCGGAGCAGCTGCCTGAACGGCCGCGCGAGCAGACGGGAGCAGCCTATTGGTCGTCTTGCGAGATGATCAAGGGGGTCCCCTCGCGCTCGATTTCGCGCTTCGGCGCGGATTTCGACACTCGTCGCGTGTCTTCGCGCCGTTACCTACATTTTCACCTTCCCTCTCCGTTTTCTATATATCGTGTGCTTTATCGACGAGCTTTAGCGGCGCGGCGATTTTTCGACGGGGCTATTGTTTATACTTGCGCGCCGGCGGTTACGGGAAACGAGATTAGCGAGTTTCCGCGCGGATCTTGCTGAATATATTTCGGGGGGGGGGGGGGGGGGGCGCGGGGAA
>JAWWEN010000024.1:2871669-2885704 GCA_035582955.1 Sycophila texana
GTCTTTTAGTGTATATACACTGAAAGACAGTGAATTCTCATTATTTTCACTGGATGGATTTTAGAGAGTACTAATTTAGTATAATATATGTAATACCTCTATGCTATATTACAGTAATATTCTTAAGTATTATGAATTAAAATAAATAATAGAATAATAATAGATAATAAATAATAAATAAATAATAAAATAATAGAAAGGGTACATATGAAATACATGAATTTGCGCGAGAGCTGATTTTACACAAAATTTAGTGTAAAACAGGCAAATTCATATTTTACACAAATTTTGTGTAAAATAGCAATATGATTTTTAAGAGTGTAGATTCTTCGTTTCAAAATAATTCTTTACACATTTACAAAATAAATAATGGGCCTATGCTAATGCACCACTGTTCAAATTCTGCAGCGTGTGGTCTGTTAATATTTAAAAAGTAAAAGAAACAAGAATTCATCGAAATTCCTTTCTGATTAATTTTGATGGAGCACCCAATCCTTTTAGCAGGAGATTTACCTCATAAAAAAAAAAAACGAATTCCGAATTTAGACTGTAGAAATCGGTTGGGATCGTCCGATCGACTATTTCGACGACACAATGTCGTCGATTTATGAGACAAGATATCAATTTTCCAAGAAAAATAATTTATTTTTTATGCCCAACAGATAAGCCCAAGCTGGAGTAGATGCGGATGTTGTGGAGTATGCCAAGCTGACAGAAGCAAAGAGTAAAAACCGATAGCCTTTAGGCGAACCCACGTTGGACATGGCTGTCAAGGAGTGGTTCAGACGGCTCCAGCCGGTCCAGCTTTACCTCGTGCTTTTCTTCACGATCGCATTCTTCCTGGTCGAGATGGTCGCCAGTTACGTCACTCACGCCCTCACATTACTTATGAATGCCTATCATATGCTTTGCAATATTGTTGCCCTCATCGGTTGCATCGCCACGATCAAGGTAAGCGCTCCTTTATTCTCCTTTAAATGCTCAATCGATTCGACGGAAAAATTTATTTACGTAGATTGAAGCGTATAAATCATTTCTGCTACTGCGACTTTCGTTTTTTCATTTGTTGAATATATAAGTCTGAATGTAATTTCGCCGTTTGATCGCTCAGTATGTGTTACAGCGCGAAGAGCGAACGACACGAATAGCGCGTATGTGCATCTGTGCACGACGAACTTTCACTCGGAATTCTGAATATCATTTCGCACAATTTCCTCCGTCAATGGCCGTCATTACGTACTTTTCTTCTCCTGGGGTATCGCGGGGTGTTTCTATTCCGCAGAAACCAATTTGCGGCTTTCTGATGCCAATCGCTGATCGCATCGAGCCTCTAATGGGACAGTAAAAATGGAACATTGAAGAAATTTAAGTGATTAAAATGAGTTTAATCGCTGGATATGTTTGTTGTATGAAAACGAGTTTAATCGCTGTATATGTTTCTAGTATGAAAATGAAAACGATAGGAGCAGCGACAGTTCGCTAAGCTCCCTTAAGACTTCTACAAACAGCTTAGACGAGAAAAGTCTGAACCAGCAGCAACTACCGTCGAGAAAAGCAAAGGTAAATAATATAATTAATATAATTTCACTAATTTGTTTTTTTTAAATTAACGTAATCGAAGAGTCATATTAATTATACTGAAATTATTTAACGCAAACTCAATTTTAATGATGTTCGATCAATCTATATCTTGTGAAATGCATGCAGCAATCACGCTCGGAGAAGAGGATGAAAAGTACCTTCGGTTGGGCGAGGATCGATGTCGTGACGATGCTGATTTGTTGCGTGCTGCTCGCCTCCTTCTGCTTCTCGCTGATCGTTGAGGCACTGCAGACGCTGGTTCACATCGATCACCTGGACGAAATGCACCACCCGCTGCCTGTAATGAGCATCGGTGCTTCGGGAATTCTTCTCAATGCGTTCTGTTACTTTGTCATAGGTGGTTACACGTTTAACCAGGGCATCTTTTTGCATTTCACGCACAACGGTGGCGTTATTCTGAAAAGGTGAGAAGCCAATTGCATTTTAATTGTAAATTGTGAATTCGGAAGCATAGCTATTGTAATTCATTTCTTCGTATAATAGCGTAACAAAAACGTGTTTACGCTGGAATACTTTTAATTCTTCGTAAAGTACTTTGACATTTAAGTAATTGCGATTAATCTACGGTCAAAGATTATATTTTATTTATTTATTTACTTATTTAATAATATTTCAACGGACTATAGTCTTTTTACAAAAAGTATTTAACCCTTTCACTCCCAGTGTTGCACGTGAGTAACATTTCAAAAAAGCATTTTTTAGTAAAAATATCTTTAATAAGGTAAAAAAAATTTATGGATGTTTTAAACGACATTATCAGGTATCGTTCACAGTAAATTTTAATCATAAAATATTTAAGCCAGTTGAGAAAATAAAGAAAATACAAAAAAAAATTTTTTTTTGCAGAAATGTCTTAATTAAATGATTTCCGCATATATATAAAAAAAAATGGAACTACAAAATTGAAGGGATCTTAATGTGGGGTTAAAAGGGTTATTGACATCAAGATTGCTACTAAACTAAACTACTAATAAATCCAAAATCTAACGAAAATTTAAAACTGGATAGAGAATGAACGGAATGATATAAACTAACTGAGGAATTCTTAACAATGCTTACGCTTAAATTAAAATATCCTGCGCCAAGGAATTTTAATTTTTTGTAATAAAATACTTATTAATTGTTTCTGCAAGAAATTTAAAAAAAATTAAACTGATAACAAATTGCAGGAGTACATCGCAATCATCGCGAGAGGATGAAAACGATCAGACCCGGCGCAGTCCCATCATCCTGCAAAAGAGCCAAGGTATACGCGAGATGTGCCGAGACGTCCTGGGCTGCGTCCTGGTGATGGTTGCCTCTTGCATAGTTTATTTCACCGACAGTCATATTGCTAAGTACATCGATCCAATTTTCGCCATAGTATCGGCTGTGTCGCTCTTCGTTCTTAGCTATCCCTATAGTAAGTGATTACCCAAGCGGAAATTTTGTTTTATGTATAAAAGTTTATAAAAGCTTTTGAAAGTTAATAAAAATTTGTAGCTTTCATAAACTTTTATAGAAACCTTGATTTGAGAGTTATTATGAAGTTATTATATTTTTTATATAAGCCAAAATATAGCGTTACGAGTAAAACTTTTATAAAATTTTAATATATTTTTATAAATGTTAATAAATGTTAATAAATAAAAGTTAATAAAAGTTAATAAAAGTTTTCAAGTATCGTGTAACACCTTTTGACAAACATACAAAAACCTAAAAAAAGTTTATAAAAGTTGGCATCTTTTATAATCTTTTATAAATTTTTAATTAAGTCTCAAATCAGGGTTTTTATAACAGTTTATAAAATAGTTTATAACTTTTATTAGAAAATACTATTTCCACCCGGGTATGAAGCATCATCCGCTAATTTATTCAAATTGGCAATCTAATTTTTTTAAATGCCGAATCCAGACAACTATATCATGAAAATTTTCTTTTAGTGAAAGAATCTGGCATGATTCTCCTGCAAACCATACCAGATCACATCAACATCAACTCTCTGCAAAAAGACTTGCTAGAAGCATTTCCCGACATAGTCAGTGTACACGACTTGCACGTGTGGCAGCTCAATGGGGCAAAAGTCGTCTCGACTGTTCACATCATTTACGCGGATCCCGCGGTAATAATTTAATGACTATCAATAAGAATGGCAAGTGTCGATTCACTTGAATTTTATTCTTTAATTCCTCGCACATTTCAGGTATGCGCAAGAATAACCGACCAGGTAACTGCATTTTTCGCCGAAGTCGGTATAACTCACGTGACCATTCAGCCAGAGTTCAGTAAGGTGAGCACAACCTCCCCCTCCTGTCAAATAAGCGTTTAAAATCAAACCTACGATAATGACAATTTAAAAAATAAAATGAAAAATTCTAAAATGCCATACGTACGTAAATGTTTAAAATCAAACCTACGATAATGACAATTTAAAAAATAAAATGGAAAATTCTAAAATTTCATACGTACGCAGATGAATCCACACTACGAGAACGACTGTCTGATTCGCTGTCAAAGCAAGCAGTGCATCACGTCGAGATGCTGTTCCAGGGACGGTCTGGAGTCGGAGGCTTCTCATTCGGTTCAGCACCGTAACATAGTGCACCGGAAGCACGGCTCGAAGGAGATTCTCCCGGCGACTTCGGAGGTCAACTTGAAGCGCTTCACCGTCAGCTTGAGCGAGGTGAACGAAGTCGAGCAGCGTCACAGCTGCAGCTGCAGCGAGGCTGTCATCGGCGCAGTGGTCGGGGGCAACTTGTGCACCGTCAATGTTGATGTTGTCAAGTGTAGCGCGTCGAGCGAAGAACTAACAATCGAGGAATGCACGGACGATGCAGTGCTGCGCAGTGATGCCTGATATCGGCTCTACATTTAATTGACACCGAGAGAATTAATTGAATTTTTCTTTTATATACACGGAGAAAAATTTTGTATATTAAAAATTGCAACAATTCATTTTAATATGTCCTTATAGTGGTTTAAAATGTTTCCAATAATGTTAAGACACTATTGGAAAAATTTTACAATAGTTTCTTGTAAAATTTACAAGAGTTATAGCAACATTTATTGGAAATTCTAGTAAATTTTATGAGAAACTATTGTAATTTTTTCGATAATGTCAGTCTGCGAGTACTTTAAAATTTTACATGACTACATTGCAATTTCTAATTTGTTTTTTTTCGCTCCGTGTATAATCATCATTCACGCAGTGTACGCACATTTCACCCTCTCGATTCTTTGATGCTTCGAACGAAAAGACTGGATTGTTAGTATTAAACAGAATTTTTTTTATACATACCTATACTGTCGACGACGTTTGAACAATCATTTTTCTCGGAAGTTTTTTCTAAGCAACCAGCAGATATTATATGTTAAGTACATGCATACATTTTTCAAGGGTCAATCTCGGCACTCGAGAGCCTTTTTGTACAGTAATCAAAGACTTTATCTGACAATATGATGTCGGCAACGAGCACAAATATGATTAGTGATTGTGCGAAATAAACTAATTGACAAGGCGAATTCGCGTGAGAAAGAGGTGTATGTGAATAAATATATACATATATATTTTTTTTATTCGATGTACGAATTAATCGAGCGGACAATAATGATTGTACATACATAACATACAAAGCTTATTACATTTTATGAGAGACTTTTTTATTTTAAGTGACGACGTAAATTGATAAGCTTTATCGATTTTCCGATCATCAGCAATATATTTGTTACAAAATAATTGTAAATTTTTTAAAACATTCTTATTGCAGTTACACAATAAGTTTATTAATTATTAAACAGAGAAATTAAATTGTCTACTAAAAATTGCAATAGTCAATTGCAAGGTCTTCACAGACTATTTATTTAAAAAATTGCAATGGCTTATTGTAAAATTTACAAGAGCTATAGACAAATTTTTTAAATTACAGTAAATTTAAAAAGGAATTGTAGTAAATTATATAAAAAGTTATTGTAATTTTTCCAAAAATGTCAGTCTCTGAGGACATTAAAATTGACCATTGTAATAAATTTTTAGTAGACCTTTTCTCTCCTTGTATACTTCCACAATTGTTTTTTTTTTTTTGTTCTCGTAACAAACAAAATTTATTACATCTTATGAAAGACTTTTTTTATTTTAAGCGACGGCGTAAATTGATAAGCGTTATCGATTTTCCGATCATCGATGAGATATGCAATATATTTGTTCTAAACAATTTGTACATCTTTTTTAATTATTACTGTAGTTACACAATATGTTTATCAATTACTATACACATAAATTTGTACGAAATAGTTTAAAAATTGTTGTTTTTATAAAAAAATTGTGAGTTTTTCCAATATTTTATTGAAAAAGTACACTCCATTTAAATTCCTTTGTGACCGCAAAAAATTACTTTAGCAAAACCACCTCTTCGCGTGATTTTTGTTATTCTTTTTTTACAACCGCGATAAATAATATCTTTCATAAGATGTTACCATAAATTTTCTTCCGAGAAGATAACACACAAGTTCCTCGATCATACTCGATATCTACAACAGCACAAAGATAAAACGTACAAACATACGTAAGATCTAACTTCGGCTATTACCTTTTATATTAATAAACGTTTATGGCTGTGATTCGGTAACTAGGTACGCTTAGGTCGCTCTATTACACTTAAATCGCTCGGACAGTACCCATTTAACTATTTAGGTACGCGCCGAGTGCAATAACCAAGCGCTCAACGTCGGTAGAAAATAAATCATCAAATTACATCAATTCGAAGGTGATTTCTGCGCTATCACGTTGGCAATATGCATGATGCATGTACCAAATGAAACAAGCATCGAGGCTCCGAAGCAGCAGCGAAAAAAGTCTTCGAGCGCCACATGCCAGTCACTGCTTAGCTCCGCTGCAGCCGCATATATATATACTTAAACGGGCGAAGTTGAAGCGCAGTGCAGACGGACGGTGCACGCTTTAAACTTTATATATACGCATTTATACAGTTTTATACTTGAGTACGACGTACATTCGGGCTGTTCGGAGCTCGGAGGAGGCGAGGAGTGCACATTGCATTTTCGACGGCTCGAGAACTCCCAAGTGGCTCGATTGCAGCGCTCACGCACACTCCCAAGTTCATTGTTATACATTCTTTCTATCATCGCTGTGCGCTCAGCGCTCTCCTTATTTTCCTTCAGAATCGCGAGCGGAGCTTCGCTGAGAGTCGCGACGTTTGAAGCTATTGCCACGGAGCTGAGGTAAGGATGAGAGGAGAGTGGCTAACTCACCGTTTCTTCCTGAAATAGTGAATCTGAGTGGATGTGGAGATTGTGGAGTCCTTTATGTCGTTCCCACGACCTAACCTCGAACGGTGTTGAGATTGGCTCCAGGCGATCTCTCGCCTAGTTTCACTTTTTTCTTTGTTTGTTATTGAATTTTCCTGCTCGCAGGTTTCGGACGTTCGTTTGAGCACCGACGAGAGACGAGGGGATGAATGCGGCGACTATCCTTGCCAGCCGGTCGTGAGGGAGCAACGAGGAAATCTTTGTTGCCCCTTGGAAGACTCCGCGATGGATGGGCGTGATACGGCTTCCACGCGCTACTTTGCTGAGGTCTTGTTTTGAAGTTCTTTACGCCAAGCAAATTGTTTTATTTGCTTGTGTATACGAAAGTTGACAGCGCTCTTTTATTTTTTTATAATATCGTGTAGTTAACTGGAGTGCTTCCGATAATTTGCGTGAAAAATGAGTCTAAACCTGGTCAAGTTTTTCTCCAAGAAGAAACATCACAGTACACAGCCTGCGGATACAGTGGGAGAGATTGGTCTGCCCACGAATGTATCCCATCAGTTTCATGTCAGCAAGAATGCTGAGACGGGACAGCTAGAAGGTTTACCAGATTCATGGATTCGTCTGCTCAATACCCAGATTACAAAGTCTGAGCAAAATGAGCATCCTGCGGCAGCTCTCCAAGCTATCAAGTTTTATAATTATTCCATAAAAAAGAAGCCAACCCCTCAGGAGGAGGTGTTTAAGCCTTTTGTTACGGAAGATGTTATTGAAGAGGAATCAATTGAAATTGACAAGATTTTAGCTAAGAAGTTTAATGCAAGAGATTCGGATGGATCTACTTCGGCCAGTTCTACAGACAGTCAGCTTCAAAGGATACCACCTGATCTTCCACCAAAGATTAAAAAGCCACCTAAACCGGCACCTAGAAAATTTGTCGAGCGCAAAGAAAAAACACTTACAGAAATTCTGGAAGATCTTAGCAATTATCAAATAAGTGATTACGATCAGCTTCCTGAAGATAGTAATGGAAATACCCAACCTGTAGAAAATAATGTTATACAACGAGAAGAAAGTCCAGTTTTGAGAAGAAAAACCAACAATAGTTCAGTACCAAGTATGAGTGATGATGAAGTTTATGAAGAACTAAGAAGAATTTGTCACAGTGATGACCCACAATTAAGATTTGAAAGAAGCAAAGAAGTTGGAGCTGGGTCTTCTGGCACAGTGTTCATAGCCACCGATTTATCAAATAATCAGAGAGTAGCCATTAAGGATATTGATTTACCTAATCAACCGAAAAAGCAACTTATGTTAACTGAAATCAAAGTTTTAAGAGAATTTCAACATCCAAATCTTGTAAATTTTCTCAATTCATATCTAGTCGATGATCATCTTTGGGTGGTGATGGAATTATTAGAAGGTGGCCCATTAACTGATGTGGTGACTGAAACTGTGATGAAAGAAGCTCAAATAGCTGCTGTTTGTCGTGAAGTTCTTAAAGCAATAAGCTTTTTACATTCAAAAGGCATCATTCATAGAGACATAAAATCAGACAATGTTCTTTTAGGAATGAATGGAACAGTGAAAGTAACAGACTTTGGCTTTTGTGCAAATATTGTAGGAGATGAAAAACGACATACAATGGTGGGAACTCCTTATTGGATGGCACCTGAAGTTGTCACACGAAAACAATACGGGAAAAAAGTTGATATTTGGTCATTAGGTATTATGGCCATTGAAATGATAGAAGGTGAGCCACCTTACATGAAGGAAACGCCATTGAGAGCTCTGTATTTGATAGCAGCTATTGGAAAACCTCAAATACCGAGTTGGGATACTCTCAGTCCACAATTTCAAAACTTTTTAGAAAGATGTCTAGCTGTGGAAGTTGACGATAGAGCATCTGCTGATGAATTGTTGTTACATCCTTTTCTTGACAATTGTGCAGAGCTTACTACTCTCAGTCCATTAATTCGAGCTGCACAAAAAATTTTGCACAAAGTCTTTTAAAGCTTACATCAATTAGCAATAGGATTTTCCAGTGTTGCACTTGACTATAAAAGGTTTTCATTGATCTTCAATACTGTACTGTATTTCAACTGTCCATTTTTTCATTCCAAGCTGCAATGGAGTTTTATTAATCAAGGGAATCTTTTAAAAAATTTATATAATTTTAATTATTCCGATAAAAAGTATATTTTTAATATCTTTATTAATCGATAGAGATCATATTGCTGTGAATGTTAGTAATCTAAAGCTAAAACAAGATAAAAATAGATTCTCTTGATAAAATATTTAGCCTCTTATCATTCTTAAGTTATTCTTAATGAATGTTACTGCATTCCCAAAGTAAAGTCTGAAAAGTGTGCAATTTTATAAAATTTAATAACAATCATACCTTGTAAGCTAATGCATTTTAAAATCAATGAGGTTGCATAGTTTTTTATTCAATTTTAAAGTGCCGTACTTATTTTGATAAATTTATACAAAAGGTTGTAAAAGCACAATTAGCGAAATGTGCTTTTAGGATCATATCAGAACAAAAGAAAAAGAAATGGTGTGAATACATTTTTACTTGTGAGATTCAAAAAATTTATAGCATAAAAACCGATGTATTAATTGAAGTATTATTATACAGTACAGAGGACTAAGCGCAGATTGCGACACTTTTTATATACCTTTTTTGAAAGAAAACCTTTCATATGAATTTACCAAATTTTATATATAAATTTACGTGTGTACTTGTCGTTTGCGAGAATTATATGTCGTAATGTGCCTAAAGAGCATGTAACTGCTCAATGATATTTGAACCATAATACTACTTTAAAAAGTATAGTATAATGTATATAAAAATGTATATTTAAGATATTTCATAAATAAATTTTAACAGATGAATAAAAAATGTTCTCTTGGTTTCTTTAAACAGTTTAACAAAAACAATTTAAAAGCCAAAAATTGTGAACAATAAATATTTTATTTACAAGATGGATCCTTGATTCAACTCTACAACGCCCCGACAATTGATATTGCATACCAATCGCTTCTCTGTCTTGTTCCTTAGATAATGTAACATTTACATAATAAATTATCGAATTCATAATTTGATCTAATTTATCTAACAACGCGAGCGATATCAGGTCCGTAGCGTTCGCGCGTTGTGACGAGTTAATTAACACCTTCAATACTTTTCGATGTGAATAAATTTAAGTTATCAGGTATAACAATTGACCCGTAGTCTTAATTGTTATCACTTAACAAGTCCGTACACCTTATATTCCCTTAAGAGTTCTCTTTGGCTTGCGGCATTGCAATGACCGTGGCCTGATTGTAACTCGACCTCGATTTCTTTTTTAGTCTCGAAAGATCGCGGAAAATTCAACCCTTTACTAGAAAAGAATAGATCGATTTACATTCAGCTGAGCTAATGCTGATAACGTTGCTTTTGATGCGTGAATTTGTCTAATGGTAACAAGCTTCCTTTTGTTGCGACTTCCACATTTATTTTAGCTCGGCAGGATCTTTGTACAATTGCATTACGAGGCAGTTTATAAAACATTTTCACACCTGAAATAAAATTGTACATGACTAAAGAATTAGACAATAATTAAAATTTTCATTCTTCTTATTTTAAATGATTCTAGCATAATTATATATAATGCAACTTACCGATAGCCACATTCATTCGCGCCACTGTCTACGTGTTTTTGTTCTACCTACAGCTAGGAAATTGGGGTCTTGTAACATTGCCTGTAAAACTGCAAGGAAATCTGCTGCCTGCTCTTCGTCGATGGCTCTCCTATCGTACGATAACGTGACGGTCATTACAACGACCTTTTTAACAGATACATCTAAAAAATACATGATATTATTTTTATTGTAATTAAAACAAAGTCATTGCTTGTTTTAAAAAGATTTTTAATCTACCAAGAATTTCGCGTCCAGTTCCTACGGCTAGAATAGCTGTTTGAGGTGGGTTGATAATGGCACTGAAGTCTTTGATACCAAACATTCCAAGATTAGAGATTCTAAAAAAAATAGATGGTCACAATTAATTTTATCTCTTTAGATTTTTCGAAAGAAGCATATTAATTATAAAAAAAACGTACGTGAATGTGCCTCCCTGGAATTCTTGAGGTTGGAGTTTTCCTTCTCTAGCTTTAGCAGCTAAAGCTTTTATATCACTTGAGATTTCGGCTAGTCCTTTAGAAGCTGCATTGAACACAATAGGGGTAATAAGGCCAGTTGGTGTGGAAACAGCAACACACACATCTACTTTTTGTTGAGGAATTGCCTGCATTGTGAATAAATAAATCAATTAAATAATGTTCCTTGTTAATAGTTAATAAATTACTTATTTTTATCAGTACTTGATCATTTTGGTACAATGAATTAACTTCAGGGCATTCTAAAAGGGCGTGAGCTACAGCTTTCGTTACGAAATCATTTACAGAGACTTTTATGTCTTCCGTTCGCAGTTGACTTCGAATTTCGTTGAGTTTATCGATGTTGATATCGATACTAGCGTAAGAATGGGGAATATTCCTCTGAAAACAAAAATGAAATCAATACAATGTTAACAATAATTGCTTATTTGATTTGTAAAAGATTTTTTCAAATTAATAAATAAAAATTACTTTCGACTCTCCAAGTCTTTTAGCAATAACTGCTCGAATATTTGATACAGGTTCGTCCTTAAATGTAGAAGGACCTGCGGGCCATGCAGGTCTAGTAGATGTAGGTTGTGCTGCTTTTGAAGGTTCAGATGATGGGCCTGAAACTATAAAAAAAACCAATTAACTTTTCAAGAACAATCTTAATAACTTGATATTTTAAAAATATAAAGTTATTTTACCTGTTTTAGGTGCAACTTTCTGTATATTATTGTCTTGAATGTATTTCAAAACATCTTCTTTTAGGAGTCGATCTTTTCGACCAGATCCTTTTACAGTACTTGCACTTAAACCATATTCTTCAAGTAACCTTTTCACTGCTAAACCGTAAACCCTGCAAGATAAAATTAATTAGATTCACAAAGTAAAAAATGCTTTGTTTAATAAAATAATAAATGTAGCAGTATTTTTACTGTTCATCGCCTGCTGCAGGTGCAGCTGCTGCTGCAGGAGCTGCAGAAGGAGCCGCAGCTCCTTTTTTTAATGAGGAAGGAACTACAACTTTGGAAAGATCAAAACCTTTTTCAACAGTAACGGCAATAAGATCTCCAACATCAGCTTGTGATCCTTCAGGAACCTGATTTTAAATTTATTTTCATTTAAAAGATATGCACTCAGTAGCTTACAATCTTTTTCAATGCAGTAATTCAATAAAATTAGCTTGTAAGTTTATTTACCAAAATTTTAGCCAATACTGCTTCGTCTTCAATTTCAAAGGTCACAACAGCTTTATCTGTCTGAATATCTGCTACAGCATCGCCAGCATTAATTTCATCTCCTTCCTTCTTCAACCACTTAATAATTGTGCCAGTGGTCATTGTTGGAGACAGAGCAGGCATTGAAACATTTGTCCTAAAAAATAAATAATTAATAGATTGAATTTTTCTTCTTTTCATATAAGTTAAATTAAACGTACTGTCCAGCAGGTGTTGCCTGTGGAGGTCCTGCGTCTGATGAAGATGCTGCTGGTGCTGGTGCAGATGATGCTGGAGCACTTGCTGATGGTGCAGCACCTCCAGCAGGCATTTCAACTGATTTCCAGTCTTCACCTGATTCAACTGTAAGTGCTATTAATTCTCCAACTTTGGCATTTTTACCTTCTGCAACCTTGGAAAACATTAGTTACTTATGTTACTATATTTCAATAAATAGAAATAGTGAGATTAACAATAAACACTTACAATAATTTTTGCTAGGATACTTTCATCGTCAAGCTCCATCGTCACGACAGCCTTATCAGTTTGAATATCAGCTACAGCATCTCCTGGATTGATTGCATCTCCTTCTTTTTTCATCCATTTTATTATGGTTCCATTTTCCATGGTTGGCGAAAGAGCTGGCATCATTACCTCTTTGCCTTTTACTGCAGTAAAGTATAATTTTTTAAATAATCATATTATAAAATTAATTCATAAAATAAAACTATTTCTTTTTCCCATACCCTTTGTACATTTTATCGAAAATCATCAATACAAATGTTCAATGAGAACTAAACAATTCATTATCAATTTATACGATAAAAAATAAAAGCAGCACTTTGTACTCTTTTTAAACAAATTTATGCTAGAACGAACTTTAATGTGTATGTAAATAACTTTTGACAGTTTCTGTCTAAATTTAAGGTATATATGGTTGCATAACAAATTAACATCGCGACCGATAACTTTGTATGAATTAATTGAATCTGCTTTCTTAGAACTGTAAATGCGAATAATCGGAAGATTTTGTCTGAAAAAGGAAAAAAAGAAAAAAAAGACGCAAGTTAAGATGAGGCTACTTTGGAGGACGAACTTGTGAATGAAAGATAACCTAACAAACGAGTTCTCGAGGACGAGGGAAGCTACTGACCGTCCAGGATCCAACTCGTGTGGAAGCATAGCCGATGATAGTGTCCTGGTAAGCGAATCTTCGATGCGACGTGCTGGACTCGTTTGACGACGAGGCAGCCTAGCCCGCACCTCATTATGTATGCCATTTTCGTTGACTCTTGGCTGTCCGCTGCCCGCCAGGCCGCTGGTGAACGCGGCGAAGTTGCGCGACTGAATTACTATATACACAGTACTAGCACTATAGGTATTGACAGCAGACGCCTTTGCGCGTGAACCTATCTTACCTAATTGTCACCTATATTGACACTTTGACACTTTGGCACTTTGGCAGTATTGGCTTTTTCGTCTGCTATTGGCAGTGTCGGTGTCATTCGACACTTAGATTCGGTATATCATCTGCACTTTTCAGTTTTGCTCGCACCGACGACCTCGTCAAGGTCGTCGTATTCACGTGGCGTGATCACCTACACTTTTTCAGATTCTTGTAAAGTTCTATATCTCTATCTATATCCAAAAGCATATTGTACGGGACATCGTGCTTGCACGTTGCGAACATGTGAACCTCCTTGCCGGTACCTATAATATACCACATATGACGATCACGCAGGCTGGAGCCTTTCTACATAAGGTGCCGAATGGAAATGCAGTACGATTCGGCACAGTTCCGTGCAGTTCCGATTCGGC
>JAWWEN010000024.1:2885804-2898539 GCA_035582955.1 Sycophila texana
TAAGGGTCGTTTTTACCCCTTCAAAGTGAATATTAGCCGATAAAAAGAAATACGTAAATTTTATTTTTTTATGTTCTGCAACATATATAAAAATCATCAAAATCGGTGAGTTCGGGTTGGGTACCTTTCCTTGTTAGAGCGGGAAATTCGAATTTGCAGGCGGTAGTTCGAGCGCCTTTGTTTTTTATGACTCTGCGACGATGGGATATTGTGGTACGTGCGATTTTAAATTTGATTGATTCGTTATTCATTCGGCGAGACGCGCTGTATGATTAACAATGATTTTGACGAAGGTGAGATAGATATGCGGAACGAATGTGCGCATTGATTATCGAAGGAGAATGAGTAAGGCGAAATTTATACGAACCTTCTTGACTTGAATTAGTAAAAATTCAGTAAAATTAGTGGAAATTGTAATTGATCCACTAATCATTAAACAGCGGAACTGTTTACACTAATTTTAGTGAAATCTTACGAATTTTAGTAGTTTTTCACTAATTCAAATTTAGATAGAAGGCGCAGTCGAATATTTTTTGCCTTGCGTTATTGCAAATTGTTACAATATGTTATATCTTACTGCTTTGCATATTTCGGTGTTTGTACGTATTTCAAAATCAAACGGACGATTTACATTATAGAAAAAGTATAGATTTCTCAAAGTGAAAGTATAGTTCCTTCACTTTTTCCTCGTGTTATAACGTTTGATTTCGGAGCTAACAAAACGAGTTTTTTTTTGTTTTAATTTTATTTTTCATCGGTTTCTACGTAACAGTGGATTCAATCAAAAAAAAGTTATCACAACAAAAAGAAGCAGCAATACAATATATTATCAATAAAAATGAATGGGTGCACAAAGTTTATGTAAATATATACAAAAGATAATATTTAAATCGAACTTTTATCAAATCCAACAGTTATAGCTAAGAAACTGAAAAAGTGTGTTCGTGTACTTCACGAACAAATATATATATATATGTGTTTAATACACACCCTTTTTTGATTTTGTTTATCGTAAAGAATGTCTTTAAAATGCATGTTTTTGTATACTTACGCATTTTACGCAAAAGTCCATTGCACAAAAAGAAATATATATATTTTACTAAATGTTTGTTTAATTTTCCGTATAGCAATTAAAATAAAACGCAATTTTTTATGTATACTTTATCATAATTTATACAAAAATGCATATTATGTATTTATTATGTTTTTAATACATTTTATGTATTTATTATGTTTTTAATACATTTTATGTACTTATTATGTTTTTAACAGATTTTATGTTTTCTTATTGCTCATTCAATTATAAACACAAAATCAGCATTTAGAATTGAACGGATTTTTAACAGTGTATATCCTCGCAATAGTACTTTACGTAACGGAATTAAAAAAAAAAAAAAGTATAATAGCTCTACAGCCCATAGCCGTGACATCAAATTGAAATTAAACCCTACACGCTCATTCACAATCGTTTTAAAACGCAACTTAGGTAATAACACTTATCACTCAGATATACGCGTACATCAATTGTGATCCCGTCGCGTGCATCTTCAAAGCGAAAAACCGTCTATCAAATCGAATTATAGCGTGATCCCCACCGACCGAGAGCTGATTAATCAATGGGACGGAGTCCAGCGCAAGAAATATTATCAATAAAAGAAAAATGACCCACCAATCTTACCTCGGCATAAGCTCCAGCGCACCCGACGCGTGTCCGTCTAACGATGAAAACACAATGTAATGGTGCTGCACTTGTGTATATGCACATGCACTCGCGTCAAATTATTAGTTTTTCAAAACGCGTCGAACATTTCAAACGATGGCATTTCTAGATATACTTTTTCACTTATTTAGCCTCTTCTTCGTAATTTCACCTTACAATTTACGTATTTTGCTATGTATTTTGTATACTTTTTACAATGTACCTGATATACACTTTATGCACTTTTCAATATGTACTATGTATAATTTTTACTTTGTATTTTATTTATTTATTTATTTATTTATTTTTGTATAATTTTCGAGGTCATTGCTTGTACGAACCATGCTGCCATTCACGGGGATGGCTTAAATGAAACTATTCCAACGTAGTGTACATACTACATTACGTGCACGACCATCAAGCGGGAAACGTATACGAGGCAAGGCGCGCGTGCGACGTGACGCAAGTCGTCGTACAGCGGCTTGAATATTTAATAGGCGCCGACGACGCTGGTGACTATTTTTGGAGGATATTATACCGGTTAAATCGCCGCGCGTCTATATAACGATTGTCGATCGACGCCCCCCTCGATGGTACTACTTTTAGCTCGGATAATCGCTGCTCACGATTTTTTTCTTTCTTTCGAATCGACTGCAGGAATAGGGGATGGAAAGCTGGCGTTGTTTGCTCCGATAATCGTGGGACTCGCTACTGCGTAGAAATAGTCGCGAGGGTTATTTCCTTTCGAGGAGAGTTCGATCTATGTTGACGGAATATTTGTCGACGTAAGTTGTTATAGACTTTGGTGGGGGTGCAGCATAGATACCGTTTTAAATGCTAATTTGACGGACTGCTCGGTAGTAAATTGACGGGATGATACCAAAACGTGTGCTACGTGAAGGCATTTTAGTTTGAATGAAAAGCTAAGGCACAAAGTTATTATATATATTAATCGTTTACACTTAAATTTTTTATTTGTGTGACTGTAGGAGGAATTCAATGGCGAAGACTGTAGAAGTATATAATTGATTTTAGTTAGAGCATAATCGCGAGTGTTGCACTCGTTGAATTTTTTATTTCGTTTTAAGTGAATGTCATTAACAATTTGTAAATTATCAGTCGTTTGAATATATTCAATAATAACACATTCCTATCAGTTGAAGAAAAAATTCGTCACATTCTTATTCGATTATAAAAATGTAAATTTTTTCGCAAACAAGAAATTTTGAAATATGCATCTGCGTCTACATTCTGACTTTACTTCGTGAAAAAAGTGTTTAAAGCTGCCTGATTTTAAATAATTTAAAATATATTTACATGTGAAAAGAATTAACATAATCTAAGTAATTTCGATATTTTTTACTTCTTATCTGGATCGAATTTCGTCGCATTCTGCAAGGAAAACGTAAATAACTTAAAAATATATATTTTTTGTAAAGCACGCATTTATTTAATAAAATGGAACTTAAGTTAATAGCACGATATCATATCTATTACAAAATTATAATAGCAATTCACACATACACTCGGAAGAGATACTTTGGACTAAAGTAAATATTAACTTATTACAGTTAATTAAATTTCAATATCAACATATTTGTTACTCTTCGCTCAGAGAAAATAATTCAACGCACGTTATTTTCTCAGAGCAAATATCACCTTTTTTTTATATATACCTCGTCGGATACTGACGGATACTGAGGAGTATTGAGCTTTTAGCATTTTGAAATTTGTTTTTCACCAAAAAAAAATTTAATCGGTGGAAGTCTTCAAGGCTCGGGTTTTTTGAAGTCACTATTGGCATTCAGGACGATTGACGTTTTGCGGCCAGTCGCAGATGAATGACTCCGGATTGTAAATAAGTTCATCGCGACACTGGAACTTCAATGGTTTTCCGTAGACGCACCGATAGTACTGCAGCAAAAAAAAACAACGAAAATGTAGTTTAATGAAAATATTGTAACGTTATAGAATTATTATATAGTATGTACAGCAAAAAAAAACTATAGAATTATTATAGAATTATTATATAGTATGTACAGCATTATTATACAGTATGTACAGCAAAAAAAAACAATATAGAATTATTATATAGTATATAATGCTGTACATACTATATAATAATGTAGTTTAATGAAAATATTGTAACGTTATATTATTATTATATAGTATTATCTATATTTTAAAATATTAAACAAAATTTTAAATAAATTATAAGTTAATTATATAATTTTAAATAAATTATAAGTTAATTATATAATTTTTCTGCAGCCTCAATGTTGGAATGACTAAAATTTTATTGATTACTGTATCTCATTTTATACGTAAAAATATTTTAAAAAATACCATATTTTGTTTGAATAACATGCATAATTATTCAAAGTGTTTTTAGCTACTTGATAAATTATCAGATTTAAATAGTTCTGAAGTGACTCCTAAAAATCAGAATCAATTAAAAAAAAAAAAAAGAAATTTTATCAAATTCACGCTTAAATTTATTCATTCATCGCGAATACCATTAAAACCATCAGTATACCACCTTATTCTTCTTAAAGGTGATTGACCTCATCGACGAACTTACCTCCCTGCAGTCCTTGGACGGCATGAAGTCTTGTTCTCCGCACTTGATTTCGTTGTCGCTCTCATCGATTTCGGTGGAAGGAGTCGTGGTCGGCGGCCTGGTGGGCTTGGGGTTGGGTTTCGTTGGCTTGGGCTGGGGAGCAGGAGTCGGGCGACTTGGTTTCGATGGCCGCGTCGTCTCCTCGGTTTCCCGCGATGGCGTCGTTCCTGGGTTCTGACCCTCCGATGGATCGGGCGTTGTGCTCTTGGGTCGCGACCATTCCGGCTGCAAATTTAAAAGTACGTTAGTCGATTTCTTCATTTTTAATGTTATGTAGTATAATATATAGTGCTAGCAAATTTTGCCTCGCTCGTTAACGCTCACTCGGGAGAAATATTTTGAAAATTTTATTATGAATCCCGGAAACAAGTGAAAATTTTACCTCGCTCGCTAACGCTCCACTCGGGAGAAATGTTTGTGCTTTTTGGTAATTTTGAAGATTTTATGCATCCCGGAAAAAAGTGCAACAAATTTATATACTTGAGCAAAAAATGCATTTTTATGTACTTGACAAAAAACATGCACTTTTATGCCCTTGGCTGCAGTTGCATGCAGTCGTATGCACTTGGATGCACTTGTATGCACTTGCACTTCAGATGAATTTCTGGACCAGTTGTAATGGATTAGCATTTGTAAACAGTACATTATTAGAAATGAAATAACGTCGTAGATGAACGACGGCCGACGGCCAACCGGTAGCAAATTAATATAATATGTAGAATATTTCTTCATTTTTAATATACACAGAGAAAAACAAAAATCATAAATTAAAGAACTATAAGATGAAATTTTACTCATTATCTTAAGAGTTACGACTGATTACTAACCTTTCGACAATCACTACTAAATGTATATCCTGATTTAAGTCCTAAGTAAAATACTGACGATTCATGCTTCTCCATAAAATATTCAGTTTTTTTTTTAATTTTACGTTTTATAAACAATCGACTAGAAGTTTTTTTTCGACTAAGAAGAAATGTATTTTTCAATAGAAAACTTATTATATTTGTAGTCCTAGAATAATAATAATAGTTCTCTTGATATGCAATGAATTATTTAAGTGCAGCTCAGTCTATTTTATATCGATTAATTGGAAATCAATTGTCAGTTTTTCCAAAGTTTACGTAATTTTCGAAACATGCATTATTACACACTGAGAGAAATGTTTAGTAAAAATTATTATACTGTTTTGTAACGCAGGGATAGATTCGACAAATGAAAAATTTTACTAGAAAGTATAGTAAAATTTGCTAGACTTATAGTAAAATTTACTGTTAATTTCGTAAAATTTACTGTAAGTCTGGCAAATTTTACTAAACTTTCTAGCAAAATTTTTCATTTATCGAGTCTATCCCTGCATTACAAAACAGTATAGTAATTTTTACAAGAACTTTTCGCTCCGTGTTTAGTTGCAATAATACAGGTAGTCAAGGCCTGACACTATTCGCGTACCCAATTTGTTTTTATAGCTTTCACTTATTGAAAAAATGTATAAAAGCACTCAAGCTAATACATTGCGCACTAAAACTCCAAAAGGTCTGCTACAATTATTCTAAAAATAGGAGTTTCTGCCCTTTCGAATGCGAATACATTATATAAAATGGAAAAATTGACTTACTCTGGGAGTGGTGTTATAAGACGGTTTAGGGACCACGTAATTAGCCATATTCTCGTGAAGGATGAGAGTGAGGTCGTTCTTCCTGCCGCAAATGCCGTGGAAGTCGTCCATGTCAATGGCCCAGGACATGGCACCGGCGTATCCCTTCGACTTTATCCAGTCCATTTTGATCTGCACGCTCTCGGGGTCCTCGTAACCCACCCACTGCGTGCCTGCATTGCAATAAAAACAAAGAATGAGCGAACAAAAGAATGAGCCTCCTTTCACCCGTTCGCTTATTCATCAACCGATCACTGACATTATTTCATCGCGACTTCGCGAGGATTATTTATCGCTCCGTTCGACAAACGAAGAACTGCAGTCACTTGATTCTCCGTATAAAAGTCATTTAGAATTCGAAGAGCGAATCCATCAGTCTACTTACTTACTTCTTTTTTATTACTCCTCGTTAAAAAAATTAAAATAAAAAAAAATAAAATACATTAAACTTAAGATTCTCGGAGCGTGAGTCATTTTCGGCCGTAGCAAAAAGTTGTTTTCAACGCTAACGTCGTTTTATCTTTTTTTTTTAAGGTAAAAAAAAAGCAAGAGATAAAACGCCCGAGTGCAGCTGAATCTAAACAACTGTTTTAAGAACCCCGGACAATAAAAAGTGCCTTTTTCTTCCTTCCCTCGTGTGGCTGCTCCTTTCTCGCACTTTTCTCGCGGCTCATTTAAATTTTACGCGCGGCCGACTCACCTCCGGGAGTCCGATTTGCATTTGGAGGCGGTTCCCCCGAGCGGCTGTGGGTCCTCCCTCCCTCCGCACCGCGGATCCATTGACACCAGCATTGTATGCAGATCGCGCGATGCGATTTGCCGTATCCGCGGGGATCGCTGGTTTCGCGCGTGCCGTTCATCCGCGGGGAATTCGCGAAGACGCTCCGTTGGACGCGCGCGCACTTTTTGTATCTTTTGAAAAAGTATTTCGGATCTCCCATTCGACGGTTCGATTTGTAAGCGACTTTTTCAATTGTCGAGGCGAAGGAGAGGGCAGAAAAATAAGTTTTACGTTTTACGAGTTTTACGATCGTGAGTTAGGCGGAAGCTTTATTTGTACGCATAAATGGATTAAGTAGTTACTGCTTTTAATAATAATAAAGACCAGTATTCTATAATAAGATTTTAAAATGGTATTTCATAAAAAGATTTAAGTCGTTATATAATCTACTGATTTAATAATCAGTAAAAACAGTTTTAAGTATAATTATTCAGTAAAAAAAAGTTTCAGAATTAAATGAAATTTCTTATCTTAAAATTTTACTACGGAATTGTTGGCAAAGAAGTGTTTCTATAATGTATATAAATTGAGGAACAAATCGATTAAATATTTTTCAAACAAAATGAGTGACTCGTGTTTCAGTGTAATTTTAGAATAATTACCTTTGTAAGCGTAGGGTACTTTTCCGTGCTCGTCCCATTTCTTCGTCCAGCCAGAGTTGGCGTCGTTTACATCCTGGCAGATCTAAAGACATAAAAAATGGTTCGATCAATTTTAATAAAACCGCCCAATATTGCTCATAAATCATTCTTTCAAAAGCAATGTACATTTATATTTCTAAAACTACTGTGTAATTAAAGATAAAAAATGTTTAATCAAATTAAATCGTATTACATATTTTTTGTAAAATCATTTTAAAAATAAAATGTAATAAAATAAAATAAAATAAAGATAAATGAAAAAAAATAAAAAAATGTCTGTAATAGAATTAATTTATTTCAATTTATTTTAATTAAATCGTATTTTTTGTTTTAAAATTACTGTAAAATTTATAGAAGCCCGAAAATGTATAAAAACAAAATGAAATAAAATAAAATAAGTTTTTCTTATTGAATTAAAAATCAACAGCGAATTATTCTTGTAATATTGTTGAATAATATTGATGAATCATTCTCTCAAAAATAAATACACTATTTCTAAAATTACTCAATGATTAAATAATAAAGTTTTTTTTGTGATATTATTTCATAGAATCCCGTAAATCTTATTTATAAAAATAAAATAAATTTTTCGCCATTCTAACCTCAAAATCGCGTGTTCAACTTGATTTTGCGGCTCTCATGGCAAAAAAATAGTATACGAAACTAGGGCGTAAGCGAATTTTTGCCTCTCTCGACTTTTCGACCTCGCTTCGCTCGGCCGAAAAACGTCTCGGGAGGCAAATAATCCGCTTCCGCCCCCGTTGCATAATGTACTATATTTATTCAATTGAATTAAAAAGTAATTTATTAGAATTACCTCGTAGTAAGCGAGGAATCCCTTGGCGCCGGTGTACTTGCCGGGATCACCGCCACCGGCTTCCTTGTTGATGTAAGTGCCGGGGTTGTAATTGTTGTTGCTCTGACTCAGGGTGAAGGTACGCCCGTAGAACGGCACGCCGACGACGAGCTTGTTGGCCGGGCAGCCCATATCCTCCCAGAGTTGAAGGCCGTCGTTCTGCGGACACGCGCGCGTCAACGATCGTACAAAAGAAAAAATGTCGGAAAAAGGTCGGAGAGAGGAAGAAAGAAGTAAAGAAAGAAAGAAAGAAAGAAAGGAGTGGGCCCTCGAGGTGCAGTCTGTTTGATATGCACTCGGGACCTTTCTCATACGTGTTCGCCTTCCAAACAGATCGTTGGGAGAATTTTTGGATTGTTTTGTTTGTTTGTTTTTTTTTTAATGATGGAGAGGGAGTATTTTTTTTTACGTACCACGTTGAGCTTCTCGTAGGCCCACTGGTCGTGCGGACGCTTGTACAAGGGACTGTGGACGTCGGCGAAGCCTGCCCAGTTACCGCGCAGATCGTACGACATGACGTGAATGGCATCTAAGTTTCTGAAAGTGCGGAATTTTAAGCGTCAGCTTGATGAAATTCTTTTGCGAATTCGTTAAAAGAATTTTTAACATTTTATTTCTTTAATTGTAGAATAATAATTCTACGGACTATATTATAGTCCTTATACAATTAAATTGAGTAATTAAGATTGAAGCTTAAGACTAAAATTAGAAACTGTTAGTAAATGAAGATTTAAAGATAAATTCTTAAATAAAGCGTTAAAAATAAATAAAGATTTTTTGCTTTAAATTTAATTGCATTTGAAGCAAAATTTTTTGCTTAAATTTCCTCTTCGAGGACAATGTATAAGGGATCGTATGATAAAAGGGTACTTACTCGCAGAGTTCGGGAACGTGGTAGCCTTCCTGAAGACGGAATTTAGCGAGGGGCACAGCCATTGTGATTTCCCAGCCTTTGCCCTCGCGATCGAAGGCTCGCCGAAGTTCCTCCACGAAGTAGAAGAATACGTCTTTATCGGAGAACTTGCCACCACGGTCGGCGGCTCCAGGGTACTCCCAATCGAGATCGAATCCGTCAAAGTCGTACTTCTTCATGAATTCTATAGAAAACCAAATCATCAGATTTAGTTTGATTTGTTGTAATTTTTACGAAACTTAACAAAAATGATCAAATATTAGGTGAAAATAAAATTTTTCAAATGAAAAGAGTTAGCTGATAAAAAAATAAAAAGTAAAAGCTCGATAAAAACAGTTAGCAGTCGTACTTCTTCGTGAATTCCAGAAAACCAACGCTATTGAAAAATCTCACGTGAGATCTCACTTACTTTTCAAATTAAAGTTGCACTGTAGTTACAATTCCTTAAATACTTTTTTTGCTTAAGTTTAAGTGTGTCTTTAGGTGTTACCATCCTGATGATACATTGGAAAACACATGATTGGAAACGATTTATGGCAATTTTTATGCATTTTTTAACTATTGAAAAAATTTCTCACGTAAAATCTCACATGTGAAATTTTTTCGAAAGGTAAAAAATGCAAAAATGAATGTATACAGCTTCAAAATATGTATTTTGCTATGTACCATCAGGATGGTAACACCAAAAGGCACACTTAAAATCAAGAACGATATGTATTTAATTTATGTATATGGAATTATAGCTATAGTGCAACTTTAATTTTAAAAGTAACGTGACATTTTGGAATGAGATCTCACGTGAGATTTTTGAATAGGAAAATCGTCAGATTTAGTTTGACTTTGATATTTTTATTAAACTCAACGAAAAGGATCAAATCTTAGGTAAAACTGAAATTTATCAAATGAAAAGAGTTAGCTGATGAAAAAATAAAACGTAAATAAGCTCGATAAAATAATTTAGTCGATAAGAAAATAAAAAGTAAAAAAGCTCGGCACTCACGGACAGCGCTTCTAATGAAGGTGTCACGGCGCTCCTTGACAGCGACGAGGTTGCTGTATTTGCGGCCACCCTCGCCCCATCCTCCGAGAGCCACTTCGGTCTTAAGATTCGGGTACTTCTGCTTGAGCGCGGTGAATTTACTGAAGCCGCCATCGTCGACGTCGATCTCGGGGCTGAGGACCAGCACCTCCCAGGTGACGTTGCTCACGCCGATGAAGGAGTAGATGACGTGGGTGCAGAGATCGGCGGGTACGTCGTCGATGCCGTACTTGCCGATACCCGGCCGGTAGATAGCCCAGTTGCTGAAGTAACATACCACTCGGCCCTGTTGCTCACCTGGAAGGGCCAAATGAATTTTTAGAGGTTTCTATATAAGTGAATTTTTATAGGAAATGCGAAATGAATTTTTATAGGAAAGGCGAAATGAATTTTTATAGGAAAGCATAAATAAAGTACGCGCAATGATTTTTCAATATTTTATAGTCATTTCAATGTTTGAGGGTCATATACTTAATCGACTTTACTTTATTACCCTCTCAAGTTGAATTATATAGTGAAAAACTTTACTAAAATTAGTAGAAATTGCTGAATTAATCAGTAAATAGTGCAGGAGCTTTTTCTACTAATTTTTAGCGAAACCTCAGTAATTGTATAGTTAGTAGTTTTTTATTAATACAACTTTAGATAATAATAATATATCATCCGTTTTAATTGAACGAAATGCAATATAATAGCTATTGTTCTTTTTATTACATTCCCAGAAAGCACAAAATGCCAAGAAAGCTTAAAGAGTTCTTTTTGAATACTTTAGGAATTAATGAAATAATGTCCACGGACATTCGTTAATTCTCAAAGAATTCTTTAACAACAACATTTAAATGAACGTCTTACCTGAAGTGCAAATGAACAGAGCAGTGAGGGCTCCCAGGGAAAGCAAAAGCTTCCCCGTCTGAGGAATCATCTTACTGGTATCTATAAAGAAAAAGGAAATTATTTGTTTAAATTTGTCAAAAGATCCTGTATATTTACTAATTTCCTCGATTTTATATTTTTCATACGCTTCTAGCGAATAATTCGCAGGTGGAAAAAATAAGCTGACCCATTCGCCAGTATTTTCACTATGTCAAGGTATAGAAAATAATTATCAACTCTTTACCGCCGTTCTTCAATTAAAAATGAATCTCGCCAAAAAATCGCAGTGAAACAATTAACGAGAGAAAATTAATTTACGACACATACGAAACCCACCTCAACGAACGACAAAGGACTACTAAACTATCCACCGAGCCAGATAAGCAGCTACCAGCCTCGATCGTGTTCGGGAAGACTCTGCGCCGCGTCTCGGCGATCCTCGAGCTTCACACCCGAGGAATCGGCTTTTGAAGGGGACGCGCCTCCGCCGCGACCGGTTTTCCTTATCCCGCGCTAAACGCGATCGATGACACCGCCGTTATTCCTTGCACGATCTCGAGCAGAAGATAATCCCACTCGTCTTCCCCAATTCTTTGTATATAAGCTTCACGCCATATATCCGCGCCTTATTTTTTTTTTTGTTTTCTTTTGACCAAACGTCAATTCGCCGCGCGTCTTAACTCTAAGCTCACTGAACGAGGCGTCACGGTGATCGGTTATTACTGTATAAAGTGATCAAAAAATATATATCGATATTTTCTGAAGAGCCTCGAATATAAATTCCGTAGCGAGTAAAATCGCCAACCATTACCCCGCGGCAATTACGGCGGAAAGTCCTGCCGCGGGGGCGAAAAATCGGCACCGTTATATCCGATCTTTGTAGATCCGCCCCGAGATCCTGATCGTCCGGCATCGGGAATTAATCGCCACGCAAACCACTTCGCACCGCGACTCTTTGAGACGCTCGAGTCTGCTCTATCCGCTGTGTCGTGTGGGTGAATACTAATGCGGCGACCCGTTATCTCGAGGCGTGAGGGTGTCCGGCGGCGTGAGTGCTTTTAAAAAATTTCAATATTCGACTCCTACTCTGACGTAAGATGCGACGCTTCGAAAGAATAAGAAGAGCAAAGGCGCTCGGGTCATGTTCGTTTTTTTTTTTTTTTTAATTGAACGAGTTTCACCGTTAGGATCGAGTCATCGCGAGAACACGTTGAATTCTGTTGTTTTTTTTTTTAATAATTTCGACATAATTCGTTTGACGTTTGGTCGCGATTTTCGTCGAGATCCCGTCGCTTTGCAAGTTCAAGGTCAGCGGATAGTGCGCGCGGGATTTAATTGGGTCGTTGACACTCGCGCGATAAATGCGCGCCGGTGGTCTCCGATCGAGCGATGCTCCCCGGTCGAAAATTAATTATCACCGCGCCACTGGATTTGTGAGTGGCGCTTTGATTTTAACCGAGGTTGGATGTCGTATGAGATATCGAAGGGAATTTATCATCGGCTGACTTTTATGGCACCGGAATAAATTTTATTCCGGTAATCGTTAGATATTTTTTGTGTTCTCTCAAAGGAGTCCTCGATATACACTCGCCTCGAATTGAAACTCGAAGAACAATTCAAATATTTGCAACGTCGCATGAAAATTTCTAAGCGCTA
>JAWWEN010000024.1:2898639-2936768 GCA_035582955.1 Sycophila texana
TAATTCTGGTAAAATTAACTATATTCCGGTTTACTAGGGTGTATAGTTAAATTTACTTTTGACTTTTTTCTCAGTGTTTAAAGTTCTATAACTATTCTTTCTAATTTTCGTACAATGTCACTTGATTATTAACTTTGTATAGATATATTTTTTTATTTTATTTTATAGCTTGATGAATTGCTGCATTACACCGAAAAAAAAGTATTATAAAAATTACTGGCTGTATGGGAAAGCGATTACAGATTGGCCTCTCGTATATAAAAATTACCATACTCTATACAGTAAAGTTTGCCATAAATATAGTAAATTTTACTGGACCGCAAATTTTACTGTAGAGTATGGTAATTTTTATCTGAGAGGCCAGTCTGTGGTCGCGTTCCCATACAGATAGTTATTTTTAAACATTTTTTTTTCTCAGTGTATAGTTTAACGGCAAAAAGGAAGTGCGACGGGTAGAAAGTAAATATAAAGAAACCTTTCTTGGCAGGATCACGACTTAAAAAACAAGGGGGAAAGAAAATGAAGGTCGATGATCAGTAATTCGCGAAATTGCCGAGTACTGTGTACACGGAAATGGCGAACGCGTCTCCTTCTCGCTGGACCTTTCTTTTCCTCGCTCCGTAACTGGACTCGTGTGTGATGCGCGCGAGCTGAGAGGATAAAAGGAGGTAGAGAAGTAAAAGACGGACGAAACGCGGAAAAGGAGCGAGAGAGAAAAAGTTATACGTTACGTTGGATTTATGATTTTTTAAAAGTTTTACCCGCGTCGTTTATCTTGTACTGTGTGCACGACGCGCTGTCAGCGTAAGTTTTTAATTTGAAATTATTGCTCATTCAGGAATGAAAGAATCATTTTTTTTTTTTTTTTTTTACAAAGAAGAAGTCTTGGACTTATACAGCAAATTGACTTGCGAAATCAGGGGATTTTATTAAAGACAATGAAAAAGGGTATCAAATATACCGAACTGTATGAATGTAATTTAAAACTTAAATACTTTGTCTTGAAATTTGTTTTTCTTTTATAATGTTATGAATTTTACGTGTAATGATTTTTTTTTAAATGATTTCATGGAAACGAAGAATAATATTAGACTTTTGTCTGTCACGTTGATTACCTCTTTTACTATTTAGGAAGTTACTCAGCAATGAACTTGCAATTTTCCTTTAAGTAAAGATCAATCTACGTAACTTAGATTCAAGCAAATGTTTGCTCATCTTCTTAGAAGTTGAAAAAATAAAAAAATATAAGTAGTTTGTTTTGCATAAAAACATAACAAATGTAAAAACGTAAAACGTAAAGTTTAATTGTTTATAAAAACATCAAATACTTGCACCACTCTGTACATTACCCGGAAATGTTAATGACTTCAATACTACATTTAAAAAAAATTTTACGTGGAAAATAATTGTTATGACCGCTATAATTTGAGATAACACGCGTATATACTAATTACCCGTGCGATCGTTTCAATTCGAATGGAAATAGACATTCACGGAGTCCTTGAGAATTATTTTAAAAGAAAGAAACAGCTTAAAGCGATTAACTAGCATGAACAGCGTACAATCTAAGTAAGAAACAGTTAAAACAGACGAGACTTCCACAGAAAGACTAATATCCACGTACGTAGCATTCAATTTTTCCCGGCAAACGCCGCCTTTTCGTTTCCCTACTCGTACAAAAGCAATAAGCCTCTCTAATCTGCCTCCTCGTTAATTCCCCCCCGACGAACAGCACAACGAAAACCTCGGCGCAAGTCGCAACACCTCGGCGCAATCGAGCCGATCCTCTCGATAAAAATTTCCCAACGATCTATCGAAACGACGGAATAAAAAAAAAAGAAGCAGTCGGGACAGCGTGAAATTCGCGCAATTCATCCCGCCGATCGGCGTGATATCGAGGCGGTCGATCTTTTTTTCACACGGCGACCGGAGCTGCATTTCGTGAATGGCCGGCTCGCGGCCTTCGGGTCTGTCCTTGATCCCGCGGGCCCCGCTTCGCAATCAATGCGACTAATCGACGGCCCCCATCACCGGCGTGCATTAGAAAGGGAACAGGGAATCTTCCGCGAGGCCCCGTCCGAGAGGACGAGAGTCCAGCGGGCGGGCGCGAGGATTTAATAAGATTTTTCATACTGCGCGATTGTGTCGGTGTCGCAAGGCGATAGGCTGGCTTAAGGAACGGAGGGGTCATAAATTTTCTTCGCAGCTTTTCCAGGCGGTTTAAGGGAATAATAAATTGGAGCGATCCGATCGGCGGATTTCGAGTCGTGACAATTGCGGATAAGCCGAGAGCGGCCCTGGCTACGTGTGCCTTGAGCAAATAGAGGGAGATTTACTTTGGGGCTTTGTAGCGAGTCATCGTTCGGCAACTTTCACTTTAATACACCGAGCGTCAATCAGATGCCTACGTAAACATCGCGCGATGTACAAAATGGAAATGTAGCGAAATGGGAGATTTTTTTTTTTTTTTCATGTCGTACTCGTGGGGGGTCGTCGACCTAAGCGTTAAACAAACACTCCTGGAAAGGTGCTGCGTTCGAAAAAAAAAGTTTCTATTTGCTGCATTAATTACGGTCATTTGACCGAGAAAAAGTTTTTTAATGCGCGTCGCGCACCGCCTGGAAGGCAATAGATTATGCTTTTCCGCGTTTCTTTGAAGAAAACCAGAAAGAGCATGTCTAATTTATATAAAGTTAAGAGGTAAATTTATGCAGCGACTTCCTTTCCACGGCATTTAATAAACTCGAACCGGTTTCCACGCTCCCACCGACGGAGATCCTCGCTTTTGAGCACAAAAAATTGTTTTTCAAAATAAAATGAATATACACGAATAAAATACCTAATTTACTCTCACAAAAAAAAAAAAAAAGAAAAAATTACAAAAATTCAATGCAACGAAGTGTCCTCCATCGAGAGAGACGACAATAGCCGCGTGGACTAAGCACAAAAAAAAATCGCAGCAAGTCAGCGTCGCGGACTCTCAACCCCCCACTCCCGAGTGTTTCTCTTTATCAGCCCGCTCTCCGCGCGGTGCCCCCCCGGGCAAAAATGCATCCGCGCCGCGATCCGCGCGGAACGAGGCCAACGAAACGCGCCGCGAGAAGAGAGGTTAAACGGCGCATACCTCGGGCTCTCCCTCCCTCGAGATTCCGCGCGCGGAGCACGTGGGGCAGTCGGCCCACGCGGCTCACCCCCTTCTCCCCCCCTTCGTCGACCGGGAGCCTCGAGGAGGCTCGAGGGGGGCAGAAACCAGAAAGTCCGCGTATACGCGCCCGCGTGTGGGTACGTAAATAACGCGACTCCTCTCCGCTCTCCTCGCGGGCGCAACGGTACTTGCCGGCGCTCGGGATAGATGTAGAGAGAGAGAGAGAGAGAGCGATAGAGAGAGAGAAACAGAGAGAGTGAGGGGGAGAGAGAGAGAGAAGCAAAGAGAGTGAGGGAGAGAGAGAGAAGCAGAGAGTGAGGGAGAGAGAGAGAAGCAAAGAGAGTGAGGGAGAGAGAGAGAGAAGCAGAGAGAGTGAGGGAGAGAGAGAGAGGAGTTAGCGCCGCGTGCATCTGCGTCGCGCCGACAGGTGTAAGCGGCCGATCGCTCCTTTCGAAATCGACGCGCTGGCGCAAGCGCGCCGCTTTTCCCGAAGAAACGTGGAAACCTACGCTCCACTCGATAATGGATCTATGTAGTGTCTCTTTCGCTGTCTTTCTCTTTCATTTTCCTCTTTCTCGTTCTCGTATTCTCAGGCGTAATGAGCTTTTAATAGGCTAACTTATCTTGCGCTGAAAATGCAAGTGACTGATAACGCGGCGCTCATTGTATTCTGAAATAAAGAATTTTGAGTCCTTTTATTCGAGTGACACGTCGCTCGTACGTGGGGGGAAAAAGATCTACTAATAATAATTAACAGTCTATTTTAGTTTTATGACCAGTAACAGTCTATTTTAATTTTCTCGTATATTTTCTCGATGCTGGAAAAATTGTAATATATAGTTTCTTGCAGCGGATACTGGAGAAGTGTAGCCAAATTGCTCAGATTTCTACACGCACAGAAAAATGTTAGGCTTTAAAAGTGATTATATAGTCTTTATTAAAGTAAGTAAAAACTCGAAGAATAAAAAAAATTGCTAGATACTATTACTAGCAAATTTTACTATAAATGCAGTAAAATCTAACTTAAATATTTTAAAATTGATACTCTCCATGGTAGTAATCTTTTTTATTCTACGAGTTTGTCCTCGCTTTAGTAAGCACTATAGAGTAATTTTTAATGCAAAATTCTTCTTTCTGTAGTAAAGTACAATCTTCACAATAAATTTTTCAGTGACACTCCGTGAGAACATTAAAATAGACCATTACAATTTCCAGTCGAACTTTTTATCTCCCTGTATCCGCGACTGGAAAGCGATCGTACTTCTCACTTTTTCAAATCTCTCACACAAAGGGCACTGGTTTGTGAACGTCGCTTGCTTAGTACCTTAGCGCGGATTTTAAAAAATTAATCGTTTGCCCGTCCAAGCGCTGCTGCGCCTCTAAAAGCCCGTGTCATAATTAAAAAAGGCCCATTCGAGCGTCGGCTTCGTTAGTCTGTCGAGGATCGCTGAGCTGCTTAATAATTTTTAAACGAAGCGAGGTTCGTTAACCGCGCCCCTGCCGAGCATATATTTAGCGGCGTCGAGCGTAATTCATCCCGAACGCCGAGGCGCGCGGAAGCCGTAGAAAAAAAATCCCTACCCGGCGACGGCGGAAAAATCGGCGGAGCTTAAAACAAAAAAAAAAAGCTCTAGGCTTGCGGCTTCGAAAATCGTCGCCATCGACGGAGGTCTTATTATTGACTCTAGATATAGCTCCGTCGCGACGACGGAGGACCGTCGCCGGAGGGGGACTGGGTAGCCGTCGCGTTTCACTCGTTAACTTTAAATTGGAAAACTGTATAGCTATTGAAATTCCTTGAATACCTTTTCCGCGAATCGATAAGTGTGTATACCGAAGGCTATGTAAAATTTACGCGACTACACGGGCACGGTTTACTTTACCTTACGTGAATTTTATTTGTTATGTGTGCCGAGTTATTAAGGATTTATCATAGCTGGAGTAGAGGCATTGAAGGTCTAAACAATTAGTAATCAAAAAGCTCCTATAGATGCTTTTTGAGTAAATATCGATTATTGGTTTTCTATGCCTTTCGTCGCTTACACTCCACGTTTAATTAAATCAATGAATATTATTATAGTATCATTAGTTTATTACTATTATTTTCTGATGAACAATTGTTTCATACTTTTTACATTCTACATACTTTATCGTAAAAAGAGCTTTTAATCCTTTAATATCGTATATGATTAATAAATAAATTATAATAAGTAAATTATCAAATTAAGTGGAGTCAAAGTTAAATATCAAGACCAAGTAGATTCCAAGTCAATAAAAGAAAAGCTATAACTCTATTAAGCTCCGAATTTCGTCGCAGAATCGACCGCACTCAATGCAACAGCACACACACCGCTGGTAAGTATGACGTATATATACGTACTGTATTTGCCGGACCAGCAGCTGCCGCAAATGAGTCCAACTTTTCCGCCCATCTTTGCGGGCTGCGAGCTTCGCTCGGCGCTTCTCTCCCTCGAATGCTCCTTCCTCGTTTCGCTCGCTCTGTCTGCCTCGCGTTATCTCGCCGCGGCGCCGCGCATCCTACCCCGCTCGCGGGGATGCCGGCCGCTCACCCTCCGGCAAACAAACGTGCGCCGCGCGACAAAAGCCACAAGTGTCGCAGTCGCGCAAACACGCGGCGGATCGACGTCCCTCGCTTCCTACACCCGACCGCCCAGACTTTCAGCTCGCGCTGGAATGGATCCAATAATGCCTCGGTTTCGCTCTTGTTCTCCGGACTTTGACACGTGGATGCTTTATCTCCTCGTCGCCTCTTCTTCCTTTACCCTTTTATTACTCGCGACGAAGTTGTACGGCGAGAGGTGTGTACTAAAGCTCCGAGGTATATGAAAAATACTTCGGTTACGTCTTGAACACTGAGATCATTCGGTCGATATCTTGAAGCTTCAAGGAACTCGTGAATGAAAATTTGAACGGGCTTCGTTTGAAATTTTTCTATCTAACTCGTAATGTATAACTGTATATAAGAACACCAAAAGTTTCACTGGAAGGTCACTTTGTCAATGCACTTGGGGGGGAGGTATAAGTGTGATAACGAAGCGTCGGGGAGGGGCTCAAAAAATTAGCCGCTGCCCTGGGACTGATTGTGTGGCGCGAATTCGATTAACGGGACTATACTCCGGCGGCCGCTCACGCACATGGCCCGCCTCTCTTTGATGTGCACGCGGCCTCTTATTCAATTATACTACAATATACAATCGACGCGTCCGCACGATTTTCCGGAGCACTATTATATGCTCCTTCAATAAAAAAAACAAAGCTTCCGTCAGGACCACTATATACCAGCACCACACGGATATAATATTAAATTTCAATGCACTCCGAGTTTTGTACTTCTGGTTCCAATTGATTGTCGTATATACGCAAAAGCTCGCTGGACTCCGTTTGAAAAGGCATAGAGTTTATCGATCCCCTTCTATTTTCGCGCCACCGGCACAGCTTCCTCCCTGCAGGCGTACTCCGGGGCGTCCCTCCCTGCTCCTCGGCTGCTGCCCTCCTGACACCTGTCCTTCCCGCCGCGGCACCCGCGACGGTTGTTCGTCACGATCCTCCTCAGGATCCAGCAACAATCCATAGCTCGCCGCGTACCCTCCGGAGGAGAAAGGAGCACTCGGCGCGGCGGCAGCGAAGGCCGCGGAGCCGCGCGAGCGGCCGATCTATTTACAAGCGAGCGGAGCGCGCGAAAGATGCGGCCGCGCGCGCGTGCGGGTTCTATACGTACGGCGGCGGAGGTGCGCGAGAGCGAGTCTGCTGCGGCCTGGGCGCGTGCGCGCTCGCGGCTGTCTCGACGCGGCGAGAGCCACCGGCTGACTGTGCCTCTCTTTCTCGCGGCCGCGACGTGTACGCTGCTGCTGTCACTGGCGCGGTGTATACGCGCGCGCCGGGCTACCGGCAAGAGGCGAGAGCCGAGACTATCCCCCCGCAGACGCCGGCGACGTTGCCAGCTGCTCGACTGCCGGACTCCCCCGCCGCCACCGGTCCACGGAGCTTTCCACCTCCATTTCTTTTTTTGTCTCTTCTTTTTACTCGCCCCTGCGGAGCTTTTCGCGCCCCGGCCAATTTTGCACCCGTCAGACCTATCGCCCCCCCCCCCTGCTCCACCACTTTTCCGTCACCCGTGGACCAATCGACTCTTCGAGTAGTCCGGGCTAATTCGCGCAGGTTTCACGGGCTGACGACTGCTTTTGCAAAGGTATTCGGCACACTGAGAGAATTTCCTCGTAACGATTGCAAGGATTTTCACGTAAAAATTAGGTGAATATACGTAAGTTATGGTGGGACGGCTGACAGTACTGTAAATTTTTGCGGGAAAATTATCGTAATTTTTAATAGAATTTTGGACAGCTGACCAAGATTTGAATTTTTTTACTCAAAAACTCTGTGAAAATGACTAGAATTTTCACGTAAAAATGAGGTGAATAAATGTAATCGAGGGACGGTTGATACTACTGTAAATTTTTACGGGAAAATTATCGTAATTTTTAACGGAATCTTCAGTGATTGACCAAGCTTTGTAATTTTCACAAGAAAATCTCTGTAAAAATGACGAGGATTTTCACGTAAAAATTAGGTGAATAAACGTAAGTTATGGTGGGACGGCTGACAGTATTGTAAATTTTTGCGGGAAAATTATCGTAATTTTTAATAGAATTTTGGACAGCTGACCAAGATTTAAATTTTTTTTACTGAAAAACTCTGTGAAAATGACAAGAATTTTCACGTAAAAATGAGGTGAATAAATGTAATCGTGGGACGGTTAACACTACTGTAAATTTTTATGGGAAAATTATTGTAATTTTTAACGGAATCTTGAGTGGTTGACCAAGCTTTGCAATTTTCACAAGAAAATCTCTGCAAAAATGACGAGGATTTTCACGTAAAAATTACATATAGCTTTTTTTATAAAATTTACAAAGCTTGGCCAACCGTCGAAAATTCAGTTAAAACTTCCGGTATTTTTCCCATAAAAATTTATAATATTTGTTATCCGGCCCGCGATTAAGTTTTTTGTCATGTAATTTTTACGGAAAAAATCCGTAATTTTTATGAGAAAATTCTCTCATTATAGGTATATGTAGTTACTCAGGTCGTCATTTCAATTTTCGGGGGGAATATTCGGTGGTATTTCTCTTTTCGCAAGGCTGATAAAAAAAATCTTCGCAATTTATTTTGGTTGGACTTTGAGCGTAAGTGAGACAGTGACGTTTAAATTGGAGTTAATTTGCGCTTGCATTAAGTTAATTTTCTGATGAAGCTTTATTCCGTTGGAGCTTAATATCTTTGGGTTGGGTCGGCGACTGTAGGTTAAAAGGTGAAACGTTCATTGAGCTTACACTTCGATTTTGTTAATTTTAGGACGACACCGTTTTCCAGGAGTCCATCCGACTCCCGAGTTTTCAATAATTTATTTCAGTCACCGATAAATAATAATTAGCAGTCGCCTCGCTCGGGTGAGAAATGGGTCGTACGCCATCTTCAATTATCCCGCTGATTAATCAAGCGAATTCATTATTTTAGCTGCAACATTACTGTCGCAACTTTGCTCATCCGCAAATGCACATTTACATTAATACAACAATTAGCCTGAGGCTTTAGCAGATTTTCAATTTGTCCCTTCGATCGTACTGTTTATTAAAAGACAGACGAGAAAGCATTATTTTCTCTCCTCTTATACATATCAAATGGCATCCTGCGTTGACACACTGAGCTGCAGATCGAAAATAGCAGTCATAATTCGAGCGTCAGCGGCATCGATATTCACCCCTCGTTGCTGGGTATAAAAATCCGTCGCATTCCGCTCGAAACGCAACATATAACTACTGCGCTGGTCCGCAACAGTGCGTCGCGGGCAAAGCGCCGTTTTACTCGACAGTCGCGGGGATATCGTCCCCGTAAAAGCTGTTGCTATTTTTGGGGCGACGACCCCCTGCGAGGCGCAACCATCGGGGACGGAAGGGAGAAAAAAAGGAGACCGACGCTAATTGCCCCTGCGTATCAAGTTGCACCAGCGTGGGGTGCGATAATTCGAGCAATGGACACGCGGCTAATGCGCACTACGTGACGATGAGGCAATCGTCGTTACTTTTTCCTCCTGGGTCCATTAGTGCCGCGTGCGGCAGGAAAAACTAACTGCGACACTTTCATATCGGACTGGCGTTGTTCCGATAATTTCTTAAATGCCGATTCGAAGGGAAATATGTTACTGCAATAAGAGGATTTTTTTAATAATTTTTACTGTAAGTTCAGTATAAATTGGTAGTGGAGTATTAATCTGAGAAATTTTACTAATCTTTTTAGTAATTTTTAGTAAAATATTAAACAATATTTCATGGCTAGTATAGGAATAAGCGTTTAAATGTCGGCCTATATGATCAAAATGCCAAAGTATCTAATAAAATTTACTAAACTTTTAGTACAAAATTATTAAAATATTTCTTTCGGTATGCGTTGCAGTACAGTGAACTAAAATGATATGAGTTTAGAAATGCACGCGAAATAAGCGCTTATCAAAACTATCGGAAATATATAAATGGGAGTTTTAAATTAATAGTTCGTCGATGGAAAAAAACGAAGTGGAAAATATGGTACGCATATATAATGTATGTCCCTAAGCGCTCATTATATCAAGTTTTTGTCTTCGACTGTTGGTCGGGTTCAGATCGATGGATAGGAAGTGAAAAAGCTGACAAAATTTTCATATTACGTGTTTCGAACAATGAGACGATGATAGATACGTTTCACATTGAGTCGAGTTCACGAAATAAACTATCAATCAACGTATTTCGTATCTGCTTAACGAATCTCTTTCTGAATCTTTTAAAATGTTTTCCAATCGATCTTTGATTTTAAATATTAAGTGAGAGTCGGAGCTAACTTATTCGTACTGTCAATTTTATTTATACCATTTCAATATTTCATAATTGAATGCATTCTTTTTTAGACGCTTTCATAATTTTTCGATTGACTAAAAATGTCACAACTGAATTACTTAATTGAATCAGTAATTTAATTTTTTAATACGAAATAATCTATTAAATAAAAGTTAGAATTTTTTAAGCATAATTTTACATATCCTTACGAAGCGCAAAATTTTCATCTGAATCATATATTATTATACAGTAGAATAGTATAGAATTGTCTGATATAATCGGAAAAAATTACTGGTTACAAAGTTATACATGTCTTCCCGGAAGCTTTCCTTACACAATATGTATACTTATGTGGAGCACAAAAAATCAATTGTTTCTTATGTAACTGCGCGCGTAAAGCTCGTTCCCGCTCGCCATTTAACATAGAAAATGCAACAAAAAAAAAATCGCAAAAAGAATATATAATAAAAGCACCGCATACAAAATGTCAATCTTCCGCGCTCGCATCAATGCTGCATCTCGTGCTCAACTTCCAGCTGCTTTCGCAATCACGAAATAATCGTGTAAACGTCAATTACTCTGACCCAAAAATTATCAAATTACCGCAACGATCCTTCACGATTTTCAGCGTGATCTCACCATACGAATGCCTCGTACACTCCTCGACGCAATTCCCTCTTCACCCAGACAATACCACCGGTTCCCAACCAAAATGAAAAAAAAAAAAACGCAACACACGCGGTGACTCATCGACGACCGCGCGTTTCCAATCTTCCGCGCAAAACGAAACTAAAACCTCATTTCAGCGAGTAAAAACAAAAAAAAAAAAGATCCAAGCAACGAAGAATCTCATTGCGCGCCGGATGAAAAATTCACCCGTCGAATAAAGGATCGCGCGATCGAAAGGTCGATCCGGCACGCCTCGTGGATATTTAATAAAGCCGGCGCCGACTGCAGAGTCTACTCCGCGGGTGTATAGAGTCGAGTCCGCGCGCGCATGAAATCTCCTTAGTTCTCGGATCGGCGCGGTGTTATTGAACCCGGCGACGTGTGCGCGAGCTCGTGAAAAATCGACCCTTCTTTTTCACGGCGCGCGCGTACCAGAGGGATTGACCCGACGTGTTGTTTTTTTTTTTTCTTTTTTTTCCATAAATATTGAAGCGCGCCGCTGCGTGAAGCGCAAGGAGCGCGAGCACTCGATTGGACGAGGCGAACATTTCACGGCGTGGTGCTGCAAGCGGGAGTAATTTGCTGCGTGCGTATCGTGTGGGCGTATTATGGCCATTAGCTCATGGCTTGACTCGGTAGACGATTATCGGAGACTTACGGAGGGCTGCCGTCAGATTCATCGAGAGGCGGCGGAGGAACTGGCGCTCGGAGCTTTGCGTAAGGGTTATTAATCGAGGATAACTCAATGGCGGATCAAATTTTAGCAATCAATTTGGAGGTGTAGACGGACTTGTACATTATTGATTCGTAAAACGAGGCTTGAATGGAGAACTTATACGAGTTCCTGCATCTGCGGCTGGGCCGCTCTAAATGGAATTTCCTATATAAAGGTAAATTCAGCTCGGGGAAGGTATTTGAGTTAATAGTTCCATTGTAGCGTTACAGTTCGCCGCGATTTACTATATAATGACGTCACGTCTTATACTTTTAGCCATTGTACTTTCTATTTATACATTTGTTTTCGTAACACCGGCCTAAAACAATGAAGCGGCGTTTCATCTTTTATGCTGCGGTAATACTGTTTTTTTTTTGTGTTATTAATTGAATAATGTCGAATTGAAAAAAATCCGTAGGATAAGGTACTGAAAAGAAAGGTTAATAATAAAGTGCAAATATAAAACGGTTTATTTTATTTTTGCTGAAAACTGTTATCGAGCGTGCCTGTACGTATCGCACTTTTTAGTTTCAATTATTTTTCGCCTCTGCTTTACCGTTCGCCTGTTCCTTTTTTGATATGAAATAAACGTGCGGAATTAATTTTATCGCCGTCTGCAGTTTCGATACGCTGTACACCTCGTAGTACCAGAATAAAAGTTCATTTAAGTCTTAGTCCATTTAATCGAGTGTAAATTTTTTTCAACCACTTGTTTCATGGAATTTTAACTGTTTAACCCACTTTTTCTTGGTCGAAACGTTAAGTTGTACAAAAAAAAAAAAAAAAAAACAGGCTTGGCTTACTTCGGCATTGAAAATTATTATTTAATTTTCTTTAATTAAATAACTTTTCAAAAAATTAAAAGTACGCAAAATTTTAGTTCAACAAAAATACGAGACAATTTTGATATTAAAGTTGTAATCAGTCTACGACGTAGATCTAAGACTTTTTTAAAAGTCTCAGTAAATCTTTCTAACGATAAACTTTTAAACTTAAATACTCTGTTACAGTGCAAACTCTTCAACTTTTAAATACTCATATAATTAAAATAATTATATCTAAGGCCTAATTGTACGTACAAACGTACAACCTATAATAAATAAATAAAATCTAATTGAATAAAAAGAAAAAGAAAACTAAAAGTGAATCCAACATTTTTTTCTTTTGTTTTCAATACAAAAGTTCAATAAGAACATCAAACAGCTGACATAGAGTGAAACCGCGGGGTTCGATACCAAATGGGTCTTGGCATCAACGAACGTGACTGTAATTTCCGCATAAGAGGTGAACGAACAGCGATAAAACGGTAGAACGAAAGGCCGGTGGGCGAGAACGGGTTTCGTGCGGGGCTCCGTAGATGCATCGCGTTTCTTTATTGCTCCGTGTCATAATACCCGATTTCGTATGCATCCTCCTCCTAGTCGAGGAGAGAGAGAGCAGGTATGTCAGGCGACAATAAAAGACCAGATAGAGAAACACGCGCGGCGCATCTCTAATTTTCCTTCGGAATGAGGTAAAGAAGAGACTGGCGCTCTCCGTTCGAAAATCGAATTTTTCTATCCTTCTACATTTCTTTTAGTTTTCTTTTTTCTTTTTTGTTCAATATTTTAAAGGATATATAACGTTAACGACTTTTATTAATAATGGTGTGATAAAGAGTATTAAATTGTTTGGTGAAAAAACTTAAACAAATGAATATGTGCAATAAACAGTGAGATGTAAATAAGGAAAATAAAAACTTATGTGTGTTTATGTAAAAGAATTCGTTTATGTATTGTCTCACAATACAGTCATAATTTTTTTTTTAGAATACATTTTTTTCATAAACTAAGTACTAGTATCAAAATTCATAAGTATTCAACGGGTTCGTGATAAGGCGCGATCGATTTGTCGAGAGAAGAAATTCAAAAGTAACATGCTTTATGGGCCCTTAAATCATGTCGTAAACGTTTTTTATGAAGTACGATTCGAATCTGGCGTCGCACGCCGACTTCCAATCGGCCAATTTAAATTCTAGTCAAACAATTTTTCAGTTCTCGCAGTAGAATTAATCCTCTCGACGAAAATCTTCGTTGTTTATGTAGCATATCATAGCCTAAAATTGATGACTAAATAAAAACGCTTGTCAAATTAGTGCGTTAACCTAATTAAACAAATTAATACTGATATCTATGTACAATCTTAAAAAAAAAGAAGAATTGATAACTTCGAGTACAAATGTAATTACTGTTGCGCAAGTATTTTGTAAATGTTATACGATACAGTAACGTATGTATATATATATAAAAAAAAATTATAATTTACAGTACAGATTAGTGCCTACTAAATTTAGGAACTGAAACTAATAAGTAAAACTGCACAAAAGACAAGAATTAATTAAATATTGCTTTAGCTTACAGCAGCCTTGTCATAACATTATTCCAACAATATTTAAACAACATCAACTGGATAAAATTCATAAACTTGTTGTTAAGTCGTATATAGATAATTTAGAATATATATATAGCTTATCATTGTTACTTTATAACCATTGCGGCATTTCAATAAAAATATTTTTCGCTTTCAACAACATATATACTCATAAGTACAACAATCAATTTAAATATTCTACCATAAAATCAAAGGCACTCGATTATTCAGACTGCCTCGCTCAAGTATATGACCAATCGCATTCCTACGAGAAACTAATTACAAATATTCCCATTCATGCACATAAAAAGTTGTTACTTTTATTAATCAAGCAGCGCTCTTTCCAGAAAACAGCTAAGAAATAAAAAAAAAAAACTCGACAAACTTTTCAAGCGCCAATTCTCTACTGTACAAAGAAAACTGCACAATCGCGGACGGTTTTTCGGGTGTTCCTCTCTCTTATCTAAGCGGAAGGACGGACCTCCTCCTTTTCTCGCTCGCGTGCAACTAATTTTATAATTCCCGCGGCGACCGCGCACAATAATCGAGCTCGCGCGCACGCTGGTCGGAAAAAAGTTTTATTACTTCCGCCGCGCGAGCCACGGCGAATCTAATTAGCCGTTCTTTTAATCGGCCAGCGGAAAAATCAGTTTAATCGCCGTTATTGACTTTGATGCGGTAGCGCAGTTCGCGCGACGCACTTTGCCTCCGCCTGACTAATGGCTTATCGACGGTTTTTAACCATCGCAGATCGAGATTTATCGCCGGTGCGTTTCGTCGTGTAGGTATGCATTATTAAAATTAATTTATGCCCGGGCAGTACCGATCCTGAGAAACTGTTGGATTCGCAGCGAGCATAATTAGAAAATAATTGCGCAACGGCTTTAAAAGCACTTGCTTCGTTTAATTTCAAAATGAAATTTAATTTACGAAGTGTTGAGAGCAAGGAAAATACATCGCCTACATTCAGCTTTAACTATTATCGGTGTAAAAGCTTGCTTTGTCTCGAATCCAACAATTTGCCCGTATCGCTTTTTTTTCTCTCTCTCTCAACGCAATAGTCGATTCATGAATAGAATAAAGAACAATTTACACAGGCACACTCGCACGGAACACCAAATTGATCGATCCGCAGACCGTCGTCGACTTTCCAACTCGCAACGCTTCCGTCACGCGCGACTAAAGATACTGACAAAGGAGGACGAAATAGTAAAAAAAAGTACGGAAGGACGAAAGAGCGTCGGAGAAATCTCTTGTACATTCAACGTTGATCAGTTGCGCGATAGGAGATTCAAACGCTAAGGTCAAATTTATAATGCGCGATGAAATGTACTTTTTACGGATCACGCGAGGCGACGACCCCGTTGCAAGTTGGAAAACGCGCGTGTCTTGCGTTCTACGATAAAAATCGTTTACAAAAGTCTTATTAGTACAGCAGTACCGGAACGCGATGTAAACAAATTATAAAGGCGCGTTGTTACAAAGGAAGAGTTGTACATTCAGTAAGGCGTAACTGGACAGCGCTGTTTTATCTGTTACGTGTTCTAACATTCTCTTCGCTTATATCTCGTTAACGTATTGTTAACACAGTAAAATAATTAAATTATTTGTAGTTACATATTTTACATAAAAGTCGATTGCAAGTAGCCCAATCTATCGTCAATAAATTATTTACACAGTTTTAAACAAATTTCTTTTGCAAAAAATACTTTTATCAAAATATTGAAATGAAGAATTAATTAACGTACTACTAAGATGAATATTCCGAGTGTCTAATCTAACGTAACGATTTACTATTACGTCAAACAATTGAACTTACGTGTAAAGTGCAAAATACAATTGAACGTACAAATAGTCAGCACTGTCTAATTATTCACACGACAATCGATATACAATAAAGGAAACATTATCAGATATCCGAGTTTACAATAAGAGGCAATAACAAGCCAGCAATCAGAGAAAAAAAAAACGAAAGCTCTATATAGATCGCACGCAGGTACTTTGGTAATGTTCGTCTCTCTCGTGTCTTCTTGGTCGGGCGGGCGAGCGTTGCGTCTCCAGGTATGCGAGAAGAGGAGGTTGGAGGTAGAAGAAGGAGTAAGCGTTGTGCGTTATCGGAAAGGCGACGACGGCGGCGGCGCAGTACGGGAGATCTCATTGGCAAAGGCTCATCCACATCCTCTCTCACTTCCTGTACGCGAGGCCAGCACCAGTGCGGTAGAGCCACTCACCTGCGCCGTTGGTGCGCGCCGTCGCCGCCTTGACGAGCTTCTTCAGCTCCTCGTCCTCGCGCGGCTGGAGGCGCCGCTGCTTGGCGAGGTCAGTCTCGCCCGTCGGCTTCGCGGCAGCCGGCGACGAAGCGTCGGCGGCGCTCGCGCAGCCGGTAGCTGCTGCTGAGGAGGCCGTTGCGATTGGCAACCCTCGCCCCGGGCAGGCATCCGCCGGTGCCATCGAGCTGCGCTGCTGTTCCTGGAGCAAGCAGGCGCTCGACAGTAGGTCCCACTGGCGGAGCTTCTCGCGATCGAGCTCGAAGCTGCTGCTGTTGTTGGTCGCGCCGCCCCCGCAGCCCCTCGGCTGCTCGCGACTCGGGGCTGGGCTGCCCTCCTCTAAAAAAGGCCGCTCGTCGGGCTTGCGGTAGGCCTCGTTCTCCGGGTCCCAGATGTAGCCGCCGGCGCCGATTCTGTCCATCGCGAGGCTCTCGTAAGCGTCGTCCTCGTCGCTGGGCTGATGCTCGGCGGCCTCGCCGGGGACTTGCTGGCCCATTTCGCCGTTGCTGTCGCCGCGGCGCTTCACCCGCAGCCTCTCCACGGAGTTGGCCACGCTGTCGTTGACGTAGGTGACGCCGCGGGTGATCTTGGCGCGTGCCTTGCTGGACTCGTGCGCGTTGGCCCTGGTAAGGGTGGCAGTGGACGCGGGCGCGTCGAGGTTATCGAGGGACCGCGCGTGGCGTAGGCTGACCCGTCTGAGGCTCTCCCTCCAGAGGCTGTCCTGCTCCCAAGGATCTTCTCCGTCGAAGGTGCTGTTGGCATTGCTGGTGCTGGCTGCCGCTTCGTGATGATTCGCGCTGGTCGGCCGATGTTGCGGCTGCGCTTGCTGAGCGGCGACCGCCGCAGCTTCTTGCCTATTGGCTCTGTTTCTTTGATCGACGAGGCTTTGCAGACCGGCATCGTCCAGGAGACCCTCGAGCGACCGCGATCTTCGGTGCGAAGTTGGCGCCGTGCTGGGGAATTCGCTTCCCGAGGCGCTTTCGGCGTTCAACTGCGTCTGGCTTCCGCACTTGTCCTTCAGCCCGTGCGGGAACAGATTCCGAGCGTTGAAATCGTTAGGAGAGACATCGGGCAGCGGATCAGTGGATTTAACTCTCCTCAAAGTATCCGACTCGTAAAAGTTCTTGCGGTCGACTAATGCAGCTTTGTCTTCCGCCAGCAGCTGGCACGTCGTCTTCCGGAGCTCCGCGGCGATGCGTCTCGCCTCGTCGATGTCGTCCACTTGTATCTGACGAGGCATCTGCCGGGTGATGGGATTCACCATTCGACCGATGTCGTTGCGTTTGTTCAGATTCGCAGCATCCCTCTGATTATTCAACTGCGGTAACCTCGAAGTATGCGCGATGGCACAGGGCCTGGGGTGGTGCCCTTCCCTCTGGTAGTGAACCTCAACGCTGGAGCTCGCGGACTGCAGGTCGGAGTAGTAGTACGGTGCGCCGCTTTCTGGATTCGTCGATGCGGCTCGAACGACCGTGGAGGTGGAAGGCGGGTACTGACTCGAGTCCTGGCTGGAAGAGGATCGATGGTTGGGCGATAGCGAGTAGCGCGCCGAATCTTGGCTGGCGGATCTCGAGTGGTACGGCGGCTGCTGCGTCGTTCGCTGCTCGACGTAAGTATTGGTGGACTGGACCGTGGCCATCGGCGACTGCAGCAGCGCTGATTGGGCACTCGTGGGCCTCTGCGTGGAGTACGTCGGTGTGCCGGTGGTGCCGGAGACGAAGGAATAGCTGGAGTCTCGGCTGTGCGAGGCTGTGGCCACGGCCAGAGGTGACGGTACGGACGTTTTGCTGGGACGGTAGACGTGCTCCTCCCGACTGTACTGCTCCATTTCGCTTTCGGGCCTTGGCGTGACGACAGCGGGCGAGCCCCGCAGCGGTGAGAATCTCGAGATGTTCTCGTAATGCGCGTCGCCGGTGAAAGACTGCGAGTGCTGGTGGCTCGTAGTTGGCGGTACGTCGCTGACTCTCATCGAAGGGAGACTGCTCGCCGAGCTCGTTTTATTCCTAGTACCGTAAGGATAGGGCTGATCCAAACTACTGTTAGACTCGGTTATACCCGTAGACTTTCCGATGTCTGGGTAAGTCGATTTTTGGAGCTTATCGGCAACCAGCATATTCTCGTTCAGGCCGTAAATACTGTTGTAGCTGAGATCTTTCGCATAAAGGTCTACATTGAAAGCATCTCTAGCTTGAAGCTCCTCGAGATACTGATCCAGGTCGATGCTAGTGCCGTCGAATCTGCTACCAAGAGACTCCAACTCGTCCAAGCTGTCGAGGACTTCGCACATATCGTCGCTGACCGGTCGTCTCTTCAGTAATCGATGTCTAGCTTCTTCGTCCGGATTTCTGAGATCCACGGAGTCGCTACCCGAGCCACTCTCCAAAGACATTCGACTGTCGTGGAAAGTAGAGCTCATCGTTGTCTCGGAAAATCGGGACGGCGACCTGCGCACTTCCACCTGGCCCGCTGGCTTGTTCCAGGACTTAGGCGAGTCCCGCTGGCCGTTGTAGTCTCGAGCGAGAGCCACCTGCGGGCACACTTTCTTAATCTCCAGCGAGTCCTGCATCTCCAACGAGTCCAAATCGTCTAGAGGCGGTGGGGACGTTGGTATGGGCGGAGGCGAAACTAACTCGCTGTCCGACGAATCGTGCAGCTCGGCGATCAGCGTCTGACTGGCTCCGAGGTAATACGAGGCGGGCCTGAAGGTATCGGACAGGCTGAATCTTGGGTGCCGGGGAGCATCGATCGAGTCCAGATCTTTCGAGGACTCGTCGTCGGCATCCGAGCTGTCCGATTTCAACGCCGTCAGAATATCCGGCAGATCGCCCCTGGAGTTCTGCGCCTCGGTATTAGCCTCCTTACTGCCGATCGAGCTATTCAGCACAGACTTATTCTCGTCCTTCTCAGCCAGCTGATTCACCTCCATATAGACCGGCTCCATCTTATTATCTGCGACGCAGACGAACTCGTAGTGCGGATTGTCCAAAGTCGAGTAGTCGTTCAGGTCCTTGCCGGAGCTCGGCGCCAGCAGAGAGCGCGTCGTGCCGTTCTGCGTCATTTCCACGTAAGAGCTTTCCTCGCGCAGATTCGCGAAGAGGCTCTCCATCATCTTGGGCATGGGTCGCTCGTCGCCGTTAGGATCCAAAATAGCCTTGCGCGGTGTCATCGGTAAGTAATGCTCCTCCAGATTGGGATCCTCGGGCTGCTGGGTAGGACTCGCGTTGTCGCTCTCGCCGGACAGACGATCGCCGTGCGTCACCAGAGACTCCGTCACGCTCAGCCTCGTGTACGCCGGGTTGACGCTCTCGTCCACCTCCACCTCGTGCGAGCGCACGTCCTGAGCTCTGCTCAGCTTCTCTCCGTCGGACGCGCGTTGGATCTCTCGAGGCTTCTCCTCCCGCTGGTCTTTGTACTTGGGCACTATCTGTTCGACCTCGTCCTCGTCGCAGCTCTTGTCCGGCTGATCCAAGTCGCTGCCGGTCTCATAGAGGAGTGTCTCCGTGTCGCTGAAGACCCCTCGGTGCCTCACCTCGCGATCCTGCTTGTCTTGCTCCTGCTGCTGCACCTGCTGCGACTTGCGCTCGAAGTCCGCCAGGAGATCCTTTACCGACTTGTTCCTGTCGGCGGGGGACTTGGCTGGCTCCTCCGATTCCTCCTTCCTCTTCGCTTTCAAAGAACCACTGTCCGAGGATCTCTGATCTCCGAGGGCGAACTCCCTGATGACCACGGCGGTGGGTTTCCGAGGCGAGTCGCCGATGCGCGAGACGTGCGCCTCCGTCGTCGTCTGCGGCTGCGACATCTTCAGCGGTTCCTGCATACCCGCCGTCGCATCCTTCTCCGGACTGGACTGCCCATCCAGGCTGGACTCAAAGGACCTTATCCTACTCTGGACGAGGTTCCCGCCGTCCTGTTTGCTGGGCGTCGAACGTGCGTCCTCCTCCTCCTCCTTTGCTTTGCCGACATCGTCCTGCCTGATGTACTGATAAGAAAACTCCTTGATGACTTTGCTCTCGTCGATCTTCGAGTCGGAGTCCTCCTTCTCGTCGTCCTTCGGCGCGTCCCACTGCACGTTCTTCGGCATGGACCAAGAGTCGCTCGACGAGTAGCCCGCCAGGGTGCCTAGGCGGCCGACCTCGCTGCGCGTGCTCGGGTTATTCGTCGCGTACACCCCGGGTGTCTTCAGGATGCCCAGCGGCTTCTTCCCCGGCGACGTCCGCTCCGGCCGGGACGACTGCACGAGGATTGGCTTCACGGGCGTGGCCGACTTGGACCGCGGCGGATGATACGACGCCGAGATCGCTGGTGGTATCGCCGGGAACATCATCTCCTCGTAGCCGGTGTCGATGTTCGACGAGGCTCCGAAGTCGTTCAACGTCGACGTCGGTCGCGATGATGATGATGTGTGCTGCTGCTGCTGCTGGTACTGCTTGACGGTGATAGGTTGGCCGTTCACCGGCGCATTCGACTGCTGCAGCGTAGCCTCCTTCTCGAAACTCCGAGGACTTCTGCCTGTGTGCGAGGGCCTGCGCGTGCGCTTCCGCCGGATGTCGCTCAGCTCTGGATTTTTTCGTTTTTCGAAACAAAGACATGTTTTCATTACACTTCAGTACTCAAGTTTTATTTATTTATGTTTTTCTTTTGTGCAGAGGGATGCGAGGGAGACCGTGAAGTGGATTTTACTTTGAGCATCGAATTGATCTCGATTGAATTTTAATAATCGATTGAAACGTTTTTAAAAGTATAATCATTGTATTTCAATGTTTCTTTCATTTTTAAAGAGTCGTAAGACTATAAAACGTAAATATATAGTATTTTCTTTATGAAAATTTGAAATGCGTTAAAATATTCAAATACTTGTAAAATCGCGTAAATTGAAACAATTCAGTAATCGAATATAAGAGATTAAAAAGCAAAAGTGAGAAGTAATTGGACACCGATACCATTGCATGGTGGCAATTCGTTCTTTTCAAATTCCAAACTTCAAGGTCTCGACTCGGACAACCTGTTTGTCCAGGTGAAGAGGATGCTGGGTGAAAGTGAATCCCTTTTTGACATCGGGATCGAATGTGCCAAGGACCGCAAGCCACAGAAGAGGGAAGGTAAAGACAAAAGAGACAGAGACAGAGAGAGAAAAAAAGAGCGAGGCGCATAGCGGAGTCAAATACATCGTACCTCGCTCTCCTGGTCGAGAGCGCGAGGCACGTCGCTATTAATGAATAATAAATACGCAACGCGAGGGACAAAACAAGTGGTTTTTTTTCCATTAGTTCCTCTCCTGCGACATGCGTCATGCAAAGCAAAGGTTCGTCACTCGCGTTATACGTGGGAATTCGTACTCCAGCTCCTAAGAGAAATTTTACAAAACGGCCTCAACGCTCCTTAATTGAAAAATAAAAATTTCTTTAACTATTACGGTTTTATTGCAGTCTTAAGAAACAGAAACAACAACAACAAAAATACTCATTGTATCTCCAATTTTCATTCGAGTGAAAGGCAAGTTTTAAGAGCGGCAATAAATTTCCTTATAGCGCCTTGTAAAATTTCACTTCGTTCTCGAGCACGAGGTCTGGGAATCGGACTGGTTGTAAAGGCGGACGGGTGTGAGATAAGGACAATTGTTGTTAAGTACCAAAGTGTTAATAATAATACATGTCCAATCACCAGGAAGTTCAGAGCCCAGGCCCGCAGCAACGCACAGAGGACAGAAGGGTTCCCTCGGAGATTTCGGAGTAAGATAGCTATGTACTTTTTTTTTTCGTCTTTCTCTCACGGGTCGCATTCCGTCACATTTAACACATTACAGACTGGCTCTCCACTTGGCATTAATAATTAATGTTATAAAGATGGTAACACAGAGAATACGGTGTGAGGTAACAGCACGGCACATGGTTTGTTTGTTTTTTTTTACACATTACAGATGCACAGGGTTGGGCGGATTTACACGTTGGCTCTTGTCATTCTTCTATGTACAATAAGTTAGCTCCACTCTAAGTTAGTCAGCGGTTCACTGGTTAAAAGCGCTTTTTTTTTCTTTTGAATATTGCGTTAATTCACATTGTTAGTCGTACAGATTGAAAATTATTGAAATTTAATAGACACGCCTGTTATCATCGTTACTCTCAAAAATACAGTAAAGCACAGACCAGAGTTCCTCTTGCTCAAATATCTCGACTAACTATAGACACTCATCTTTTTTTTACTTTTCATTTGATTCATTTGAATACAATAATAATTATCGCACCAGTAAATTTAAATTTCGTTAAACTAAATTCAAATCAAACGTTCCCGATGTACGTTATTTAAAAAAAAAAATGAAGCTATACGAAATCAAGACAAAATCAGAGGTCCTCCAGTATATACCGCTCAATAACGGCAGTAGAATCGTCTACAGTAAAGCCATATAAATTCAAGTAATCCATACAGAACGTCATCTCATCACCAAAGCTCGCGTACAGTCTACACACGACAAATGAGCAAAAAAAAGAGAGGCACGCGAAAAGTCCCATCGAGGAGCCTCGAGTGTGCGTTTCATTCGCCCTCCTCGAGATCCCCGGATGACGCTCGTCGCGAGGCGCAAGTATACTGAGAGAATTTTCTCGCAAATTTTTACGGGAAAATCACCGTAATTTTTACCTGAATCTTGCACGATTGATCAAGTTTTGTAAATTATACAAAAAAAAAAGCTCCATAATTATTACGTGAAAATCCTCGTAATTTTTGTAGGGGTCTTCTTGTAAAATTTACGAAACTCAATCAATCGTCCAAGTTTCAGGTAAAAATTACGGTGATTCTCCCGTAAAAATTTACGGTATCTCCAACCGTCCAACGATTACATTCTTTCACGTAATTTTTACGGGAAAATCACCGTAAATTCTACGAGAAAATTCTCTCAGTGTATATAGATATCCAAAAGACAAGCGAGAGCGCGCGGAGGGTGAATAAAAAAAAGGGCGAGGGGGGGAAGGCTTTAAAAAAATCGCGCGGCTTACAGACTATATACATCCACCTCGCGTAGGGGGGTGGGCGCGCGTCAGATGAGAAGTTCGGGCGATTGGCTTTGCCTACCTTCGTCGTCGCTGCTGTAGCTGTTGTAGCGGGGCAGCGCGTTGTGGTGGAGCGCGGGCCCGGCGCTGCTGGTGCGCCGCGCGTCGCTGCTCTTGCTGCGCTGGTGGTGAGGCCGGTGGTGGGCGTCGTCGCGGCGGCGCGAGCTGTGCCGGTGGGCGGCGGCCTGCTCGGCCAGCGAGGCCTCGTGCGCCGCCAGCTCCAGCAGCGCCTGCTGCTTGTAGCAGTTGGCCAGGTCGCTCTGGCCGCGCTGCACCCCGGAGCTGGAGCTCGACGCCGGATTAGGCTTGCGGGTCAGCGGCGACTGCAGCATGCGCTGCTTCCACTCCAGTAGACGCTTCATTGACTCTTCGCGCTGCAACGATTGGTAAAAAAGTTTCTTAGTTTATTTTCTTTTGATGGCGCGCTTTCTTGCTTATTGTAGTATGATTTGTTATAGTACACTGAGATAAATGATTTAGTAAAAGTTGCTAATCGTCTGGTAAAAATTACTGAACTGTTTGGGCAAGTTGTCAGAGACTGGCATTTAGAGAGAAATTACTAAACTTTTCGCTAAAGGTTGCCAAAAAATACAGTAAATTTTGACAGACAGTATTGTAATTTTTACTGTGTGTGACAACTTTGCCAAACAGTTCAGTAACTTTTACTAGACGATTTGCAATCTTTACTAAAACATTTCATGAGTTCTTCAGTGTAAAAAGCTGTAATTATAACTAACTTTTGTCAGACTTACAGTAAATTTTGAAAGAAACATAGTAAATTTTACTAGAAACTGTTACTTTTTGGATACTTTTCCAATAATGTCTGCCTTTGAGGGTATTAAAATTGATTACTATAGTTAATTTTTAGTAATAACTATAAATTTAATAATCTTTCTTAAAACTATTATTTTCTTTTTCTCTTTTAGATTTATATGCCAATTATTGGTAATTCACTGTTGCATAATACAAACATAATAATAAAAACATTTAATATTCTAACAGATTCTGAATTAAGAAATATAGATTAAATCCCATTAATGTATCAAAAAATCTAACTTAATAATAATTGTTAAATGTTTTTATTTTGACATATCACTATACTTACTCCGCCTGATAATAATATTTGGTTACAAATGTTACGAATTAGAACATTAAAATTGATTTATGAACTAAAAAGTATCAAAACAAGTGATTATGCGTTGTTTGCGTCGGAAGTAATTTATTACTCTTTTCTTCAGATAATCAAGATTATCCGGAAGCGTCTTTAAAAAGCCCTGCTCTCCCTCTAGACATTATCGCAATAAAACACCGAATAAGCAACCAATGAATCATTTACCTAATGTTCGCTCGAGCATACCCTAAAAAATCGTTTAAGAATCATTTTGTCCCGCAACACCGTAGCCTCTTCCCAGACCCCGTCGCCGGCTAAATATTATAGCATAAACCGTTGTCCGGTAAAAAGGCCGAGGCAGGAAGAAGCGCGCGCGGCTCTTTAAAGATCGTTGCACCGACGTATTTGTTGTACGGTTGCACGGGTCCTCGCTTTTTTTTTTTTTTATTTTTTTGTTTCTGGCGCGTGAGAAATGAGCTTGCGCGCACACAAAAACGACGGCCGGCGCGACAAAAACGCGAAGGAAAAAGCACGAAGGAGCGATGACGGCGCGTCGCGCTTATAGCGAGAAATACCGATGAGTCACGTGAAACGCGGCGTGCACAGGCAAAGAGGTGCACACGTACAGGCGCGCGAGCGCGGCAACGGCGCCCCTAGAGGTAAGGTGAAAGCCGCCCGACTCTCTCGAATCCTCTATACTAAGCCGCGCGCTCCGTGACGGCCCTGCTAATGACACGTGCAGCGCCCGACTAGCTGCACCACGAGACTGCGCTCCTCCGGCCGCGGGACTCTCGAGGTGATTCACGCCGCGGCGCGGGACTAGCCGTCATTTCTGCCCGCCAAGATGCCGAGATTCTATTTCCTCTCTCTTTCTCTTTCTCTCTCTTGCTGAGATTTTAAACGATCGATCTTGAGTCAGTGTTACCTGCGCCGCGGGCTTTCCAATGTATAACAGGAAGTAAGCGGGAACAAGTGGAAGCCGCTGAAGATTTTACGAAACACCTGTTTATTTTTAGACTGAGACGAACAAAAGACGCTGTTGTATTAAAATACGTTAAATTAAATGTTACACAATTATTTATACTTCAATGCAAGTGCGAGTATATTGTTGATTGTTATTTTAAACTGCGTGATCTTTTCTCAAAGAACTGTATTACATTATTCGTTCAGTTTTTAAAAATATATTTAACACTGCAGTCTTTAATGATTCTAAAATTCTTCATATTCCATAAAACAAACGTAGTCGCTTAGTAGGTATACAAATAAAATGTTATAAGTACATTTAATTTAACGTTATAAATCTACATTAACTATAAATATTCACTTCAAATCATAAATTATTCAATATTCTCGGGGCATTCAAATAGAAACACAAAGTTTTAATACACAGCCGTAATATCTATCTGAAACTTGAATAAAACAAAAAATAAGATTGTAGCAACCGCTATAATGCGGATAAAAAGAAGCATTGTAAAAAAAAAGAAGCCGGAAATTCCACAAACCTGTTGTATCTTGCGTTCACCATCACGGGAGTCCTGCCCGGAAGACTTCTCGGCGTAGTCGTCGTCGTCGTCGTCGTCGTAGTCGATGATGGCAGCGGGATGCCTGTTGCGCGGCAGCCTGGCGCTCGCCGATCTGGCGAACTGCTGCTGCTCGCTCCAGCGCCGTGGTCCCGGTACACCGGCGGCGGCGGTGGTGGAGGCGGCGGCCACGTGACCCGCCGCCACTCGCACGCCCTCGTAGTCTCGAGGCAGCGAGCGGCCCGGCGACTGATCGCCGTGAATCAGCGCCGACGGACCGCGCGACTCGCGCAGCGATCGCCTTAGATGTGCCGCCTCGTTGCTCGTCAGTCTGTGGGACCACAGCAGAGTTCGTTTCGTTGGTACAAGATTTAACGGTTTCGATGCGCGCTCGACATTTTTTTTTTCATTTATTTGATGGACGCGTTTCTTTTTTCACTCGTTAGTCATATTCTAATTGAAATTATCAATTATGACATTATTTCATTAAAAACTATACTGATTTTCGATATTGTAACAAAATAATGAATATAAAAAAAAAATGAACTTTTCATGCTTTAATTAAAATATTTGAAAAGTAATTGAAATTTATTTGAATTTTTATATTGACTTATTTAAGCTTTTTAAAGCTTTTTGTTTTTTTAATCATTGAATGAAATCGGTAATTTAATAGTTCGAAGAAATGAATGTCTGCACCGCATTAAAAATAATGCCTGATGTCTGAGAAAATATTTAAAAAAAAAAGATTCTCCCTCATCCCGATGAATCAATTGCCTAATAGACATCGGCATTGCGAGGAATCGGTGAACTCACTCGCTGTGCCTCTGTAATGAGCGGGACTGATGCGTGTGATCTCTCTGTGAGCGTCTGATGGATTGACACGACATTTCGGAGAGCGTGCCAATCCCGGATTCCGTGTCTCGCGACGCCGAGGATTTGGACGGCGTCGTTGCCCTGGACAGCGACTGATTCCTTGGTTGTTGCTGTTGCTGTTGCTGCTGCTGCTGTTGCTGCGGCAATTGTTGCTGCTGGAGATGCTGAGGCGTCTGGTGTAAGTAGACCGCGCTCTGACGCATTTGGGCCGCATATCTGTGAACATTGACGATCGCTCGATTTCGTCTTATCACTCGTATAACATTTTATCGCGATTGAACCGTTAGTTCTATATTTGCATTGCCGCGTAATTTCCGATCTTCGTAGGTACGTGAGTCACATTTTTTTACGTCGAGTGTGATGCCACTTCTTACAAAAATGTAATCCGGTTTATCCAACGTTTATTATACTTTGATAAGCCGTTTTTTTTTATTAAGCTAGGAGTATCGACAACTCAACTGATATTGATAGCAAAAACTTACAGAATTTATACCCAATCAATTAAATATTTAAGAAACAAATTATTAAGTGACTATCCAGTATTTTTTGGTAACAATAATAATTATTTGATATCACTCTTTGATTGCCCTACGTACAAAATAGCTGATCAGATTAACGGACGAATGAAAATATATCGCACCTTTCTTCCGAATAAAAGTAATTGTCATTCGTCCCTACGACGTCGGAGGGATTGACAATATCCAGGCTTGATTTCGGTCTCTGAGGACACCTGGACTGGCCAGGCACGTTTTCCGGCTGCGTCGGTGTTTGTTGGCTCGGTCTCCTCGTTGCTTCATACTCTAGAAAATCAGCACTGTGGGGTCTCGGTGGTGGCTGCGATCTCGGCTGCTGCTGCTGCCTCATTACCGAAACTAAACAAAAAAAATATTCATCGATTAAATTACGCGTAATAATTTCTCATTTTTAAATATTAAAAAAAAAATGTAAAAGCTTTATCTTCAAATAACATACCATTTGTAACAGGCCCAGGTCCAGTAACAACGTAGTACTGCGAGTGTATCTGCTGCTGCTGTTGTTGCTGGTGCTGCTGAGTATACACGGGAATAGGTATAGGTGCTGGCGCAGGACCTTTGGTGTATCCCACGGGTCCCGCAGGCCTTTGATACAACTGAGGCGGAGCTCCGGCATAGACATCTTCATAATCGCATCCGTTTCTCATCACCTGCTGCCTACTGGCAGGCTTAGCGTTGCTGCGGCCGTAGGTGTCTGGAGTTCGCCTCTCGGCGGGCTGACCCACACCTTGATTAAATCCATAAGTCAGACCTGACTTATCCGTCCTCAAACTCGGTTGCTGCTGCTGCTGCTGCTGTTGCTGCTGTTGCTGTTGCTGCTGCTGCTGGGGTTGTACCTGGACTGGCATCCTCTGGCCGTAGATGGCATTAGCGTTCCTGGCGTCCACGTACTCCACGGTCATGGGGCTCTTGCTGCTCATCCGAATGTCCGGCGACACGGGTGACTTCCGATAGTCTGGATCGGGCGATGGGGTCGAGTAGTCGTTGGAGTTCTCGTTCAGTCTTCTTGGCTTTGGCGGGGCATTGGCGTAGACCGGCTGACCGTAATTGCGCGGCATCGGCTGGACGGTGTGTACATTACCACCAACTGCAGTCCCGGACATCTGCTGCTGTTGCTGAGCCGAGACCTGCTGCTGCTGTTGAGGCGACACGTTGTGCTTGTGCTGATGTGCCTGGATCAGCTGTTGCTGGGTCAGGTGTGGATGCTGCTGGTACATGACAGCCTGGTGCTGATGCGAGTGTCCACCCGGCTGCTGCTGAATGACTCCAGGGATCATCTGGTGATTGTACTGCATGGGACTCTGCTGGTTCATCAGCGAGTGATCAGGATGATGCCTGTACTGCGGCGACTGCTGCTGCATCCAGCCGTTTATCAGCGGCTGCTGGGACTCGTGCAGGGCCATGCTACTGTTTATGTTGTTGTTGATAGTGTTCGAATTGTTGTTGGTGTTAATGTTGTTGTTGGTGTTGTTGCTGTTGCCGCTGCTGCCGGGGAAGGAGCCAGTGTTGACGCTGTTCGGGCTGGAGTTGTTGTTGGACGCGTGGCTCGGGTCGTCGCGCGACTGGAAGCCGTGAAAGCCCGAGTCGCTGTCGTCGGCGCTTTGGTTCATCATGGACGAGATCGAGGAAACGCTCGGTCGGGCGCTACGATCACCGTCGCCGGCTGGACCGGCCCCATCCGCCGCCACCACGATGTCTCCGCCTCCGCTGCGTCGGACAAAAAGCCAATCGCCGTTAGGGACTCCGCCGAGCAGGAATCTTTTATGGAGTCACGAAATCGACCGATTTTACGACTTTCCGCAGCCGCGATTTACGGGAGGGGACTCGTTTTTTTTTTCCTGCGGGGACCGCCGTCACAACCCGGTTACAATTTACTCGCGGAGAATTTAATGAAGAAGTTAAAATTTATGAAGTTTGAAATTGAAAAATTTTGGGCCGATTGATAAATCTTTTAGTTGCATCGGATTTTGCTTTACTGCGCGAAGACTGAATTGAATCATAAATGGATAACCGGTGTAGTTAAAAAACCAAAAAAAAAAACTATTTTATAGCACTAAAAACTCGTTATAAATTTAATCAGTTAATATCAGCTTCTCAAACAATCGTAAATCCTTTTTCCGAGGATAATATTCTCAATTTGTTTACTTCGAATAAACTGAATTGCTCTCTAACCACATAAAAAATTGTTATGAAATGGATTCGAATGAAGTTCGCTAAATGAATCGAGATACACTGCAGCATTTCTCGGCGCCCGAAATTCGAATAATCCGAAAATTTCCCTGCGAATTCGTATATGCACACGTCGTTTATTGCTATCGAATATCAATTCGCCTTTTAATTAAGGCCACTCGAATGTAGCTCTCGATTAAAACTTCTCGCGGAAATTCCGCAAAAATGAAGCAGCCGCAGCTTTAAAAGGCTTTCGGGGCGAAACGCCGCGCGCTTTGTTTCGCGAGAGCGACGCAGAACTGCATAGGCATACTCCGGGCGGACGGGCTAACGAGTTGGATAGTTACACTGGCTGTTACAAAGTTACATATCACGCGCACCGGTACGATACTTTGTGATGGCGAATAAATACCGAACGCCGGTGCATTGCGCACGATCGCTGCAGATTGTTACAGCGGAAGTTTCGAACTTGTTAAAAAAGATTTAACAGCGACGGAGAACAAGAAAACATATATAGCATTTTCGTTCGCTGGTAAAATTGAGCAGCAACATAGTACAGTATTCTCTAAAATTCATCCAGTGAATTTCACTTAATAACGGTGCATATTTACTAATCTATTAGTGACCTAATCTAACAGTTATAGACAATAGGATATAAAAGATGATAGAGAGTATACGGGAGATAAATGTTCGCGTAAAAATTACTATATTGTACTGGGAAAGTACTATTCTGAAAAAAAGATTACCGTATTTTATATATAGTAAAATTTACTGTCTGTATTTAAAAATTTACGATACTGATTTCTCAAACAGTATAATAATTTTTATTTTATGTTTCTAGATAACATAAACAAATCCAACAGAGTTTTAAACAATTTTGACGACGTTCAATTTTGTAACGGAAATTTAATTAGGTCAGAATGACGAGCAAAATATTATTTGTATGTATTTTTAACGATTGACTTGTATTTATCTCCATATTAATAAATTTTAGTGCTTGATAAGGGTAACGCGCAAGTTATTGTTGCACATCTACTAATCTGTAACACATTGTACTCATTAACATCGATAGAAACCTCCTTCAAAAACTATTCAAAAATGAGTGATAAGAAATTTGAATTTAGTTTTTATTATAGACATTTCTGTCAGTGTAGTTCGTAGTAAAGATTATTACGATGTATTATTATACGATGTAAAGGAATCAAAAACTATCCAGTATCCTCGAAAGCATTTACGAAGATATTTTTGACCGTAGATCTGTTGGTATAAAAAAACAGAAGAAATATAATTTTCGAAAATGACCCAATTATTGAGAAACATTTATTTACTACTGTTGTTCCTCAAAGATAAACGTAAAACCATTTTTACTAAGGTTCCGAGGTTCGATAGGGTCTCGACTTGGATGGTAGCACCGATAAGATGGTGCAATTCGCGAAACTGCGAGAAATTTATGCGCGCGCGAGCTAACCCAAGTTTTGCAGATGCCGCACGCGGTCATCGCGGTTTATATTCAGCACAACCGGAAGTTAGATTGCGACTGTAATTGATTTACTGTTGCGACGAATTTCGATTATGCATGCTGCGGTGAGCCCATTGAAAGGGCCCCACTGATGCGTCACTCTAATTCGGAAGTAATAACAGTAATACATCCCCTAAAATATTTAACACTCGCGCAACTCGCTTACATTATTACTCGTCCTTTGATTAGCGATGAATTCCTCTGCGTAAAGGTGCATTGTTATCGAGTTTGAATAAATTAACAAGGTACAGGGATAATTCAATCGCGTAATTACGACGTAGTACATGATACATGTACCAAGTTCCGGAAATAATTAAATAAATTTTAAACTAATTTTAGTAATAATTTAACTGAGAATAATAATTACACTGAGATATTTACTGTACGTCTGGACTGGAAGCGCAAACTGGACTCTTAGATAAAAATGACCATATTCAAATAAAAATTTGCCATAAACGCAGTAAATTTTTTAAAAATTACTATGATAAAACAGAATTTACTATATTTTTGAAAAATTTTACTATTAATTTTTTCAGGGAGTACAATACTTTTTTTCTTGAGTATAACTAGTTTAATTCTTTCTATACTCACTGAATATGAATAAGAGAACGTACACCTATATTGCACGTGATAATTCTTTCACTTATTCTATATGTGGAAGATTTATCACGTTATTCAGTATATATATTCACTAAATCAAAGTGAATTTCTCTTATTCATATTTGGAGAGATATTGTTAAACAAAACGTGAAAGGGCAAATCCAATAATTACTTTTGACAAAAGTAAAAATAGCAATTGTTTTAAAAATAATTGTTATCGCAACTTTTAAAGAAGAATAAAAAGAAAATATCCTTATTTTGTACCTACGATACAAAACATACGACACAGAACGCAACAATTAACTAAATAGTAAAATCTACGGTGTCAAGTCAACATCAGTGTCTTCCTTTACGAGCAGAGGAAGCGCATCGGTAGCCAAGGCGACAAAGTCAATTACTCCTTGGTACACGTAAAAAAAGCGTGTATACTCACGGATTTGGATCCTGCAGGAGCGAGGCGAGCGTCAAGGCGTTCACCCATTGATTCATGCTCTCGCGCGTATCGGCGGCGAAGTGGTACGTCCTCATGTTTGCGTGCTCGGCCTTGAAGGCGAATTTCTTGTTAATCTTGTCCTCGGGCCTGCAGACCGTGACTCGGTAGGACGGAAGCAGGATCGATCCCAGGAGCTTTTCCTCCTCGGGACCTGCCGGAGAGACGGAAAAACCAGTATTAATCGCATCCGCTGCGACCGGTGTATCTAGTGTGTATCGCGTACATTATCGTCGCCGTGTACTCGCTCAGTTATATCGATTTTTAAAGAAAAAGGAAGTCGTGTTTATATTGGAATTGAATTGTAAAACCCGTCGAGTGGCTTTTGCTGCTAATAACTTGCTCAATATATTTAGTGTAACTTTTCAGACATGCTGTGCGCATTATTTGGATATTATCAGTGTGTTGGCTACGTTTTGCATTAATTTAGGTGAATTAATTAAGGGAATTTGTGAAAATCAATGCTGCGCTTAGTAATTAGTAGATTAAGTTATCTTACAATAATAATTCATCAGAAATTCATAAATACACTCAGCTTATATTAAATTCTAGTTGTTTCGACTGAATAAGTTGTAATTTTAAAAAGTTACTTTGCTTTTTATACCAATCAATCTATATAATTCATTTAAAAAAAAAAAAGTACTCTACTCTCGATAAATTGAAGTGAATAATTTATTTAATTAACAACTGAATCGAGTACGCATAAAATTTTTAATTGAGCCGATTCGTTTCCGTAATTGCTGTACCACTTCGTTCGGATAATCGATCTTTAATTGCGCCCACTCGTTTATTTGCCTTTGAAAAGCCATCATCCTCCTTTTCCCTTTCTTCGCTCGCGAGCAGCACCACCCGACGACGACAATGAGTCGATCGCAGCGTCTCCCACGGACGAATAATAAAAACAAGCACCTCGATTTTCGAATAAAGAAAACGATTATAATCAAGGGCCGCGCCCCGCGTCTCAGCGCGCCGTCGGGAAATAAATGGTCGAGTCGAATGGAAAAGTAGAAGAGGCGAGGGAGAAAATCCTTTGAAGCGCGAGGGCGAATAAAGAAGCTCGCATCAAAAGGAGAAAAAAAAATGAAACGAGCGCCACTAAAATAACCGCGGCTCGGCGCGCACGTTGCGTTTCCTGCGAAGTCGACAAATATTACCGAACCCCCGGGGTGAAGGATGAAAAAAAAGCTATGATGATGGCGAAGGATCCGCGGTGCGTGCGCGGTGCCCGACAAAGCTCGAACTTATGCAGACGAAGAAAAAATTCTTCGCGAAACTTTGTAAAAGCGAGATTGATCGTTAACGTTACATTTTGTTATCCTTTTGAGAATTTTTTAAAATACCCTTTGAAATTTTCAAAGGTATCATTAAAAAAGCTTCCTCTTATAGGAAAAATTTAATGAAATTTTCAAAAACCAAGAGTTTCAATTAATAAGTATGATGATACGTCAAAGGCTTTGGTTCGTTCTTTTATTTTGATTCACTCAACATTTTTCGTTGATTAAAAAAAAAAGTAAGTAAATATCTACGCTGTTAAAAATTTGTACAATTCTAAATATTTATTTTTTGTTCAACGAACAGTACCAGAATATAACATTTATGTATTAACTAATAAACTACATGAAATATTGAGTTTTATTTTAAATGATTCAGAAAACTGCAAAAATATTGAGTAAAATTTAGTTTCTAGTATAATAGAATTTTATTTACAATGTGTACAGATACAAAAAAAAATGTATTTGAAACACAACGCGAAAAAGAATGCTCATTAAACAAACAATTTTTGTAAATTCATATAGAATGAATACACAAAACGCAGAGTTTTTAACCGGTGCATACTGGAAATTTAATTTTGACGGAACTAAAATAATTATTATAGTTAAGCAAACTTAAGAAAAAGTAAGAAATTATCATTGCACTGCACCGTGGAATATAATAGCTCACTTGGAGTTATATTGTGACTGGGGGCTATTCAAATTATTTAGAACAAAGCCAACAATATAAAAACAATAATAACAGGAATAATAACGGTAGGGCTAATGCGAGGGTGCGAGACGCCCGGAGGGTAGGAAAGTACGGACTCCGCCGCGAGAGTACACACGAGGAATTCGCACGTGCGCGGGCGAGGGGCTCGCCAAACTCGTTTCAACGTCCTTCTCTCAATTTAAATTCTCTGCTGGATGATATTCCTTTAATGCAGCGTTCCTCGAATCCTCTCGGCTGCTTTTCGCGCGGCGCTTCTTTTGTTTCCGATCACTTCGAAAGTTTTTCTGCACTCCGTGCACACGAACCCCCCTTCGCACGACATCAATACTTTTTTTTTTGGTTATCGCGCGCAGGATTCCTTTTTTTTTTACAGATTTATGTGCAGTCACCTAAACCGTTTAATTTTATATTAAATTTTAAAATGCAACAAAACCGTTCCCTCGTGCGCGTATATTTCACGTCTGGCTGTAACTAAAATATTTACATTGACCGAGCCGATGGTAGCATTAATAATTCATAAGATTTCCACGTGGTAATTTGGAAATTGCTTACGTACCTTTTTTTTTTAGTTATTTCCAGGGAAATTATTTTACAAAGCTTTTTTATCGTGGGCATTTAAAGAAATTGCGAGCGCTCGTTAAAATTGCGTTCGACTAGTATCAAATTTACGAGTACTTTAAATTCAATGTTGAAGTTGCTCCGAGTAGCCCTTCTAGAAATTCATACTTTGTCCTTTGCTACGTGTTTCTTTACAAAGTGAAACGACTTTCTTTTTCGGATAAGACCGCTCGAAATGTGTTGAAAGATTCAAAACGACCTCCCTGAAGATTCACAGAAGGCATGAAAGACTTTTGAAATGGAAATGATATTGAAAACATAAGGTTTCGGATCAAATTCAGAACTTTTGCATTTATACATGTGTATAACCCGAATATCTTCTGTTTATTAACTGTATACGTAATACTGTATACGTAATGTATATATGAAATAAAAATTTGAATTTTGATAGACTCATTTGACAGTAACATAAATAATTAGATGAGTAATGCAGCCTATACTATTCAATACTGCTTTTTTTAAATTTATTTATTTAATAAATCGAAAAACTAAAAAAAAACTGCGTATAAACCAAAATTAATAAATTGAATGCATACATATATCAATATAAAATTAACTATGCTTTCGTCGATTCAAAGCCTACCGAAATTAAATATTTTCCTCAAATAAATTACAATTAATGAATTATGCTTACCCTTGTAATAAAAGAGGCAGTACTCGGAGAGGACGAACCAGCGCTTTTTCCAGAGCATGAGACCCTCGGAGCCCTGCTTGTGGAGCCATCCCTGGAGAGCGACGGGCGCGGACACGGGCCTCTTGGCCGCAGGCGACCTGAGGCCCTGGTGGGGGCCGCTCCTCCGGCGCACCCCGGATATCGACGGGGCGACATCCGGACCGCCTTTGCCGCGCGGCTGTTGCTGTTGCTGCTGCTGCTGCTGCTGCGGCTGTGGTTGCGGCTGCGTAGGTCCTCCCGTCACCGGTGTCGTCGCTTGGACAACCTGAAAATTCATAAATTCATCAAAATGCAAAATTTCTTTTAGTTTTATTCATTCGTTTTATTATTCATTTATTTAGTTATTTTTATTTATTTATTTATTTAACCAGAAAAAAATTACAAAGGTAATTCCTATTGAGGTAAACGCAGTTACCTGTACATAGGCTGGTATAACAAAAAAAGCTTACAATTTATTTATTCATTATACTTTTTTTTTATAGTACATTGTTGAAGTTATTTTACAAATTGAGAACGATGTTGAGCGCATTGATTAGAATTTTTATTGCGCTATTTGTTTGAATGTACTTTGATTTTTATATGCATTTCTGGGATAACTGCAACAATTCACATGGCAGTTTATTGTTCGCAATGTATGCACATAAAAGTCGAGTTACTGCGGAGGTACGAATATTTATGTAAATAAAATGGAAATTTCATTTTTTCCTATATCTTTCAGCCAACGATTCAATCAGCTTTAGAATTTTGTGCGTAGAAACTTATTTGCACGTCAGCTCATTTTTGCTTTTATGCTCTCGCAACAATAAAATTTATTTATAGAAAAAGCGACGTTTTTCGAGATAAATAAAAAAATTCTATACTCTCCTCCAACAATTGGGGTTTTCTTTTACACCTCTAACAAAAAATATCCGAAGAAACAGTGCAAGCACTCAATAATACTACATGCTCGTTCCTATAAATTTCCATTTTTACCCAATTTGCCTCATACACAATAGTTCAATTTCCAATCCCGCAGTTATCAAGCGGAAGCGCCACCGCAAAAACCATACAAAAAAAAAAAAGAAAAAAGAAAAAGAAAGAGCCGCCACTAGAAACAAACCCGCGCAGGATCCAGCTGAAGTTGATTTATATAATTTAACGCGGAGAAAGTGCTGAATCCTGTTGCGGTCTCGCGCGCTCGCGGCGAGCTTAGCCTCCCACATATACCATTCGTCCGCGCTCGGATCCCGAAACAATCGGCTTTGGAGCGCGTATAATGCGCTGACCGCGCGCGCTTGGATTTCCCCCGGCGATTTGCGCTTTTGCGCCTCACTTTTTTTTCGCCGCGCAGATATTTTACCTTCAAAGTGGATTCGCCCTCGTAACTTACTCCCGGCGAAATTGTTTTATTTATAAAAGTCGACAAGACGTGCGGTAGCCTACATACGTGGGATGGAGAGCGTATGATACGAGGATAGCACGAAAAAAGCCGTGTAACTTTGGCGCTAACCGAAAAGGCGCGGCGAGCACAAAGGATATTCGTTTTACTTTGGCCTGAAGGATGTTGCCCGGACGCGCCCGGTAAAAGCTCAATTTCCGCTGCCGCTGGGGCTTGATTCCGCGGGATTTTGATGAAACGCCCTTTTTGCAATAAATTATATTGATATAACCGGGCGTGCGCCATTCGGTAAACAGCGGTTACGCTGAAGGCTTTCTTCTTTTTTTTTTTTTCTTTTTTACGGCGCTATTTTTTTATCAACGCGCGGAAAAGTTACCTTTGTATAAAACAACCGCCAAGTAATAAGGTGCTTGTAAACATTAAGTAGAATTTAATAATTTACAGTAAAATAATAATTTTTTAAAGCTGAATACATTTTTACTAATCGATCAAAACTGCCCTCTGAATTAATTAATTAATAAGTTATCGATCTGTATTAGAGAAGGTAATTTTTTAGAAACTACTGCGTACTCTGTAAATCTAAAAATGCATGTGAAAATTCTCTTAAAAAATGTGAATAGTGGCGTTCGCATGTTTCAATCAGCAGACGACATTTGGCATAAAAAATGTTACTATCCATTTTCCAAAGGATTTTTCAATTTTCCGATTTAGAGAGCTGTATAACTAACAAAGTACTTAAATTTTTAGCGTACGAAAAGTTACTAAAACACAAGTACCTTAAAGGAGGATTTTCCGAAAAACATTCGAACTAAGCAATTGAACAGTTAATAGTTAGTTTAAAAAAAAAGGAAGAAAAAAAAGTTTCCGGCGCTCTTTTGGAAATCACTCGGATGTGCACAATCCCCGCAGCCGCGCAGCCCAGCGCCCCAAAAACTTAACTTTTCAATTGGAAATTCTAAGCCGTGCGCGGCGAAGAAGCCCCGCGATCGTTGCGGATTCGCGCCGCTCAGCTGCATGCCTGCGGGGGGAGGGGGGATCGATGGAGCCCGGGCGATAGCGGCGCGGAAAACGCGCTATCCGCGCCGATAAACAACGGCTTTTTCGGCGAGGAAAGGCGAGAAACGCGTACTCGGCGCGCGCCGAGATAGACGAGCGCCGCCCCGAGTAATTATTTTCTTGAGCGGCTCGCGGATACGTACGTATGCGCGCCACCGTGGGCCTCGCAAAGCGGTTACGGCGCGGGGATGTAAATTACCGGGCCGGGCCGTTATATCAGATCGGCGGGGATGCACGCGAAAGGGGTAATAAAGACAGAGTGCGAGAAATAGAGAGATATGGGGAGCCGAATTGCCTTCCAACCGGGAGCATCAATTCGCGCGATCGAGTGTGTATATCTAGATGTGAGGTTTCATAAGGCACTTCCAGCCCAAAGTGGCATTATTCATGTACACTCGCCTCGAATTGAAACTTGAAGAACAATTTAAAAATTTGCAACGTCGCATGAAAATTTCTAGGCGCTAGACAGAG
>JAWWEN010000024.1:2936868-2948031 GCA_035582955.1 Sycophila texana
ATTTTGGTCCAAAGAATCATTCTGCAAAGTTTGAGCCAAATCCATGTCCCGGAGGGTTGACACTCTCCTTGTAAGAAACAAAGCCTAAGAACACATCAACGTTATACATATCCATTGGAAGAATTAATAAAAAAATGTTAAGCTGAAGTCAATTTGCCAAGCTTATAAGCAATAAATCCCGCCTGGAAAAACCATCTCGCCGTGGACTTGGTCCATTCGCCACTTCCCTTCGTTTTCTCCGCAAAAGCACGGCCTTACACGGTAGCTCGGACCTCGGGCTCTCTCCCCGGACGACGGGAAGAGCGCGGATGCAACACGCGGTACTGAAGACGGATGCGTTTCGGGGCATTACGTATGCGCCGGATGCCGTCCGCGTAGGGTCGAACAGAGAGAGACAGATGCGCGACGTATCAGCTCGGCTCTGGCGAAAAGTCGGAGCATTTGCACGCCCAAGTCTGGAAAAAGACGACGACGCCCGGACGGAGCTATTAGGAAATGGATTCGGAATTTATGCGGGGACCAGTGTGTATAACGCGTGGGTGTGTGGGTGGCTCTTTCGCTCGGCAACCGCGAGAGAGCGAGCTTCCTGGTCTTTTCGATTTGCAAAGTCTGGTTCATCGGCGGTTGATTAAAAAGGGTCAGCGCACTGGCCGTGTTCGTTCGCTTTTGTCATTAGGAAGATGAGATGGTATGAGAAAATTCGGTCGTTTAATAACGCCGGAGATGACATTAGCCCCTCATTGTTTAATGGGATTATTATAGGAGGCAATTGGGAGGTGTACCCGTGAAATGATCCTTTGCTACTTTTCTGGACGGATGAATTTGGGTTATATAGTCTCCAAGTGAGTGAGTAAACGGATGCTGCAGTATGGAAGAGACCTGGCGAACTTGACGCTTAAGAAATTGTTTCAATTATGCAAAATAAAGGAAAGTAATAAGTCTTTTAAACAAAAATTGATTGGCTACTTTAATAGAACATTTAAAGGACTTAGTTTACACAAAAAATACTGACGCCAACATTTTTTTCAACAATGAAATTAATTTTTCATAGTCTTTTAAAAATATTTGTTATGAAATTGTAGAACTATTATTTTAATCTCTGAAAAAAATTGAAATTTCAAAAAATAAATCTAATATAAAAGAAACCAATCAGACAAAAAAGAATTAGAAAAAAATCCATAATAGCCAGCTGTTAAAACTTGTGAAACGAAAACTAAAAAAAATATATTCCCTCGCAACAACGAACGTCGTGTCGTGGAAACGAACGGAAGAGTGGCGAGGTTATTTGAGGCGAACGCCACAAATTCTGGCGATACGTTCGGTGACGCGTGAAAAATCCCCCGTGCGATCGGCTTCGCCAGAATCGGCCGGGCCCAAACCGGAAGGGTTCGAGGCGAGAAACCGACGCGCGCGATTAAAAATTCGCGCAGAAACAGGCCAGCCGTATCCTCCGATCCGCTTGCGAAACAGCCGTTCTAATTGTCGTCGGTGGCGTCGGTTCGCCGCGGCTCTATACGAATTGCAAATCTCCGGGCGAGCCAGGCCGAGCCTTGGAGATACGCGGCTGATCCGCAATTAGCGTGGAATTATACAACGCGATTCAAAGGCATCGCGTGCGCTCATTATTTAACTGGGATTGAGCTGTGCGTTTGCCTAACGCTTCAAAGACATATCCATTTAAATACATCAGGATGTTGTCTCTTGAATGTTTCAGCTTATTTTCCTTTAATGGAAATAATAATTAAATAATTATTTTTTTTCGTGAAAGTAATAATTTACAATTATTATCTCTATTGATCTTTAAATAATTGTTTAAATACTTCAAATATAGAAACTTGGTTAAAAATGTATTATGTGACTTTCAATATGAAATATTATCACAAAATAATTTTTTATTTAATGTTTTTCATTGTGGTCTCTTATCTTCATACAGAATAATAATTTGTACAAAAAAATTGCGTTCACTCTTTGTGACCGTTACTTAACTTTCGTAATCATTTTTTGAATGTTTCGAATTGACCAGATTGTTATCAGTAATGCAAATTTTTATAAATGAAGCTTTAAATAAGTAAATGAACGATTGGATTAACAGTAAAACTGTTTGTTTAGCAGATAAAAAATTTAAGATACTTTGTTATGGTGGTTTTTAATGAAACACAAAAATTTTACAAAGAATCTAAGACACAGAAAGAGTGCAGTACACAACATTTCTTTCATCAGAAGAAATTAGAAGATAAGAAAAAAAGTTTAAGTAAAAGTTTCTAAGCAAAAGAAAAAAAAAGCTTAGAAGCATCCGTCTTTAAAAAAAAGCATCCGTCTTTAAAAAAAAGCATTCCGAAGAAGCCATTAAAAAGGCAGCACTTCGTCCACCAAAAAGACAAATGCAACAAAGTGCAAATCACTCTAAACCGTCGTTCTCTCGTAAAGCGTCCAAGTGACAGCAGTAATAACTTTCGCAGAAGCGGATACCGCACGCGCCAGTCAATGAATTTACACCAGCGAGACGGAAGCGAGCTTTCAGCCTTGCTCCGGGCGAAATTTAAAAAAAAAGAGAGCGAAATACCCTCGACGTGCAAGGCGCGCCACGCGGACGAAAGAAAACAGGAGGCACGGACGAATAGCGGGGAACGAGGAGGGGGAGAAAAGTGTAACGGACTTTAATTGCAGGGGGGGTGACTGGCAGTTCGCCAGCACAATTTAATATCGCGGCGATCTCCGGGTGGCTCTTGATATTCTCTTTTTTTTCGGGCCGCATCGTCGCAGCAAAAGCTCGAAAAAATCGTCCGCGAATCCGGTCTTCGCGCGCCGATGCTCTTGACATTATGGCACCGTGGAAAGTGAAATATTTTTACGAGCGCAGCGCCGAAAGAAAGTCTATTTGTTGCAATTACCTCGTGAAAAGTGCAAAATTTGTTTTCCAGCTATAAATTTTTATGATTTGTGTGCTTTTTAAAAGATCAATTGTCGCGCTTCGTTTAAATCTGCAGCGCTACATTTCGCGTTCATATTGAACGGATGATTGCGAAATAAAATTCACCGTTTTCATCGTTTAAATGTCGTTACTTTGTTTGATTAACAATCTCATTTAGTTCGCCTTTCGTAGACGATCCAATTTTGCTCGAGTAGAGTGTATAGATAAGAAGTGCATCGTTTTACGTTCGTTTTTACCACCGCCTCATAAAACGCAATGGATTTAAAATTTTTAAAAAGATGATTTACAGGCATTCGGCGATGCGAGTAAATATATACAATGGCCGCGCATACATTATATTGACGTTTAATCTGGCGAGGCTTAAATGCCGATAAATTGCTCGCTTCTTCAGATCTTTCGTAACCTCAATTTATGCACGCAATATCCGCTCGGATATTTGGCCATTTCCGCTGCTGGCCGGACAAAAGTCTCCAGGCCCTAGGACGCACAGTTTCAACGAATCATTCCGCACATATTCAAATTCAGCTGCGAATATCCTGTATGTTATTATTACTGCAAGCTGACGCAATTTTGTTACCATTGATCGCCATGAATTTGAAATTTACTTTATTGGCCATATTGTGATGTTTATGCAGATACTGATAAATGAGTATTTTGAAATAATAAATATTTTCGTTTATATTCTTAACTTGAAGTTCAATAATTGACAAAAATGACGAGCTTAATATAACGTTTCTAATTGATCTATAAAATGTAATGCAAATATCACATTTCAAAGGTTTGATTATTATGCATGAATTTTATAGTGATGTAAATATTATTCACTTGGCAAATTTAATTGGATTTGCGCTTGCCCAGTGTTTATACAGGTCTGTTTTAATCATTGCTTTCAACATCTAGGATAAATTAAATATTTCACTTACGTAAAAAGGCGCGTTTACCATTGCAATACCATTTCTGAACTCACCTGAAACGCAAAATTATAATCTTATATTATAACTATAAAGGTATAAAAATCAGTTCTTTTTTTTATATTTTTATTCGAAAGTCAATTTAGAATGAACAAAAAATCTGGAAAGAGTCATTTACGATATTCCTTTTGCCTCGTGCCCCAGGGAATATTGCGAGTTCTGAAAATCAAGTCGCTGTCCAAGCCAATCTCACAGGGAAAAGGGAGAGAGGGCTCGGATTATTTCTCCGGTATCATCTCTCGCGGAGTACTGCCTGGCAATTTCCCGCTTTGAAAACAACCTAACAATGGTCGTCCGTAGGCAGCCATTGACTTCGCGTCGCGCAAGCGCGAGAGAGGACGAACACCCTATCGGCCCTGAAAGCGAGCCAGAACTTCAGTTATTGCGATTAGTTACGCGACAATGGCTCGAGATGAGCGGAATCCCGATGAATCTCTCGCAGCACCGCTGCAGGGGTATTATTTCAAGTGTCCTTGTTAGCCTTCTCCGCCGATGCTTCGCCTCGCGAGAAATCTAAATCGCCGTCATGATTTCCGAGTTTCGATTAGAGAATCCAATTGTCCTCTCTGTCTTAGCTTAGACATCGTAAGTCTAATCGTACAAAATATTGTAGGTTCTTTAATGGTAATTATGTGCAGAGGGCAATTGAATTAAATTTGAATTTGAATCTTTTGAAGAGTCTTTTGTGATATTAAAAATTCTTCGCGGCTAAGAATAGTTCAGAAGAAACTCTTCCCCCGAGCGCATGCTATTTGCGAAAGTTGCTATTTAAACTTTTGGCTGAAGTTTTTTCCCGACCCTCAAACAAATCAGAAGTATTTTTCGAGTCCACATTCGTCAGTCTTTCACCCTTTTCACTTTGCAAAACTGATGCCTGAAAAGTTCGCACGCTTTTTTTTCCAGCCAGTATTTCTTCTCATTATAAAACTCCGCGATCCTTTCATAACTGCGTCGTACTCGTAAGTGCCCTATTTCACTTTAAAGTTTCTTTCAGAGCTATATTCGACTATAAAAACTTTGATGATCTCGGTAAGTGAAAAAGATGAAGGACATCGAGGAATTTACGTTAGAACCCAGTTTACTCGGGATTCCCCAAATTACCATAGAAATTTATATTTCATAAGAGTTTCGAAAACTTAATCTCTTAATCAAATAGCAAGTGCTGATCTTACATTGGAAAATTGATAAAGGACTTAAAGTCTACGATAGATCGATCGATCATTAATATATTTTGTTAGTAAATTTAACTATTACACTGAGAGAATGTTCTCATCAAGAGGCAAGTCCGAGCAATTGTGAGTTTAGTAATAACTATTGGAAAAAGATTAAACTTAACTTTATATTATCGATTGATTTCAGTGCTTTCATTAGTTTAAGATGTTTAATTTAAATTAAAAATAAGCTGCCAAATTTAGGGTTTGTGCATTTAAAAAAAAATATCAATTTGAAAAAGATTCATCTTTATTATTTTAAGCAAAATATTAGATTAGATATTAGGTAGATAGGTACTACGCAGACTTGCCTCTAACTATTCTTTCGTAAGAAAGTAAATTTAAAAATTAACAAATAAAAATAGTTAATTATTTTTCGATTGATTACACATTAAAAATAAGCTGTCAAAATTATGTTAGATTTTTTTATCATTTACTTCCAAAGTTATAATCGATTTTGTGACGATTCCCATAAGTGTTAAATTGGCGAGTTTTCTTTATCGCAAATGAATTTCGCATACTTTATTTACATAATCTCTGAATTTCAGAGAAGTTTATCATTCTCGAAAAACACTAACTAAAGTGTATTTGCGTCATTGATAAAATTTACTTAATCTTTCATTAAAAATTTTTAAATCATGAATAATTATTATTATTGAATTAATTGTTGTATCTTTGCAATCACAAAAAATTTACAATAAAAATGTAGCTATAATCAAGTTGCAAAATTACATTAACTTTATAATTGCCAAAATAATATTCATTTAAACTTAAAAATATATGTATCTCTATTGCATTAAAATATTAATCCAATGAACACCAAATTTTACAGTTAATTTTGATTAATGTTTAAAAAAAGATTAACATTAATTAAAAATGACGAAATTTTGAAATTAAAATTTTTTTAATAACATTTTCTTAAAATCTATTTTCTGCAAAAAATGCTTAATTCTGTGTCCCTTATCATTTCAGTGCATAGCAGAATTTTAAGAGAACTTGCTTTTTTCAAATGTTAAATTTCGCTTATTCATTTGTATAATTTAGCCGAGTTTATAATGTAAATTTATTTTTTATGAAAAAGGCTTGTTTAAATATAGCAAAATTAGTTATTCAAAATTAGTTATTCAAAAGCTTGTTTAAATATATCAAAATTAGTTAAAATATAAGTACCCTACTAATTTTATTATTCAATGTTTTTTTCAAAATCTCGTGCTATTTTTATATATCACATCAAATCCTTTTAATTAACCCTTACCTGGCGCACTTTAACATATCTTCCAAATCGGACGTGGCCCCAGTGTGCCAGCTAAGGATTAAAAAACATGCATGTAACATCAATATTTGAAGACAGTTGTCGTAAGCACTTTAACAAATATTTGACAAAATATAAGATAAGAGAAAGTTCGATAAATAAATAATTAAGTTTTTTTTTTTTATTAAATAAAAGAAAGAAAATTTAATAAATTATATAAAAATACATTTTATTTGAGGAAACCATGTGCCAATGAATTGGCAGCGGTTTTTTAAGTTATATTGCACTGTAAAACAATGAATATTAGTCCGGGTGCTAGGAGGGCTTTCGTAGCCTATTCAGTTCCCCGGTTCCACCCAGGTTTTTTCCACGTATTTTCGACCGCTGATCACGAATTTCTTGGGTGGATTTCCAGAAAATGGACAGGAAAAGCACTAGAGCCGATTTTCCGGAAAAATCGGAAAATTCAACTTTTCCATTATGGAAAAAAAATTTTCTTATTTTTCATGCAATTTTAAGATAAAAACGTCTTTGGCGATTTTTTCATAAAATGTATAGATTCTCCAGAAAAAAATATTGAAGATTCAGAAAAACGATTTTTCCAATTTCACAGTAACAGTACGTGTAAACTAGTAATTATTTTTTAATCGAAATCTGCTAGAATTATTGTGTAATAAGTCTACTTTCAGATAAAAAAAAAAAAATCAACTCCGAAATTGACAACCGTCTTCCGATTTGTAGCATTAATTTTAAGGCTTTTTCGGCGAGCTCGCGTGTATAATGCTTGTGTAAGAGCCTAAGTGCCTGAGGGATTAATAAAGCCTTAAGATGAATGCTGCAAATAAAAAAACGGTTGTCAATTTTGGAGTTGATTTTTTGATCTGATAGTAGACTTATTACACAATAATTCTAGCAGATTTCGATTAAAAAATAATTACCAGTTTACACGCACTGTTACTGTGAAATTGGAAAAATCTTTGTTTTTCTGAAACTTTAGTTTTTTTTCTGGAGAATCTATACATTTTTCGAAAAAATCGCCAAAGACGTTTTTATCTTAAAATTGCCTGAAAAATAAAACAATTTTCCAGAGTGGAAAACTTGAAATTTTCCGATTTTTCCGGAAAATCGGCTCTAGCGCTTTTCCTGTCCGTTTTCCGGAAATTCACCCAAGAAATTCATAATCAGCGGTCGAAAATGCATGGGAAAAACCTTGGTGGTGGAACCGGGGAACTCAATCGGCTACGAAATTTTTTAAATAAATCATACATTTATATATCTTTGGTAATTTTTCCAGTCTTTGACTAAAAAAAAATATTATTCATTTGTTTTTTATTCAAAAAAGTGTAATTATTAAATTATCATTACCGCATCATAAATGATAACATTTTTGTTTTCTCAGCTGCAGTTTCTAAGATGATGCTGTATACATAATGAATTGTTGATACGCAAATTTTGGCCTTAATTGATTAATTATTCATGAATGCTTCTTATAAATATCCGAGAAAAAAGTCTTAGCACCATCATCAGCAGTAGTACCACTGATCATCAAAATGAAATTTGTCATTACCTCTTTAGTCTTGGCCTCTTTGGTTGCCTACAGCAGTGCTGGTAAGTAATAAAAACTAAATTAATTTATGGAGAGAGAAGATCTATTAGAAATTTCAATAGTCAATTTATTATCCTCGCAAATTGATGTTGGTGGAAAAATTACAATAGTTTTTTTAAAAAAAGTTACAAGAGCTATAAAAAAATGAGTTAAAGTAAATTTTTGAAGGAACTTACAGTAAATTTAACAAAAAAATATTGTAATTTTTCTAATAATGTCATTTTCTAGGGGATATTAAAATAATTGACTTATGCAATTTATAGTAGAGAATTTTTTTTTTTTAATATATTACACAGCTATAAGAGGAAAAATTGGCTTTTCTAATGAACACTCTGAGAGTTGGAAAAACGTCTTTTCTCTTCTTTTGCTGACAATCTAAGAAGTGAACGGCAATAATTATTAAGAATTTAATACTAAAACTATCTAAGAAAAAAAAACCAAATGTTACTTATTTTTACTCTACGGATTTTAAACCGAATTTAATTCAATAAAAATATATTATTTTGTTGATTACAGTGGGACCCTTGTCGGTGAGCGGTAACAAAGTATTAATCAATGGCAAACCCGGCATTTTGAAGGGAACCAGTCTCTTTTGGACCAACAACGGTTGGGGTGGTGAGAAATTCTACAATGCTGGTGTCGTTAATTGGCTGAGAGCTGACTGGAAAGCGAACATCGTTCGCGCCGCTATGGGAGTCGAAGATAACGGTGGATACTTGAGCGATCCTAATGGCAATAAAAACCGAGTGATCGCTGTAGTCGATGCAGCAATCAGAGCCAACATGTACGTCATCATCGACTGGCACTCGCACTACGCTCACCAGCACCAAGCTCAAGCCATCGCCTTCTTCCAAGACATGGCCAGGAGATATGGCAAATACAACAACGTCATCTACGAAATCTTCAACGAGCCGAAGAACGACGTCAACTGGTCTCGGGATGTGAAACCCTACGCCATTGCTGTCATTAAAGCCATTCGCGCCATCGACCCGGACAACCTGATCGTAGTAGGAACCACCACCTGGAGTCAAGACGTCGACGCTGCAGCTAACGATCCCATTACTGGATTCAAAAACATTTGCTACACTCTGCACTTCTACGCTGGTAGCCACGGACAGGATTTGAGAAACAAGGCAAGTTATGCTCTCTCAAAGAACATTGCTTTATTCGTGACAGAATGGGGTGCTGTCAATGCTGATGGTAACGGAGGTGTTGCCTGGGACGAAAGCAATAGGTGGATCAGTTTCTTGAAGCAAAATAAAATTAGCCATGCCAACTGGAGCATTAATGACAAACCAGAAGGTGCCTCTGCTGTGAAACAAGGATCAGGCGCTAACGGAAGATGGTCGACAGGTGCTCTCACGGAATCTGGGAACTACGTTCGTAATTTACTCAGATCTGGATAATGAATATAATATTTATAAAATTATGACTATACTGCAATAAAGCAATAACATTTTTTTGAGCAAACCATATATCAAGTCTTTTCTTAATGTTTATAGTTATTACCTCTCCTGCGTACGAGTTCTAGTTTTGCTTCATTCTTTCATATAAGTATACGCGACCGATCTATTCACCCCTTAACGCAAATGTTCATAGTATATTTGGATACAAGTGCGATAAAAGTGATCTTCGGTAAAAATTACGCGAAAGAACGTTTAGTAAAATTTCATAATTTTTACAAAAAAAAAAAAGATCTTTAAAAGTTAATTTTTTTTTGTTTTAAATAAAAATTAATAAACTTCGTAAACCATTCAAAATTCCGGTAACAATTAGATAGATTTCCCCCATAAAATTTTCCAGTGTTGGCGAATCGTCCCATGATCACATTTTCTCACGTAATGTTTAAGAGCTTTATCGCAATTTTTACGAGAAAATTCTTTCAGTGTACACGTGAAACGCTCGTTTTATATTCAACAAACAAAATTTTGTTTGCGGTGATCAAAATAAAAAATAGCAATCTAATTAATCCGGAAAGCACAAGTCAGAAAAGTGTCATCACTCTTGTCATTCTCAAGAGGTATAACTCGCACGATTCACGACAATAATTTCGCACGCGCGTCCACCTCCCGCGGCGCGCATCTCCCGACCGTGAAAATCCCTAGACAACCAAGCCGGCCAACCGCAAATCCCCTGCAGCCAGGCTGGCGCTCCTACACGCATTTATACGCCTTCCTCCTTTGGCGCTTAACGCGTATGCGTCGGGCTTCCGCGGTCGGCGGCGGCTGCGGCTCCGCCTTTCCGCGGCGGCCGACGATCCCCCGGCGTCGCGCGCGCCCGTGATAAATCCTTTCCCCCGGGGGACAAAATAGTGGGACGGGGCGAGAGATGACCGGGGCGGCCGGCGCACCGGGGAGAACGATCGAGGCGTGAATTTATCGAGTCGAGACGTGGGCGGTCGATCCAATTGAGCGCCGCGTCCCTCGGGCTACTCATTTTATTGACTGATTGCAGGAGCTTCGCTTTACTTTCGCTTTATTCGATTAGACGAGGAGGTCCGAGCGAGCCGCTCCTAAGACGGTAAATAGAAGTGGGTGAAGTGCTCGTCGACCGAGTTGACGGAAATCTTTCGTCGCTTTAAAATGGGTACTGAATTTTTTTTTTATTCGTTTTTTTTTTATAATTATTATATATTTTATTATTCTGCGGTTGAGAGTCTTGAGAACAGAAGATACGATGATCAGGGAAGGGAAGAATAAATAATTTATTTATTAAGTCTGATGTACTTGACGAGATTTGAAAGCGTATGATGGAGGGCCGTAAAAATAATTGGGTTTCTTTATTGATATGAAAATTTTTGTATCTGCTGCCTTCTTCCTCCGACTTTCAAGTCGAGTGTTAAAGAAGGAGAATATTCGTTCGTTTCTTTTCATTAAGAGCAATTTAGATTGTTATCCTTTCTTAATTCTCATTCCCTTCCTGGCTAAGCTATATATATCTTCACTTTCTTCTCTTTCGCGGGTCTTTTCTTTACATTTCTCCTGGTATACCGCCATCTCCGTCTTTCTCCTTCGAGTCACCTATAAAGCTCACCTTTAGTCGGGGATTTTCAACCCAAAGAAATATTCTTATCCATTATATAAATTGAGCATTCGAGATTTCGATCTTTTGTTGGAAAATCTCGAAATGATTTGAATTTTCGAGAAAAAAAAAACAAAATTTCAATTGTTTTTCTTTCAATAAGGTTAAAT
>JAWWEN010000024.1:2972311-3005884 GCA_035582955.1 Sycophila texana
TTCACCCACAGCGAGCCGGAAGTCCAATTTCCCGATCGGCGAAACTGGACTTTCGGCCCGCGCGGGTGAAAAACAATGAAGATCTTTTTACACGTAGAAAAAATTTGCATTAAAAATTAGTACAGTATATTTGCTATTAAAGCTATAGGACAGTCGTAAAATTAAAAAAAAAAAAGTTTGTATAGTAGCTATTAAATTTTAATATATTTAATTAAATAATTAAAATCGTACTACATTTATAGTAACATTTGCTAGTAATTATATACCATTTTCTTTTCGAGTTTGTCCTTGCTTTAATAAATGCTATAATAATTTTTAACGTAATATTTTTCTGCGTGTATGATAAACAATATCGTTTCATATTAAAAATTCTTCCTTTAAAAAGAAGAATAATAGCGAAAAATTTAAAAGAAAGTAGACGCTAAATGAAATTATCACCTACTTTATAAAAATTCCCGAAGATTCATGAACTGGGAGAGTGCGAGGTGCGGAGAGAAAGAGAAAAAAAAAGACACAACTTCGATTTAAGCGAACCGAGTTATGTACATCGCCGGAGCCTTACTCTCTCGCGCCGCGCCGTTCACCATAATACCTTAAATATGTAATAATATCTTGCCGAAGGGTGGCACGCCGTGCGCCCCGGCGAAATTCCGTTCGTACCGAGGCCGAAAGAATCCGATGAAAATGTGTCGCGCCGCGCGATCCTCCTTTAAGATATTCCAGGTGAGGAAAATCTTTCGCCCTCACCTTCGGCATTCCCCCGCGTTTCCTCCTTTTTGCGCCGCGACCGACGAGCCCTCCTTTTTATCCGTACCCCCAACTCCTCCCCCCCCCTTACCCCGAGACTTGTCTTTCGTCACCGGAGAATTTTCGAATGTCGGACGGCGCGATATTTTAATACCCGCGCCGAGCGGATCTTGGGAAGCTCGTGGAATCTCGGGGAGCTTGAGGGAGGCGCGCGCAACATTCTCGCCGTTTGCGCGCGCGGCCCGCGCTTTTGACGACGCGCAGCGCCTTTTCTTTGTCCCGTCTCTTTGTCGCCTGATAATTTTCCGCGGCTCTCATCTCCCGCAGCTCCTCGGCGCACGATATGCCGTGAATTTCGTTCATCCCGCGCGATTTTCTTCTTTTTTTTTACTCTCGGCGGAAGGATTTTCTTTTAGCCTCGCTGACGCGTGTCGAGTATTGGTGCAAGGTTTATTTATCAAAGTATTCTTAGAATTTTGGTTAATTAATTTCTTGAAAATTTTGGAGCACGATAGTTATAATACTTGATCCGCTCCTTTTACTTGTATTTGCGATCTTTAAACAATTCATTTCGTGCTTTTAAGATAAAAATTAATTATAATAATTCAATTCAGTAAAAGATATATTATACACTGAGAGAAATGATTTAGTAAAAATTACAAATCGTCTAGTAAAAATTACTGAACTGTTTGGGAAAGTTGTCACAGACTGACATTTCGAGAGAAATTACTAAACTTTAAAGTAAAATTTGCCGAAAGTACAGCAAATTTTGACAGACATTATTGTAATTTTTACTGGATTTATGGAAAATTTTACTGAAAAATTTAGTAATTTCTCTCAAAATATCAGTCTGTGACAACTTTCTCAAAGAGTTCAGTAATTTTTACTAAAACATTTCTTTCAGTGTATTTAAAGCCAATTGAGATAACAAAAAAAAATTTCAAAGATTTTTTTTTGTCGTTGATTAAAGATATGTATTCTAATTTAGTGATTAAAGGGCAAAATAATAATTTAACGTACAAATAAGTATTCTTTGCTTGGTAACAAACTTTAATTTTTAATTTAAAATAATTAACAAATTAATTTTTTTTTTTAAATAATCCCTTACTCGACTCTGTTAAGTATAATTTCTTGAATATTATTATCAGAAAAATTGCGTGCTTAATTTTTAAGATAATTGCTGATTTTTTAGGCAATTTTTTAAATACTGATTGTTATTAAAATTCTTTAACTAAAAATAACAATTAATTTGGCAAATATTGCTATAATTTTCAGTGAATTTTAAATACTCGAATTTTTTATATAAGCGAAGAATATTCCACAAATAACATAAATACGTAAAATAATTTACAAACGTTTTTATTGCTCCCGATATTACGTCAAATGCCTAACGGCCTTGTTATACAAAAAAAAAAAAAAAATACGTGGAATTAATAAAATTCCTGCACTCCGAATGAAAAATATAAAATTCAAAATATTTAAATACCGAACTAGCGCGCCGGGTGGGCCGCAGCGGGAAAAAGCAAACTCGTTAACAACGCAGAAAAAACGTGCGTCGAAAAAGCACAAAAAAAAGATTTAAAAAAAAAATATCCGCACGCGCTCCAAAGGCTAAAAAAAAGGAGGCTAAAGGTGCATCGAAAATTCGGTATTTTTCCGACAATTTGACGCTCGCGCGTCGAAATTCGACTGGCGCAGGCGCGCGCGCGTGCAGCGCATTGCGGGCGGCCGCGCTCCGAAAGAGAGAATTTCATTTCAATTCCGATGATCGATTCAATTGGAACGATTCGCGGAACACACGCACGAGGGGCTGGCCTTTTGTTAGTCCGCTCATCCTATACCCCTGCCACCTCGCGCTCCGTTTGCCGCGCGAAACAAATTTTTTCCCTCCTCCCGAGTCCCTTTTGTGCGCGCGAACGGACCGCGGATTCTCGTTCCGCGCCGAGCCTTTCTAATTGCGCGCATTACCTTTGCCTCAGCTGACTGGGCGCTGCCCATTAGCGACGCCGCGAAAAAGAACAAATCGGAATAAAGCGGGTCGGTCAGACTTATTCTTCTTCTTTTTTTTCTTCTTTTTATTCACTTGATGCGGCAATGAAGTCTGGTGCGACTCACACTTCCCGGTAGCGAGTTGCTGCAATCGCCGTGATTGAATGCAAAGCGATACTGTCCACTGTGTAATTCGATGATAAGTACCGGTTAATTAGCGGCGGCTGAGGTATAAGTGATATGTGAAAAAATGTTTATTTGGGTCGATGGAAAATATATTAAAAGACACTTCAAATTGTACTTATATTGATGATTTAGACATTTTGCACGTTGACCTTTAGAGGGCCAAAATATTTAAAAAATTGTGTCAGTGCAGACCCACAATTTAAATCTTCAGAAACTGTAGTACTTAATTTTGTAAATATCATAGGTATTAAAAAAAAAAAAAAAAAATCGGAGTACGTGAATTATCTAATTTTGTACCATAATTAAACACAAGACAATTAATTTACTTCTTCATTTATAAAGTCAATTCAATACAAAATTGTAATTAAATCATCGACAATAAAACCTGATATTTAATTTCAATTTTATCGTAGCACATAGTTACAATAGCAAGAAATAAAAACACATTGTCTATTATTCTACGTTATTTCTTAGTTCTAACTTTCAAAAAAATTGAAAACGTCAAATAAATATACGGTATAAAAAAGAGTGAACTTTATCGAACACTGAAAATAAACGTTTATTATCAGTGCGAAGCTCTCTCTCTATAAGAAAGCAATAAACGGTTGACATTCAATAAACCGATTCGAAAATTCCTGTGAAATATTGTTCGGTCAACTTTTGATCCTGAACGAAAAGCAACCCCTCGCGCGAAAAAAAAGCGGAAACAAAGCTCCGCGTAACAGAATCGCGTCCGTAGCGGCAATAACTCTGGTGTCTAGCGGCGAGCCAAAAAATAAAATCGGCCGCTCCGGCGCTCTCTTTCTCGCCCCGTTGTTTTTCAAATGCAAATGTAATTTCGAGTCGTGACGAGCGACTGCCGGGCCGCTCGTGTAAAACTCGGCGCGAGGTCTGGTTGTCCATTGCCTGCCGGTGGCAATCGGCCGCCCGATGTAAACCGATAAATTCGCCGGGCTATCGCGCGATGCACTCGCTCGAGCGTGCATTCGAAATTGCAATTAATCCAACGGCCTCGCCCTCTCGCAAGATACAAAGCTCCTTTTTTCGCTTTTTCGAGCGTGCCAGCAGGTAGTTTCGCGGATTAATAAAAAAAAGTCCTGGATCGAGTGGGCGTTCGTTATTTCGCTTTTTTAAATTGACAAAAGATTACTTTTCCTATTGAACTTGCAGATTTAGTGCGTTTCTTTTTTAAGGTCACATTTTATACGTGTTTTGTTGTGCCTTAAAGTTAGTACTATTGGTAGATTTTAATTAAGTTTAACGTGTACATTTTTTTATTAAGGGTGTCATATACCAACAAATTTGGAATTACAAAAACACCTACAAAAAAAAAAATTATAGTAATTAGTAAGATTTAATTTATATATTATTAATATGCATATCATACCTGGTAGATAAAACCAAGATCGAAGATACTAAACCCTTTTTTTTCAAGTTATGGCTATATTAAAATTTTTCCTTTGGTGACAACTGCAGCCTGAACCGTTCCACTAATTTTCATAAATCTGGGCTTAAATTACAGGTAATTATTGTCATTTAGGGCTGAAGCTATGGAATCATTAAAATTATTTCAGTAAATATTTTAAAAAGTTCAAAAACTGTATAAATTTATAAAATTTAAGAAATTTAAGTAGTTTTAAGCAGTTTTTGAACTTTTTAAAATATTCGATCTTGGTTTTATTTATCAGATATGATATACATATTAATAATATATAATTTAAAACGTACTAATTACTATAATTTTATTTTTGTAGGTGTTTTTGTAATTACAAATTTATTCGTATATGACCCCCTTAAGATAAATATTTTTTAAACCTACCTCAAAATTTAGTTAGTGTCCTATTCAAATAATTTACTGCGTTTATATTTAGTGTGTTTATACTTACTTGTATAATTACTTCACTTTCGAAGCAAGTGTGGCGAAACTAATAAGAACTTCGTGCGTTATATTCCTTTGTGCGCACAATGCTCCTTGGATTTCATTCACACTGATTCTTCCACGTGTAATTTAATACGCATACCCTCCAGACGTTTCCTCTTCATGCCAACCGAATCCTTCACTCCAATTAATGATACAAGACAAGTAACAATTGTATACCTATATCAATATACCAATAAAACATCACGCGCATCCTTCTCGCGCGATAAACGCTGCATTCCACGTAATTCCTCTGGAAATTCTCCCAGCAGACTTGGCAAACCTGAAAAAATTTGGTAAACCGCAGACGCGGCACTTAACACCACACCCCTTTAAAGAAATTGAAGAAAAAAAAAACACCTCCAGTCCCGTGTCGAAAAATGAGAGTATACGTTAGCGAACGCGATCGTCCGCGGCGAGCCTCGAGGTTTCGGGTAATCCGATTCGGCCGACGTCGCGAGGGACTCCGTTTCCATCAGCTCGTGGCCGCGCCGTTCAAAGGGATTTTCGGGCGACGTCGCGACGAGCGAGTGGCAAACAAGCCGCGCTCAAGGGCATTTCCTCCGTCGACGCCGAGAGCCGCCGGAGGCTCCGCGCTGACAGGTGCCACAAAGGACCTCTTGCTCCGGCTCCGAAAAACCCTTTCTCGCTCCTGCCCCTGCACGCGCGTGCCTTTTATTTACCTTTCAGTTTCGGCTCCTTTATTCCGCCTTCTCCTCCTCCCCCTCTGCTCGTCTCACGCGTTCTCCACTTTTTTTTTCTCTACGGAATGGATGCATTAGCGAGGAATGGATCATAAGTTTGAAATTCAATGGTTCAATGGAGTGTCTGGTTTTTTAGGGCTTTCAGCGGCGTTTCTGGGTATGGTTTTTTTTTAGAGTTTGCAAAGAAGGAAGGGAATCGATTGTTGCTGAGAGAATGCGGACGAGCGGATCGGCTTTATAATGAATGATGCAGCTTTGCAATATACACTTTTAGTGAACTGATCGATAACTTTGACGCTTTTTAATATGGATGAAGTATTTTCGTCTATTTACGTCGTGGTAAACGTGCTGCGTTTTTCATTATTCATTTGTAATGTTTTTGTACATGTGCAAGGTTTATCGATGAGATATATCGGTAATTTTTAGATACAAAATAGAATCTGAGCGGATGTAATCGGATTAAAATTGTAAATTAACATTAAATTATATTAAAAGTTATTTAAGTTATAATTTAATTATCTTACTCTTTATCATTGATTGTAAACGATTAAAATAAATGTTAATTTACAGTCTTCTTTTTAAACAATTAAAGAGTGCTAATGTCATGCGTAAATTTGACAGACTCGTTCGATTATCATAAAATTAAAAATTTTACAAAGTATCACTCAAGCATTTTGTCGAGCAGTAAGTGTTAAATTGGAAATTAAACGTCTTTTAATCAGCAGTAAACTGGAACCAATAAAATTTCATTAAAAATTTCTAAAACGCAGTAATAGCTCCAAATTGCACCTAATAATTCATTAATTAGATCCAATAGGCGCCGCGAAATTGTTCATCTCAATGTTAAAAGCCGATAAAACAGAAACCTATCAATTTATCTTTACGCCCCCATTCGTCGTAACAGAAAAATTCACGTGCGATTAACCCCGGCTTAAAATTACAAGATTAGATTAGATAATTCTAATCAGTCCATCGAACTTTTACGAAAGAACGAGTTCCGCCTTCAGGTATCCTCGAACGAACTATCGTAAAAACCGAATAAAAAAAAAACTACCTACACGAAGTCTCCCTGATCTGATACTCCGTCTGGTGGTCGTTGGGTGTACTGCTCTCGAGGGTTCGCTGCTCGTCGGAGTTCGGATGCCGAGGCGAAGCGCGCGAAAGTATACCCGCGATCGCGTCCTTCCAAGTGTTTCGGACGGGAGCAGCATCAGGCGCGCACGAGAGCGATAGAGTACTTATTAGAGTCAACGGCGAGCTCCGCTTTTGTTTTTTCTCATTTGAATCGTGTCCATTTTTTTCGCGCAGATTTATCGATACGTGCGAGCAAGAAATGCGATACGAACGTTTTTATCGGGCGCACGGTTTATTAATATTTTAATCAAATTTTGATAATATTTGTCGATAGGATTTATTCGCGATTCTGCCAAATTGAAAGATTTTATTATCGAGTAATAAATAAAAAAAAAAACATTCTTAAAGCCTTCTATTTTATAAAACGTGACTTTTTTTTTTTTTTTTTTTGAAGTACTGTACTTTTTTACTTTTTTACAACTTTGCTTTTACTTTACGTTGGAAAGCTTCTTGTGTTAATTTTTTTTAAAGAGAACGAACATAGCAGTTTTTCTAAGCTTGCAGACATCGTATTCATTATTCACTGGCTTTTCGCATTATTTTTGCCCTTCCGATGTTTTTAATATCGTACTTTTACTCTATTATACTCTGTACCTTTTACGTTTTCAATGTTTAAGCTTATATTTTGGCTTCAGATTATGTCTTTTAGCTTCTGAATAAATGTTACTTCGTATTTAAAAATAAGCTTCGCTCGCAAGCTCACTTCGCTTTCCAATACGAAATCATGATTATCTTGCATATCTGATATAGCCCTTTGCATTTCGAACGTACAAAATTTTGTTCAATATAATTTTTATAATTCACGCAACACCGCATTAGCTTCGCTTTCAATTATACAATAAAAAATCAATATTTATATATATTATTTATTTATTTATTAATATATTTATTTTGATATAAACAAATAAAATAAATATTTATATTCATATATTTATTTATTTATTTAAAACATTAAATGAGCTTACCAGGAGAGTGTCACACTTCCGGATCACCGATTTGGATTAAACTTTGGATATTGTTTTCTAGAATCGAAAATAATGAAAGAAACGACCATTAGTTTAATCCCACAGGCCTTTATTTAGCAGATATAACTAGAAAGATTAGCATTGCTCATTTGCGCAATGAATAAAAAATCGTATATGTAGGTATAACTGCAATGTTAACAAAACGAGCTAAATCTGCTAAATAAAGGCCTATGGGATTATCATTTCATTATTTGCTACTAGAAAACAGTATCCAAAGGTTCAACGAAATCGGTGATCCGGAGGTGTGACACTCTCCTGGTTAGCCTTACAAAATAGTATCATTTTTTGAGAAAATGCAAAAATTAAATACTTAAACTGCAACTAAAATCAATAATAAACAAAGTACAGTTACATCTATACATAAACAAATATATAAATAACACTTTTTATGTATTTATTAATTTCTCGAATACAAAGCTCCAAAAAAAAAGAGAAAAAATCAGAGGTACAGCCGTTGCTCCAGAAATCAAATCCGACCTAAAGTCGACCATCCCCTTGACTCTCTTATTATCTACATGTACATGTATATATATCTCTCCATCCTCTTCGAAACCCAGAAGAATACGCACGTACACGCGAACACCTACAACATCATACCTGCGACCGTATATCGTCCCTCCAAAAAAAAAGGTGAAAAAAAAAAAAAGGAAGCGTCGGTTAAATCGTATCCTACCGCGTAGAGCGGCACACAGACACTCGCGCGCGCGGCTCCCAGCCTCGCGAGAGAGACGGCGCTAGCGGCAACGGTACAACCGCACGGAGGCGCGAGGAGGCCCTTCGCTCGTGGTTCTCCGTCGCTCCTCGGACGGCTCCGCCTCGGCGGCCGCTCTCCCGCCACCGTCGCGCCGCCGCTCGCGGTGTGTCAGGCCTCGGCGAGGCAGCGTGTGCGCAGACCGGGCTGCGCAGCAGGCGTGTGCGTTGTCCAGATTCTTTGTGCCATTCCTGGCATACCAAAAACAGAGCGCAGCCAGCCAGGGCCCCGCCGCGCGCAACTCTCCCGCTCGCCGAGTCGAGCGCTGCTGCCACCGCCGCCGCGCGCCTTCCCCCGCCGCCGCCGCCGCCGTCGCCGTGCTCTGGACTCTCCGTCCGTGTGCGTCCGTTTCGCAGCTCACCCGGGCCAGTGTGTGCGTGTACACGAAGGAGGAGGCCGTGTATACGGAGGCAAGCGTTTGGTGCACGCCGCGCGTCGTCCCCCCCGAAAAAACTCGCATTGTACGTAGCCTACATGCAGTGCAGTGCGTGAGCGGCGCGACGAAAAAAAAAAAAACAAACACGACCGAAAGAAAGAGAAGGAAGATATACACTGGTGGGCCGCCAGCCGGTCTCCGTGTCGCCGAGAGAACGAGAGTACACCCTGGGCGTACGGTTTTAATAAGTATACCTACAATACGCGGGGAGCGTGCGTGTGTGTGTGCGCGCGCGCGATATTTACGAACAGCCGTGGAGAAGTGCAGTGCAGCAGCAGCAGCAGCAGCAGCGTCGGCCGCGAGAGCAGCGCACACCTGAGCGCCGCCCGACACGAAGTGCGCGAGAAACAGAAAGAGAGAGAGAGAGAGAAAGAGTGACTAGTGCCCGCGCCGGGAGTTTTCATTGTTTTGTTGCGCCGGACACCGAGCCCGTCTCTCGGGGAAGAGGCGGCCAAGGAGCCCGGACGACACGACCCACGTCAGCTCGACCTGTGGTGAGTATCACGAGCGCGACTGTACTCGCGCGCGCCCACCTACTCGCGCGTACGTGTGTGTGTATATGTATGTGTACGCGAGGGAGCGAAAGAGAGAGAGAGAGGTGTAGACGGCGCGAGCGCGCCGACGCCCGACGTCGACTCGCGCGCGCGCACACCTCGTCCTTGTCGCCGATTGCGTTCTCTCTTTCGCGCGCGACTTTTCGCCTCGAAGCTGAAAGGGATCATTTTCGCGGGTGCAATCTACGCGTCGAATCGGAGTTTCTATTCGCTCCGGAGCGCGGTGCACGTATGTACGGTATAATACGTACGGCCCAGGCGGAGGGTCAGAGGTTCTCAGTCCGCGCGAGGCTCTCCGCGTCCCGGCGAGAGATCTCCTGAGATCTGTAATTGGTGCGAGCGAGAGCCGGCGCCGAGGAGAGGGAGGGACGGAGAAAGGGAGTCGGAGAGAGGAGGAACAGGTTGAAGCTGCGAGGCTGCGAGCCGCGGAGCGCGGGTATAACTTGCAGCCTCGGGTGTGCGAGGGAGACCGCGAGTCGCGCCTCGCTTTTATGAACGGCGTGCGCGCCTAGGCGGATTTTATGTAAGCGTCGCATGGGATGTGTTATGTACTTTCGACTGTTAACAGGTGAATTTTTATCGGGCGATCTTTTATTTCGTCGCGGAGGTTTTTTTTTCCGTTTTATTTTGTATACGGTGCGCCTGGCGGCGGCGACGAGTAGGTTAGGTGTCTCTATACTCGCGAACGTGCCGTTTGGGGTGTGGAGGTTATGATTTTATGTGTATTTCTTTCTCTTTTTTAATTGGAGTTCGTTTTCCTGCTTGGATTATATTCGTTGATTATTTTTAATTGCGATTGTTTGATAATGTGCACGCGCGAATATTCAAATGAATCGACTATATTGACTCCGATTATAGTTTGGCGGGGGGGAAAATTGTATGATTCAGACAAAACGTTTTGTGTTTACTTTCGCGATTGGAGACGAAAACAGTACTGAAAAAAGTAAAATTAAACATTCTTATGTGGGGTGTTGATGTTATCCGCCGATTGTGACGCGGAAATTACCGAGAATCATATCTTAAATTATCATTAATGTGCTGATAAAAGTAATTCTTTTAATGAAAAATATTTCTTGCTGATTCAATGAACTGAAATTATATATAGAATGAACAATTTTTTTTACATGAATTTATATTATCTATATAATTCATGTATACCTAGTCTATTTATAGATTGTCTGCGGTTCTATTGAGAAAAAATTACTGTAAAAATTTGTATCTTTCTGGATGATGATTACAGACTGGACTCTTAGATAAAAATTACGATACTCTATAGTACAATTTATCAAAAATATAGTAAATTTTGATGTATGGACAGCATTAGTTCGATTAAACTCAAGCAAAATTTATTATATTTTTGAAAAATTTTACTGTTGAGTATACCTATGGCAATTTTTATCTGAGAATCTACTCTATGGTTACGCTTCCAGATAAGCTATTCGGTTTTATAACACTTCTTTCTCAGTGCAATAATCATATATCTTTTCATTTATAAAAAGAAAATCCACGTTAATTATTAGTATAAAAACCAGTTTAAAATTGCAACAGCGAAAACTTGTACGACTATAAGTCACAGTGTGATTTGATGCGAACGCTGCAATAAAGTTATAGACTTCCATTCATTTATTAAAAACGATAAAACTTCCAAGATTTCCTTATAAACTAATCATACTATTCAAAGGCACGACTTTCTTAAATTTTCATGAATATCACAAATTACGTTAAACATAATTTCGGAGCATTCATTAGGTAAACAAAGCCCGTCTCTTTTCTCTCTAAACAATGAATCGATACAAAAGTGCCACTTCCAATGAAAACCCGCTCTCGCACCAGTGTGTACACAGTTGCTCCGAATACCCCCCCAAAAAAAAAAGAAAAAAAATTCTCCCGCGAAGCATTGGCAAAGGTTAATCCGCGATCGCTCACCGCATGCATATTTACCCGGGCCGCGTTTTCGCCCGGCGAAGTCGCGCGATCGTGTGCAACACGCACATCCTCGGCTGCAGCCGGCTACTCGCACGCACATACATCAGCGGCCCGCGGAAAGCCGCGAGTCCGAACAAAAGATCGGCTCGCTGGCGGCGGCGGCAGTAGCACATAGTACCCGAAGCGCGCCTCGTATATCGCGGCTACCACCACCACCACCACCACCAGGCACCAGCGGCGCTCGTCCGGCTGGGGGGCTATCACCGCCTCCGTAGCGGCGGCGGCGGCGGCGGCGGTGGCGGGAGCACCGCGCCGACGCCGTGCGCCGCGAGTCTGTGTGCGTGCGCGTCGACGAAAACGTCGGTCGGGGGGCACTCTCGGCGAGCAGCGCCGCCGCCGCCGCGAGCAGCAGAGATAGTTCGCGCGCCCGTCATGTTTGCCAGCCGTGCGCCAGCGAGCCGCACTTCCGAGTCTGCCGTCAGGACCGCGGAAATCCGCGCCAGTTAGCCGGTGCGCCGGTGTCCGCGCGCGTACACCTCCCCGTCGGGCGCGCGCGCCTCTCCGCTCGCTGTATTATCAATCAATCAATTATCGAAGGATCAAGATCAGCGTCTCGCGATCGAGCCTCGACTGGTTTCGTGTTTTTTTCGTTTGATATAAAATACTTTATCGTGCGATTTGGAGGAGGAACTGGAGTGGACTGCGTCGTAGGAGGAATTGTACGGGGGTGCCTCGATGAGCCGGCGGCCGGCGCCGAGCTGAGCGAGCGAACGCGCCGAGGCCTCATTCGGACTCCCGCGCCGATGTGACACGCTCGCAGGCGACCCCCTCACGGCTGGCAGTGGCTCCGATCGGCCCCGCGAGGACTGTCGTCGCAGTCCGCCGCGATTTGAGCAGTGACGCGTGCAGCAGTCGCGGGTGGGCGTCGCGACGCCCGGCGACGGATCGCGGATTCTGTACGAACGGCGAGTGACGGGAATTGACGCAGGTGCGACGGCGGAGGAGAACAGTGCGCGATTTTTTTTTTTCGACGCCCGGAGTATATTTACAATATACATACATGCAGTGCACCCGTGCACCGGGCGTACATCGTGTTATGCGCGAGTCAGACTAAGCTGCGCGTTTTATTATTATTATTTTCTTTTTTTTTTTAGTTTGTCGTAAGCGAGTCATTTAATTTCTTTTTATTTTTTGTTATTTTATTTTAATGTTTGGTGTGTTACTCGGTAAGAGCGGCGTCCGGGCGTTTCGCCGCAAAATTTACGGTTGAGTGACTCAGTGGCAGAGGACAGGAGAGGAGGGCTGTACTTTGGGTTTTTTACCCCTGCGTCGTCGTCGTCGTCGTCGTCGTCGTCTCGGCGAATTTTTGCCCCCTCAAGTCGGGGAGGGACCTCGGCCGACTGCGAAGACGACGAGCCACGAAGATCACGAGGGAGAAAAAAGACTTCGCCGACTACTCGCCGCCGCGACTTGGATGGATACCGTGCAATATTTCTGGAGTGAGTGTCGCGCTGCTTTCTTTATACGAGCTGCTCCGTCTCTCTCTCTCTCTCTCCCTTCGCTCCTTTTTTTAGACCAACGCGTGCGACGAGCGAGAAGAGACCGAGAGCGCGCACGGGAGTCTATTTTGCAAGCGGGAGATTCGCGGGGTCGACTGAAACCGGCGGGTCAGATTTTGTAGTCTCGGTTTATTCAAGAGAATATATAGCGCGCGATTCTTTCAATGAAAATATTGCGAGCGCACGCCGCTTATGCTACTTTTTACATTCGCTGTATGAGAAAACTTTCGTGCTCTATTGTTTTTCCACTCTTAGTTTGCGAATTTATTCGATTGCACGCGCGCTATTAACAACGAGTTCAATTCAATTATGTAACTTGTTTGTAAAATGCCATTTATATTGTACGTTTTTTTTTTTTTTTCTTCCTTCGCCGAGTTCATGTACATTATTTATTTTTTTAATAATTGTATAGATAAATTAATCGTGACGTTAAAAGTATTTTAATTTGGAAGGAAAGACCGAGAATAGTGAATTTAAAACATTCCCGGAGCGTATCGACGGTGGCAGGTGAAATTACGTGTGCAAACAAACCTGCGACGATTAAAAAGTCAGAGAGCAGACTTTGATACAGTCGGCCGTATAGAATCACGTTCGGTCGATTCGCGCGTGACTTTCGCGCTGCGAATGTTTTCATTTCGATTTTTACGTTTTCATTAGTCGTCCAGCCAGCGAGATTTACCAGGTGCGATGAAAATTCCACATTCGTGACTCAGGTCGTTTACGAATTTGTTTTTACTCGATCGGAGATTCGGCGAGAAATTCACGAGTGGAAAAATTTTTGTTAAAAAAAAAAAAAATGTTTCAATTTTTATCGCCACGGCTCCTGCGTTCGATAAGAGGACGACATTCGCGAAAGTTTTATTAAAATTTTTAAAATACGCCGGTAATCTCGAACGCAACTACAATTACAATTCTGGCAATATTTTTCACGGAAAATTAAGCGTACGTTAAAAGACACAGTAGGAATTTTTTATCGGAGGCCCCCTACTTTTTTTTTTCTAAGAAACTAAGATAATATTGTGACAATTAATAAGCGGTAAGCGTGGGTAATAGACCATTTCACTTACGCGCAGAGCAATCGAAACGATAAAGAGCGCCCGTAGAGCCGTTATCGCGTGGTTAATCAATTTTTTTTACAATTCGTTCATTTGCGGGAAATGATAAAAAAAAAAAATGCGAAATTAATGATCTCATTCGCGCGTGATTTATTCCACGCTCGGCTCTATAGCGGCGCGGTAGCGTTTCTTTAAGCAAATCAATATTCCAGCCAGTGCCTCATTGAAATTCCTGTATAACTGCAAAATATTATTTCATCCAATTAAAAGGTCAAACAAGCAACTTCACGTGTTTGCACTCGTGTGTGCCCCCGCCGCCGGCGATCAGTGCTCGCTCGGCGGCGGCAGAAAATTTACAGTTTAATTAAAACGTACGGGCTTAATACATTCGCGCACAATAAAAGTACGCGCGCGAATGAAGCTCTCGCCGTCGATGCAACGGAGTGCAGTCCCTAAAAAGCAACTATCTCCTCCACCGATGGGCTTAAACCAAAAAATCCTCTCTTAAAAAAGAAAAGAAAAAAAGAAAAACGATGGTAGGATGTTGCGAAGCATTATAAAAATCGATTTAACTCCATCGTATCCTCGATAAACATCCGGTAGAATGGCGGCAAAATTCAAAAGATAAAAACCGATTCTCAAAAAATAGAATCAAATAAGTATATAGACTCTACATTGCAGAGCGCGCGAAGTGCGTTGGATGTTACTTGTTAAAAATAATAAAAAAATATATATATTAGCCGTTTAAAGCGCCTTGTCCGCGCGATCTTCGCGAGCTCGCGCGCGCAATCGCGCCGAGTTATCGAAAAATAATCCGGTCGCGCGATATCGCCGTTTTCTCGCGAGAGCGGCAGACCGCGTTACGTAAATTTAATCGACTTCTTGTCGGACGTTTATCTGCACGCCCGCCGCCGTGAGCGAGAAGGAGAGCGAGCCACGACACGACCTGGCACCTACACTCCTATATACGGGAGTAGCTGCTGCTGCTGCCGGTGGTCGCGCGCCGACGGCAGGAGGGGAGGGCGAAACTTTGCGCGAGCGCGGATTATAGCCGGCCGATTTGCCGGCGATAAAACTGCGACAAGCGGCTCCCTCCTCTCCTCGTTCTCTCTCGCGCGCTCCTACCCCTCGCCTCGGCGTGTCGCGCGTTTTCTCCGCTTCTCGCTCGCTCGCGGTTTCGCGGGGAGCGTTGCATGTATGTGCTTAGCTGGTTTTTTTTTTTTCGCGCCGGGACTACTGTCACTCGAGTCGATCGTAGATTGTGGCATTTGAGTCCTTCTTTTTTTTTTCTTTTTCGCGAAATATTGCATTTTTTTTTTTGTTATCGACGAGTGTTTGATAGTGTTTGCTGATGTAACTGCATTTTCGTTCCATCGGCTTTTTATTAAAGTTTCGGAAATTTTGTTTAATTAAGTGAGGCTTATATATCCTCGCTGTATAGATGTACTTTACTTTATATTCTAACGCTTTTTATTAAATAACAATTTAGTGATGCAAATTGGACGCTATTCAATTTGCTCCGAGTTTTGAGAAATTAATTTGTAAAATTTTATTTTTACTGCTCTAGCTGCGAGTTGCAACGAGTGTATCGATAAATCATAATAATTGTTTATAACTTTTACTTAAATTCGCATTCGCCATTTTCGTATCGTTTGATTTTATTTATTATTTATAACTGCGTAAACAAAATGAAATTATAAAAGTATTCAGCTTCGCTGAACTTTATATGTCTCCATCTAAACAAGGAAGCCCGGCGCGCAGCGGCTTATCAATTTTCTCCGCTTATCACATCGCAATAGGAAGTTTCGCCGGAGAAATTCTGCGTAACATCGCCCACACGCCTCTCTCTCCCTCCGCGCGCCTCTCTCTGTCTTTCGTACCCTCCGCAATCGTTTGTCACAGCTGATACAAAAGGCGGCCGCAAAATTTCTTCCTCCACTCTCGAATTTTCCCCGGCGCGTCATAATGCCCGAGCACGCTCGATTATCGGTGCCCGCGGAATTGTGAGCGCCGAGATTTATGGCGCACCCGACGCCGCGAAGCTGAGAATTATGGCACCGAGATTGAGAGTACGCTCGCCTTTTGTTTCCTTCTTTTTTTTCTTTCCACATCTCTCCCCTTTTTTTTTTCAACGCGCTATTTTTATTTGACACGCGGACCTTTTTCACCCTTGACTCCTTGCGATTGGCGTCGCGGATGGTTATATTGTCGCGGCGCGTGACGCTATCGTGAAGGATTTAGTGGACGAGATTCGCAGCTTAATAAAGGTGCATTCTGACGCTGAATAAATGTGCCATTGTACGGCCGGTCAAAGGGGTTTGTCGCGCCTCAATTTTTCACGATAGGCGCGGAAAATATGGGGCTTCGGGACAGCCGGTACTGGGTCATCTTTGATCTCTCGAAGAATTCGCGCTCTCGCAGTTGTTATACAATATTCACGCCACCGACGGAATTAATCCCCCGAGTTTGCTATAAGGATCGGAACAGGAAAAAAAGAAGACGATAAAAATCAGAGCACAGAATGAAAGCTCTCCAATCTGATACCACCGTCTCGAGCCCCGGAACAAACCTTGTAACGCGATTACGTTACACTGATTTACAACGGCGAGAGCACGGGTATCAAGCTCGATCATAAATCTCGTATCGCAAGGACGCTTTAAAAAAAAAAAGAAAAGCTTCCTTTACCTCCGTCGTCGCCGCGCGTCAAACACAATTAATCCTTTAATCAGCGAACTATTAATAAACATCGCCGTTTCGAGCCTCGTCCGGAGGGAAAAAGGCCGCCGAAGAGGAGAGCGCCCGATGCTCCGCGATCGTCGCGCGCTCCTCATTGATCGGATGACTCGTGCGATTTTCCCTCGACACGAGCGGCGGGGGGAGGTTCTGTTTTCCCCTCCCGCGCTCTGAAAAGTCCGATCGTATCTCGCAGCGGCGTGACAGCTCCTAGACTCATTAAAGCCTCGGCTCCTTCTCCTCGCTCTCGGTCCTCTCCCGCGAGTATAAATAGCGCGGGTACCGCGTGTGTGCGGTCTTGGCCGCTTGCTCTTCTCCCTCCTCACTTGGAAGAGTGCAAATGGAATTTTGCGCTGGCCCTCCGCGCGCGCAAACATCGTCTCCGTTTCTTTTCTCTTAGCTGCGCGAGAGGGAGGACGGGGGGCAGTGCCTTTGACTCTTTTTCCTCCCGGGCGCCTCGTTCTCTCGCTCTTTCGCGCCGAGTGCTTTATTTCCGTCGCGCTTTTTAATTTGCTCTTTAGTTTCGCTTCTTACCCCGCCCTGCCGTCGCCTTGCAATTGTTGCCTTTGAACTCTTACGCGCTCTCTTTTATTGCGGAGCCGAGCCCGGCGAATAATTAAGCAAGAGTCGAGAGGATGATTGCTTCGCGCGCGAGACACTGCGCTTACACGCGGGGTGAGATTCATTTCCAGTGTCGTTCGTTTCGGCTCTGCAAATTCACTAGTATTCCTAGATTGCGCGTCTCTGGTGTTTCCGGGCGTGAATGGAGTATCTGCTAATTTCATGGTTATATAATATATTTTTTTTTTCATTTGTTACACGCTCGTATAGTATATTATACTCTTTTTTTAGTGGATTATAAACGTTTCTCCAAGTACTTGTTACTTCTAATAGAATGATTAAATTTAACGGAAAGCTTCATTCGGAGAAGTACAATGGATCTCTTATAAACCTCGAAGCGCAGAAATAAAAAAACGAAGACGCAGGAAAAATGTTTGATTATCACAATTTTCGCGCTTAGCTCCGGTCAATCGCGACTTGATAAAACAGGAGCGCCCGGTGCAGCGGGTACAAAGGAATTAAAACCGAGAGATTTGGAGAATACACAGTGAGTGAGAAGGGGAGCTTGCGCATCGCATCCTCGCGTTTAATTTCGCCTTCCCTTTGCACTCGGCACACTGTCCTCTCTTCCTTTTTCCTCTCTCTCCGTCCCTCCTCGTTCCCCGTTCCTGCTGCTCTGCCGCGCCGCTTTAACGCTGCCCTCGCTTTCGTTTTTCTGTTTGTTTTGTCGCTCGCTCGCTCGCACGGAGCCCAGTGCCAAATTGTCAAGCGCTACTAAAATTACCGTGGAAGGTGTTGCCGCTCCGCTCTCTATCTCCGTCTCGCTCGCTCTCTTTCGCTCCCCCTCACTTTCTCCATTTCCGTGCTTCTGCCGTTGGCTTTTGCACAGCGTCGCTAATATACGCAAACATCGGAGAGGAGTTAATTTCTCGCGTGCTGCATGCGAAATTGGATTTCGTTCACTTTTCTTCGAATTAATCACCCGATTGTTTTCCCCGCGCGATTTAAATTCATCGCTCTCGGCTTCTTCTTTTTTTTTTTGCGATATGCTCTCGTCGCTCTCTCGGGAGCCGATGAGGCGCGCTTCTTTTACAAGACTCCCGGAGTCGGAAGTGACTCGATTTAGAAAGGGAGAATTTGATTTTGGAGGCGAAAGTCGAATTAAAGCGACGCCGACGGGGCCGACGGGCTCTCGATTGTGGATCTTTAATGCTGTTTGCGCTTCTGAGAAAAAGCTTCTCTTTTTCTAATTGAATTCGCTTCGTCGCGGATCATCGGGTGGGATATTAAATTAAACGCAATCAATCGACAGATTCAATTTGACTCGCGCGCGACGCTCCGGGCCGAGAAATATAGCGCCCGTTAAAATAGTTTATTTTTGCAATTAATGAAGATTTTTTCATCGATCGGTAGCTGCGCATTACGGTGACGCTCGGATTTTTTAATTTAAATAATCCCCTTTATTTGCTCTCTTCTCGCTACGTGAAAATCCCGCGCTGCGATTGCTTTCATTCGACGATATTGCAAGTGATGCGGGGGGGGGGGGGGAGAAAAAAGAGGCTCGGAATTAAATTTCCCCGGCATTTACCGATCCTGGACAATAATTCAGAGTAAATGAAGTACTCGACCACCGGATTTATTTCATTTGTTACTGCTAAAAGTACCCATATCATAACAGCACCGGGCGAATCCTTGTTTACTCCTCGATTTTCCCTGAATAAAACGTTGCACCGAGCCAATCAATACCGCATTCTAGCGTGTAACGCGCGGCCCTCTCTCCCTGTCTTTCTCACCGAGGCTGCACTCGAGAATCAGCTGACTCTTCCTCTCTCTCTCTCTCTCTCTCTCTCTCTCTCTCTCTCTCTTTCTCTTTCCGAAAATTCCACAATAAAATTCCTCTTGCTATGTAGCGGAGCTAGCAATATAACGCTCTCTCTCTCTCTCTCTCTCTCTCTCTCTCTCTCTCTCTCTCTCTCTTATTCACTCTATCGACTCGTTGACATTACCCCTCCGGCTGTGGACGGGGGTCGCTTTCGACTGCGCGAGCAGGATCACAGGAGCGAGATAGAGATAGAGGCGCATGCTAGCTGCGGGGGGAGAGGCGACAGAGAGAGAGAGAGAGAGCCACCTGGCCGATCGCCCTCGTGCGTTTTCATCCGTCTGTCGGGGTTTTTCCCTCGGCGTGCACCAAAACTCGCTCCTCTCTCCCCCCTGCATATTGTCCGCAACGTACCCCCCGGTACACCGGCAGGCGGCTATATACACGTAGTAAGGGTTGCGTCGAGACTCTCTTTCTCTCTCTTTCTCTGCGTGGCAATGCCGCGTATGAAAAGTGCTTTATGCACGCACCGTCTAATCGAATTCGCCCGGCGAGTCTTGCATAATGACGTGTCTATTTCGGGACGGCCGATATTTTTTTGCCCCGCCGCGCAGCTCGGCTGTGCCCGCACACTCGAGAAATATTTTTGTATTTTTATTTGCGCTTCAATGCTGCTTTGATTGCCGGGGGAGTCCGAGTGCACTGCAGACGAGAGAGGGCGAGCGAACCTCGTGTCACTGTGAAATGACCGGTATTTTTTACAACTGCTTTGTTTGCTTTTTTTTTTCGAAAACTTTTCGCGGATGCACTGCAAAAAATATCTCGGATAACTTTTTTTTTTCGGACGTTTCGGTGTCATACTCCGCGAACGCATCGCGTTCATTTATAGTATTTAGCTTTTTTTTGCGGCATTTGAATATTCTTTTAGCGTCGCACATATCGCACGAGAAACAGTGAGCTGTATTTATTAAATAAAATTAGCGCTAATTAGCTGTAGGTTTAAAAAAAAAAAAAAATTCCATTCAAAACTGACTGAAAAGTGAAGTATAGTATAAATAAAAAGCCGGAATAACGTTACGCTCCGAAATTAAAATAGCCGATATCAGTAATCGATTATCAATCAACATCAGTCTCGTCATTGACGAACGGCGAATTAAAAATAGCCCGTTTAAAAAAAGAAAAAACAATATACATATTGCGCCATCAGCGGCGGTATACGTATGTATATATCTCACGAATCGACTGTCACCGGCGCGGCGCTATACTCCTCGAACAAAGGAGGGAGTAAAAAAAAAAAGGCGCAGAGTTCATTGCGGACTTGTTGCGAGCGGCGGGAGAGGAGAGAGAAAGAGATTCGAGTTCGGTCGACGGTATGCAGGGGAACTCTCGGGACGAGGGCCTCTTGTTTTCTGGCAGCGGGCACCGGCGTCGATTGACTCGGCCGCGCGCAACTCGCCCTCTGCGCCCGCCCCGCGCGTCGCGGCAATGCAGTCGCCGCGGCCACTGCGGAATTATGATTTGCCACTGGCCGCCGCCGCCGCTCGTTTCCACCCGACGGGAATTCGATAAGTTCCTGCGGTTTCATTTTCGACCCTATCCCCGCGCTCGGCCGCTTTATTACGGACGCCGGCGCGCGTCGATGAATTTTGCGGGGAGGCTTTTTTATGCCCGCGACCCCTTGTGAAATTGGAAAACGGAGACGCGAGCACGGTGACACTTTTTTTTTATACGAATGGTATATACGCTCGCTCTCGACGGGGAGTCGTTGATTATCAAACGCATCGATGGGAAGAACTTGAGTGGAGGGACGTCGCAGGGTTTACGTTCGAGTGAGCGACGAATTTTGATGGATAGTGTGTTACAACTAGCGCGGATTAAATTATGATGATAAATTATGATTTTTTTTTTCTCTTTATGATTTTTTGTTTGATAGCAAAGAGAAGGAAAACTTTCCGACCGAAGTATCCTAAATGGATTTTTCATCCATTTGAACTTTTTTTTTTATATATTTTTAAGGGATTCAATTATTATTTCGAATGATCACATTTATTAACCATATATCCCTATGTAAAACAAACGTATTTAATGAGTAATATCCTGCGACAGAAAATATTTTACTTCCTAACTTACTCCGTAATACCACTAAATCGCCGTACATCGCCACCGCGGAATTTTCAAATCTTCCGACCGTGGTATAGTCGATAAGCACACGGAAGCGCCATTTTAACCCCGGAGGGCTGAAGATAAACATCCGCCTTCGATTTCAAAACTGCACCTCCCCTAAACATCGCCAGGAAGGGCGCCCCTAATGCATCCGCGCAGCTTGCCATTATATACATGCGGCAGTAGCTTTCCGACTCCCGAAGCATCGCATGAAAAAGCAAGCCACCTGATGCACAGACTCCCGAAGGTGCTCCTGATTGATCGTCGAATAGGTGCGCGAGTCCTGGCCTGCGGCGGCCGGCCGGAAAAGGAAATGACCCGCGATCGCGATACAGATGCATATCGGTCGATTTGCGCAAAGAAGAGAGAGAGAGAGAGAGAAAGATAGAGGGAGGTTGGGAGGGAGCCGCTCGCGCTTTGTTATTGTCCGGGGATATTGCCGTGGCGATAATTATCGATGTGCCTCCAGCGACGGCTACCACACTCGCTTCGTGTGTATATTGTATAGTAGGGGAGTCGCGATTTATGAGCAGGTCTGACGGCAGCCTGTATTACTTTTGGTTTTGAGAAAAATTTTTGCGACTGGCACGCGCGATGATGGATATCGCGTGCAACGCGCTTTATTAGTGCACTCGCAGAGTTTGGATAGAGAGTTGATGAAAATGATTTAAACATTTTTTTTTTTTTTTTTTTTTTAATAATTTGAATGATGGAAAACTTTTTAAGTGCTATTTAATTTGTATTTTTAAATTATTTTGTACTCTCTAAAGTTGAATTAGTGAAAAACCACTAATTCATCTATGCATTAATTTGAATAGTGCAAAGTGCTCCACTATGAATTAGTGGAAATCTACTATTTGAAATAGTGAATAATTATTAATTTCCACTAATACAACTAAGTAGAAAATTTGTTTACTATTTCAATTAGTGAAATTCTATTAATTGATAGTGAATTTTACTAATTAGTAGTGAATTTTACTAATTGATAGTGAATTGTACTAATTGATTAGTGGAAAATCTGTACATTAAAAAAATTAGTGGAATTTCTACTAATTTAACTTTAAAGAGTAAAGAAAAGTACACTGAAAAAAACGGTCAGTATAACCACAACTAACCTTTAGTTGTTTCAACTAATATTTGGTTGAAACAAATAAAGTTTTGGTTGAAACAAATAATTTTTGTTTGAAATAAGTAAATATTAGTTAAAACAAGTAATGCTTAATTGTGGTTACTGATTTTTTTTTTTCTCAGTGTATTGAAATGCATTTTACTTGCGGTGTTCTAGTATTTTCGAGCAAATTCAGCGCGTAGATTGCATTAGTTCACGGTACATAAATTCGTCTCGATATATAATTACTTATTTATGAAATATTCATGAACAATGCACATAATTTTATTTTAAAGAACACGCGTACGATCGCCACAACAATTTACAAACACATTCGAAGCATATTTTGTAAATATATAATATTAATACGATAATATTGAAATGTAATGTAACTCATGAAAAATTAAATTTAACCGAGAAAATAAAACAGTTTTTTATCCGTATGCGTATTTTAATGGGCTAACTAACTCGCGCAGCAACGAGGAAGTGTATAAGCAAACCATTACATTCACCTAATCAGAATGACAAAAAAAAAAATTAGCGGCAGTAAATAAACGAATATTCATTACCCTTTAGGACGAAAATTAAACGCCAATAAACAATAAGCAAAGTTAAATCGCCAATAAATAATCAAACTTTTCAATCGTCGAGCTCCCTCTAATCAGCAGTAAATTACGAAAACCTCATTGTGACGGCGGAAAACTTAATTACCGCGGCGCTCTCTCGGGCCGCGCGCGAGAGCGAGCCTCGTAAACTCGAGCTCAACTCCGCTCTCTTGAGCAATCGCACTGCCCCGAACGAGCAACAATGCGTAGCCGGCCATTCTTAATCCCGTTCGCTCGCGCGTATAGCCTTCGTAATCGAAATATCGGCGAGCGAGCGCCGCTCGTTTCGCATTCGCATTAGCCAACTGTCAAAGTCATAATTGCGCCGTGGGCGAAGCGTGCGCGTACGTATAATATCCGAGTATCTCATTTCGTCGAGAGAGAAAAAAAAAAAAAATAGGCGGAGGACATAGGCGCGAGCATATCCGGAGATTTTCGGGGGGACGGGTATATTGTTCGCTCGGTGGAGCCGGACTTACGACTAATCCCCGGCTGGTGTCAACCTGCGCTTTATGAGTGCCACTGTGCAATTTTCGCCCGCAGACGCCAGGCGCACACGTGTCCGCTGCGTTTCGCGCATATAGCGCTGAAATTCCGCAGATTCGAAACGGGTTTATCGCGCCGTCGCTATTTTGAGCTGCGGCTTTGATTTATTGATTTATGAAAGAGAAGAGGGGAAAAACTGCTGCAGTTTCGTGCGCGAGAAAAAAAAACGGAGCGGCAGCCTGTCCGGCGATAGAATAGCGGCGTAGAAAGCAGCGGCCGATCAGGCGGAGTGGAATATAACAATGGCGAAATAACATCGATGCCTTTGATAAGGGATCATAAACGATTTTAGAGCTACGTGGACTTGCGGCGAAACTGGCTTAATGATGGCCATTAGGCGGAAATTTATTAATGCCCTCTCGACCCGACTTACAAATGTTTACTTAATGCGCCGCGTCTCCCCCTCCTTTCGCACGAGCACTAATTCACGAGGCCGCGGAGTAAGCGATTGCAGGCTTCGACGAAAAAAATGTTCCTTTTCGCGAAGCGCACAATTTTTTTCTTTCTCTCTCTCTCTCTCTCTCTTTCTTTCTCGAAAATATTAATACCTCAAATTACATGGGAGCTTACCGCGCGAATTTTTCACGCGGCTAACGGGTGCTCGCGAGGTCGAAGGCGAAGTGGCTTTGAAAAATTCTGCACATTCTGCGCCGTAACGCCCGGTATACATCGCGCATGCAGAAACTCGGAGACAGAGATCGAGCGCCGGGCACGACGAAGAGATCGGAGTCCCGAGATAAGAGCGCGGCGCGAGCCCGTGAAAGTCGCTCTTTTCGCGCCGGGATTGCGACGCGCTTCGGCCCGCTTTCGGATGCCTCTTTTTTTTTTTTATCTTTATTGGGGCTTAATTAGTTGGTTGGCGGAGGAGGATACACTCTACGAGGCGCGTTTGGATTTTTCGTGACCCCGGGCGTGAGTCACTCGGGTGCTCGAGAATTTCGGGAAACGATTATCGTTCGTAAATCACGCCGAGTGCATTAGCTCTTGCCTCGGACCATTTACTTTTATTGCGGAACGAACGAATGAATCGAGTTTGACTTTACTACGAAATTCGATGGTTTTATGCGGTATCGGTGAAAAAGAGAATTAAAAATAATAGTTGCACAAGGATGAAATACTTTCTAGCCAATAGTTATTTCTATTTTTAGAACAAAAAAAATTTAACAGGAATGTAGTCGAGAAATTTAATTAAAAGAAAAGTAAGTGATTTTGCTACTTCCTTATTAAACTAAAAATGATCACCTTTTATTTAGAATTATTATACACGAACACTCGACAATTTTCTTTTCTTTTTTTTTTTTTTTGTTTGAAGAAACTATATGAAAAACAAGATATTAACGACGTCTTAACTTCTAAACGACGCTGTAACACTGAAGAACAAGGATTAAACACCGCGTGAATAAAAGAAATCTCCGCTAACGAGAAAAATAAAGTCGTCACAGCCGAGAGTCGCTCGCATAAATAAAAAAAAAAAAAAATCCTCGATCACGGAAAAAAAAGGAGAACTCCAGGATCCCGCGCGCGTACATCCGAGATACGGGAATAACCCACGCCTGAATCACCCGGCATCCGAGGCTCGAGGCGGAGGAGCATCTGATCCTCGCCAGCGAAGGAGGCACATAAAAAAAAAGCTACTGAGCGACGGCGCGGAATCGACGTGTCCCATTGGCGAGGAACTCGCGCGACTTCCGAGTGCGACCGGTGCAGCCTTGGCACGATTTTCAGAGCGGGTCGCTCCATTAGATTGCCGAGCTACGCGGCGGTGGAGAAGAGAAAAAAAGAGGAGGAGATGGATGAGCGGCTGATGCCGCTCACGCGGGCACGGAGCCACGCGGGAGAGGAGGAGAAAAAGTGTAATAAAGCGCGGACGCGCCGCCGTCGTCGCGATATTGTGCCGGTCGTGCAGGGTGCGCGCCTCTGCGGTGGCAGAGAAATTAAATTGCCGGCGGCCTTCTTTTGAAACTGTCTTGCCGCGCGCGCGCGCGCGAGGCCTCTTCCCCCCTTTTTTATTAGGCTGCCTTTTGTGCCTCTCGCGTAATTGCAGCCGAGTTGTCGCCTGGCCTTTTTTTCGGCGACTCCGTGCCTTCTGCTCTGAGCGGGGGGGCAGTGTCGCGAAGCGAGAAATCCGATATCGGACCGTTGATTTTCGCGATCTAAGTGGATTCGCGTCGACTTTGATCGGCTCGACACTCACAAAAATTTAATTTAACAGATAGAAGAATCCACTAAATGACTAATAGAACCCTGTAAATTCGAAAATGTGACAATTCACTTAGAAAATGTAAATAGTCACATTTTGTATGCGAAAATTCGTCCGCATATTGAATCAATAGATGACATTTGCCATAAAAAATGATACTATTCACATTTTCCAAATGAATTTCATATTTCAAGATTTAGAGAGTAATTTTTTTCAATAGTTTGATCAATAGTCTATGAGAAAAAAAAATGAAAAAAAGAATTGTTTTTTTATCTTAAACGATTGATTGAACAAAAATGCTTTAATTAACTTGAAATTTTCAGAAAAGGTATTTCGTAAAAATAAATTATTATTAATAAATAAAAAAAACAAATCCTGAAACTATATTTGAGGAAGCTAAGTGCCAATCTATTGGCAGCGGTTTTTTTCGATGTAATAATTATTAAAAAAAAGGTATATAGTGTTAAAAAAAGCATATGTGTTATTTTAATAAACGTCAAATTAAAAAAAGAAAAAATATATGTGGCGATTATTTTTCAATATTCTATCAGGATAAAATTTTATATAACTTTTGATTCGGGATCCGAATTCGACCTACATTTTATATGGAAATCTCTATACTCTTCATTAACGTTTTCTCACTTTTCCCTATCGCGAAAGCTTTTTAATATCGACTTCCTTATAGTATATTACGAACAGCTCACTTCTCGAGACTCAACTCGAAATTCACTTTAGCGCACATTCAATTTCTTCGGCGCACCCTGCTGAAACAAAAATATTGTCGCAGAAAAGCCTCTCGAAAAAAGCACAGCAGCTAGTAAAATCCAGTGTAAAGCTCCTCGGGCAACAAATTAATATTGACGGCGCCGGAAACCGCTTCGGGAGATCCTTCGTCGTACAGCCGCGCATCCAAGAAGGCGCCTAATTTCGGGAGATTCGCGCCGTGCTGTCGGCTGCAACACGGGCATCAGGGGGGTGGCTTTTAACGGTTACGAGGTGCGCGCGTTTACGAGGCGCTCCCGGTAAGCGTTATTCGCCTGGGCGGCCGAGGCCGGGCGCGCGCGCGCGCGTCGACATCGGCCAAATGGAAATTGCGTATACGCCGGGGCGCGCGGTCATCTCGCGTAGAGCCGGCCGCCTTTACGACGTCGTTTCCCCCCGGCGTTTAATGAACAATGCGCAGCCCGCGCCGCCTGCACGTACAGATATATATCCCCCCATCGCGGCGCTGGTCCGCCGCAACGGCGTTTCGCTTTTTGCACTGACGCCCCCGCGCTCGCACCGGGGGGATGAATTTCGTCCCGGGCCCGGGACGAAGTTTCGAGTTTTGATGGCTCGCCCGGGCGAAGCCTCGAATTACGATTGCATCTTAATTTCGCCGATGGTTGTAACGCGAACTTTTCGCAAACGAGACGACGGTGAAGGGACGAGCGTGGATCCGATCCGCGGGATTACGAGCTAATGAAATTCAGTTAACGTTTTAAAATAGTAACAATGGGTGCTTACACATCGTTATTTACGAAGGCTATTTTTATTGTTTACTCGCGACTGGTGACAGTGTGCATTAATTGTAGCATGGAGCGGAGTATGGATTGCGCAAATTCCATTACGGCGAAGCGAAATAAAAAACTCTATTTTATTATTTCTTGCAGCGTGCTTTCATGCGCTTTAACGACTTGGCACTTTATATTGTTTACTCTCCTGACGCGGGCCCATTGTAAATTAATGCAATGCAATCTCCTCCCATTGTGCGGATTAACAATTAATTTTCGCTTTAATTTCAAGCGACACTCAATTTCTTGAAAATCGTTTCGTCAAAATCGCCTGCTCGATCAATTATCCGACGCCTGGAGTGCATGCACAAAGTAAATCGCGTGTAAGTACACGACGAAATATCGCGTTAGTTTTTCGGGTCGCGCTGTATGGCCCGAAAATAGTCGTACTGAAAGGCTTAGCGGACCTCGTAAAAGTCAACGCTTGGACAGGACAACGGGGCAAAGCCAAGGCAAATCGAGAAAGCGAGCCGGAGCAGCGATGCTCGCGCTCGCGCGCTAAGAGAATTTAACCATGGATATTCGCTGTGCGCTCGAACGTAGCTGGTCTAAGTATACCTGCGTTATTTCTGGCGGTAGCTGACGCACCGCCTCGGCCGCCGCCGCCTCCTCCTCCTCCTCCTCCTTTCCTCCTCTCGCTCTATCTTCTTGTTCCTCTCTTCGTCTTCCCCCCTCGCCTCCACCGCCTCCTCCTCGTGGAGGGTACAGTCAAGTGAATTTCCAACGTCGCGCCGAGGCGAAATTTATCCCCGAGCCTCTCCAGCGCGCCTCGGGAAGAAAGCTCGCGCGTGGCAGTGGCATCTTCAAAATAAAAGCGACGAGTGCCTAGTAATACGATACGAGCCGGGAAGAGCGGAGGGAGTGGTGGAGTGGCCGCAAACGAATAAAAATAAAGATCGAGGGATAAATCTGACTTTACTTCCGAAGTGAGTCAAGGTGAAATTTAAGGCCGATAAAAGAGCAGATTAATCGAGATGTGATTTCTCCTCCTCCTCTCGATCGTATAAGCCAGAGAAATTTTATACACGCGCGCAGCTTCCATTCTTCGCTCATTCTTTTTATTTCTTCTTCCTCTGAGCAACACTCGTCTATGATGTCATCGCGCGCGGAACTATTACGATCCACAGTCATCGGCTCTACCCAGAAATCCTCTCCTTTTTGCCTTTTCGAGTGTGCTTACATATACATAAATACATCCTCATTAGGCCGCGTGAAATTCGAAATGGCGATCGTCGCGAGTCCCGGGAGGATTAAGCTCGCGAGGCATCCGATCATAATTACACCGTGGCGAATTCGAAGGATAAAAAAAAGGAAAAAGAGTTGGAGAGAACCCGCTGAGCTTGAAGGATAGAGGGGGGGGGAGGAGGAGGAGAGTATGCCCGCGGCGGCTCTCAGCTGCCGATAGGCGCGCACGTGCACGCGGCGGCGCGCTCGTCGAATGCTCAATTAAGTTTAACGAGCGTCGCCGCTGCCGCCGTTCCGAGCGCGAGAAACGCGCGTACACGCGGAGCGGGAGAATTGATTTTGCCTTTCCGGTTTGGCCCGGCCGCGCGCGCGCGTCTCTCTCTTTCGCGCGCGTGCGGGGCCGCACGGTGACGCAGCTCTCCGCACGCAGCTGCAGAAAAGTCGACGTGTTTTCCTGATATTTCCAACGAAACGGAGACTTTTTTTTCGAATGTTGCTGTTTCGGCCGCCTACGCGATATTCAGTGGATTTCTAACTGAGCTCGATCGATGCTCTGCTTGCCGGAGGTCTATTTTTTTGTTGTTTTTGCTGTGACAATAGCTTTTTCATCGGGACCTCTGGTCGAATGTGAATGAGGAAAAATCACAGATTTCCCGTTGGAATAAGTAAATTAATGTATGATATTGATTGGCTCGTGTGGTACTTAAATAAAGCGCATGTGGTTGCATATCACTTATTCATATTTACAAAGTATCGATAAGAGCGCTGCTTTATTGACGGTGAGGTAATGCAATAAAAATATTTGACACTCGCCAAGTTCGGATTCGCGTTATAACGCATTTCATGTACGTCAGCGATAGAATAAATATTTTCCGAACTGTCAGTACACGTGCCCCTGTAGAGGCGAAGTTTCGCCAGGGCAGGTGCAGCTAATCGCCAACTAAGCGCTTACTCGGCACGGCACACCGCGCGACTCGATTAGACTTCGCCTGCGAGCGCGACCGTGTGTCTCGCGCGCGAAGGCCACACCGGCCGATCGGTCCGATTCGCATGCGAAATCGTGAAAGTACGCCGGAGTTTTTTTTCTCTTCATCTCTGTTTCTTTTTTTTTTTTTTTCTTTTCGACCAAATCCACACTCGAGCAGTGGTTTGCTCGATTGAGAGCCTCGTCGGACGACTCCCGCCGATAAATGCTGATTTATTCGGGTGATATATCTGATTATTATATGAGCTCCTCCAATTCATTGAAAAAATTATCAAGAGGTGCAATCGCTCCTTTCCTTTGTCACCTCCATCGTTGACTTCTATTTCAAGTGTAAAGAAGCGCTTACAAATAAAATCGTTAACTACAAATGCCACTTAGCTTTAATTTAAAAACTCTCTCTCTCTCTCTCTCTCTCACAAATTTAGAAATTTTAATGCAATATTTACTCAGTAAGGTAGATTAAGAAATTGATAGTGTGTGATAACATATTTGACTGTGATATTTTGTATCGTATAACTAATTTATATTTCAAAAGTGTATTTATTTATTATTGTTGTTACTTGTATTTTTAATCGTTTTATATGCTATATTTGTACTTATATTTGTTTTTTGCCGTTGAGGCAGAATAAAAGGCTATCTATCTATCTATCTATCTCTCTCCGTTCTATATAAACACACCATCAATTTCGTTTAGAAATAGAAGCAATACCCGAAATAAGATTTCGTTAATAAACGCCGTACGTAAAGCACGGGCGAAGTGTCCTCTCCATGGTTCATCGAGTGTAACCGCGCTGAAATTTTCTCTAACACAATAATAAATGGGCGCGCGCGTGCAAACATTGCGTCGAGCGAGAAAGCCTTGGTTAGTCTCGCGCGACACACAGCAGCACAGGGATCGAGGGGGAGAAGAAAAAAGAAAAACCATTTTCACCGGCGCACGCACGATTTAATCAAATCGAAGTAATGAACGGCGCGCCGGGGCTCGTTATGCCGCGCTGCGCGAGATCTCCCGGCATCGCGTCACTGCGCACCGCCGACGGCGTGGACGCAGGCGCGCGTATAATCGCCGAGATTAACCTTCGCTGGACGCGCGATTCGCAATACTTATTTTGCGAAACGAGCCTTTTTTACTCCCCGCGATTACGGTAATGAGTGCGCTGATGTTGATGCATGCCCTCGCGGCCCGGGAGGCGATGTATTTAGCGGCAAGGCGGTGTGCGCTATTCCGAGAGCGCGAAAGCCGCGGCGATTAATCGCTTCGCCGAAGCTGCAACGTCTCTCTTCGCCCCGGCGTGTATTGATCGATTCATTAAGATCTGTATCGAAGCGATTTACTTCTCATTACTGACCGTTACTTCGGGCCTCTTGGGCTCTTTGATTTAGTAGCCTTTGTAATTCGGAATTTGAATTCATTTTAAAAGATGATCAGTTATTCTTTATGTTAAACTCTCAGTAGTAGATATTTTTTTTTTAAGTTAATCTACGTCGTTTGATGATATAAAATAATTCAGTCGAAAGGAAAATCTTAAATAACTATTTAATTTTCACTTCAAAAGAAATCGTAGTAATAATTAATGCTGATTTAGCAGATATTGTATAATTCGTTTGAATTCATTTTAAAAGATGATCAGTTATTCTTTATGTTAAACTCTCAGTAGTAGATATTTTTTAAGTTTAATCTACGTTGTTTGGTGATAAAAGAAGGAAGATTTTAAATAACTATTTAATTTTCACTTCAAAATAATCCATAACAAAGTAAATGCGTGCTTGAGATACTGTACATAAAGAATTAATTGCAACCTGAAAATAATTATCAAACGAAATTAAAATTCGTATTTTCAGTTTACCCGGCGGTAGCAATTTGTGCTTACGTCGTACTCGGTTTACTCGACTCGTTTTCCGATGTACTGCACACTCGTGATTACCCCGACTCCGAAAAAAAATTAACAAATTCTAATTTTATTCTAAAATAATAAAAAAAGAAAGAAAAAGAAAAAGAATAATCTGCCCGCAGGGGGCTCGTTCCCTTAAAAAATTTTTAATAGTAAATTGGAAAGCCGCGCGCGGTGGATCCCCCTAACTGTACACAAAATTACAGCGCGCGCACGCGAGCCCGCACACATGTTTGTACAGCGGCGTGTGCGCGCTCGGGCGCCGAGAGAAAGATCGAGAAGTCGAGAGAGATCCGCTTAAAGGCCCCCACGTATCACCTGTTACTGGCTCCCGAGCCCCGAGGCCTCGCTCTTTCTCTTTCTATCCTCCTCTCCGTCTTCTGTGCCTCGGCCGTCTTCGAGCGAGTTCGCGCTGCAGCAGCAACGAACTGCCGCCTCGCTTTTATCGCTCTAGGCTTCTCGGGCTCGCTCCCCTACTACTGCTGCTGCTGGTGCTGCTTCTTGCGCGCCCACTCGTGACGCTCATTGTCACTCCGCGGCGATTAGGCCAGCAATTTTCTTACGGCCCCTCGCCTCTGCTCCTTTTTCGCTTAGACCCGCGCCCAGACTAATTTCATTCGATCGTTGCCGCCGTCATTTGAGATGTGGATTAAATTTTCACACGGCTTTGTAAAATTTACTTCGTTTGATTATATTTCTCTTTTTTTTTTTTTTTTAATTTTTACTTTTTTTCAAACGATGGTTTATATGCAGTTTGTGAATTAATTAATTTGGTTACTTTTCCCTTGATAAGGAAGCACAGAAAAATGTGCGTTTATCGTGTGTTGTATTTTCGTTTACATATAAATCGCGTGAAATTTACACTTGAAGAGGTTCGTGATTAACTGCTCGAACTAAGTCTTTATCTGGAAAAACTGTATCATCGTGCGTTCCGATAGTGTTTTCGTGCAATTAATCTTATAATTAAAATAAAGAACGATGGCAAAAAATCTCGTGCCGAGGGTATTATCTCGTATATATATCTTCCTTTTCACTGTAATTCCCGCAGCGTAATGAACTCCACTCGCAGTATTTAATTCGCTTTTTAAAACCTCTTGTTTTAATAAAGCTAAAATAAAGATGAATCTCGCGTTTATACGCAACTCCGCTCTTCTTTTTTTTTTTTTTTTTTGTTCGACTTGAAAAAAAAAGAAAAAAGGAAAAAAAAAGTAGAGAGAAACACCATCCACCTCAATTACACTTTATTATCATATAATTGTTACGTCTCGCGTTCGTGCGTATACACGTTAGATCACATCAATAAAAGTAATCCTGAAAATTTAAAAAAAAAAACTTCAGCTAATTACCCCAATCCCGCGCTTGCAATTATTCCGAAACTTTTTTAATAAATTAAACATAACAACTTTGCGGAAACGACACTAAAACTTTCTATGTCCAAGCGCAAATGTATTATTATCGGGGCGCAGCATTAGATCCGTGCGAGCCGCATTACCCCCGAACAGTTCGACGAAGAGAAGTAGAAATTAAAAAAAATAAAAAAAGAAAAAGAAAAACAACGCAGAGAAACGGTCGGCTCGACGAGGAGAGTACGCGCCACGCAAAAATAAAACGTCCCGCCTCCTCTTTTTTTCGGTTCTCTTCTCGAGAGAAGCCCCGGGCGTGTAAACGAGCGTATCGATTGCGAGCCGGGCGTCGGTCGCGCTTATTTCGGCGGGAGCAAATCCGCGGACTGTGTAATTTCGCGGGCGGCGCCCCCCCGGTGTGGGCTATAATGAGCGCGTAATGCGCCCGCGTATTAGAGCTGTGCCGAGCGTCGAGGTAGCGGTGGGCTCTTTATCTTCACGCTTTGGTCTCCGGTCTTTCTTCTTTTAGTTTCGGATGTGACTTGCTCCCTTTGCGATCGTCTTCCCCCCTCGACCGCACTTTGCACTCCCTCCGCGTCTCTTTTGCTTTCTGTACGTTTGTTTTGCGACCGAATTAGGCGCTGCTTATTTTATTTCGCCTTGAAATAAACTATAGGCTTGTTTAAAATTCTTTTTTTTTTTTGCTTTCTCATAGAGAAGAGAATCTTCAGATTTTGACGTAAAAGTACTTTATATAGGTTCAGAAAGACCAAAAAAATACTTTTTAAAAAATGTCTGTATGCATGCATGTACGTACGTACGTACGTATGTATGTACGTATGTCGTTCCCCCTTTTTAACTTCTAAACGACGCGATGGATTATTCCCAAATTTTGC
>JAWWEN010000024.1:3005984-3022560 GCA_035582955.1 Sycophila texana
AGTTGGTGTTTTTGAAATTTTTACTTTTTCTTCCAATTATTATTATTCAATTTTTTCTTTTCAAATACTTGTAAATTATCAGTTTATCACTATTATTTAGAGATGCAGACATCTCTATGATAAAGCATTGTGCCAGTGCAGTTGGCAGCGTTTTTAATGTCGTTCTAACCTGGAGTATTTTACGTAATAGAAGGAAATTAATTGCCGATCTGTAGAGAAGCAAGGTATACTCTGTAGATTTCGAAATTATTTTACATCTGAGAGAATGGGTTAAGCCTCTAATCTGCGATCTATGAATGAGTCTTCAACGCTTTCGAAGAAGCAAGATATCTATTTTAGACTCTGCCTACGTCACTCTCTAACTTCGTGTTTATTATGGTCCTAAGCCAACCATGGCGTTTTCGCTGCACACCTCCACCATGTGAAAAAAAAATAATAATAATAACTTTCCCGTCTGCAAACCGCACATCCGGTCTCGTCTTTCGTCTTTCCGCTTTTCTAGAGGCGAGAGACTACTTCGGCACTAAAAAAATTTCGCACCGAAAATTTTGACGTGCTCAAACGCACGTCTCCTCCGATTCCCGCGTGCGATCGCGGCGAACATTAAGCACGCACGAAATCCCGCATCTTCGTCGTGTCCCACCTTCGTTTCTCTGCCTCCTTCATTCTCTCTTTCTCCTCTCTTGCCTCCTCGGCGTCTGGGTCATGAATAATTTATGCCCGAGAAGCGGACGAGCTGTTGGCCTCTCCTTCTCTCCCTCTCTTTCTTTCTCTCCTGCGTCCGCTCGCGCTCTCGGCTTTCGTACATGCACCACGCCTCACGTGATTCCTCAGCCGTCCGTCCTACCGGGGGCTCTTCCCGCCGACGACTCCTCCAGCCGTCCGTCCGTCAATCCCCGCGGAGGGCACACACTCGCGTGGCGTGCGGAGGCCGCGTTAGCGGCGCTTATACTCTTCTTATTCCCAACTAGCGCCCATTTCATTAATGCCGCGACTCGCCGCTTCGGGGGACGCACGATTTACCTTCTCGGAAAAAGTCGCGGGAACGCGCTGATTATGACTTGTAAATAATATTGCCTCCTGCCCTTAATCAAAGCCGGCGACCGCGGCGATCCAGCGTTTTTTCCCCTTGTGAATATCTTTATTCATGGGGACAGCCGATTGGGACGGTTATTCGCGAATGCTTCTGCATTTTGTTTAGGTGCGTCTGCTTTTCACTTCGCGCCTTTGTTAAAATGCTTAGTCGACGAGGTGTGCTCATTGAGCGCTATTCACTTTGTCGCAGAATTTTACCGAATTTTAGTAGATGTTTGATACAGAGATGAGAGAGTGTGAGATTATTATTTGGGAGGGATCGTTAAAATCTTAACAGTATAATTTTATTTTTTATTATTCAGAGCCGGAGTACTGTATTTTCCGATTAATTTTAATAATTTAATAATTACTACATTTATTTCGATTAAATTGCTGACGATGCGAGCGGGAATGGGAATTGGAATATACGCACGGAACGTCATATTAAACAAACAGTTTATTGCTTGCTAAATGCAACGCGAGCTTTTACGCCGATCGTTACTCTACGCATAAAAGTTAATTAGACTAAAAACCGTATATGGTTTTTTTTTTACCATTAAATTTCAGTTATTAAATTATTTTATTTATTTTATTTCCTTAATAAAGAGTCTTAACTTTTCTTTTCAGTATCCAATTTAATAATAACTATGCTTAACTAACATCTACTTCTAAAATACGTATGATTGTACACCGAAAGAAGGGTATTCTTCTTTTCGCAGTAATAATTTCTTCCAATATCCATGCATAGTTCATTAAAAATGAATGTGGCTGTACATGCTATTAATGCTATTAAATTTGAATGCACCGTAAGATAATTTCAGTATCAAATGATGCTGATGATTAATTTTACGCCTTTTTAAATCAGTTACACGCTTTTCTCGTTAAATTCAGTAGACATTATACAAAAAAATCATATAGTAGTGTATATAAAAAAAAATCACATTTGGATTATACTAGTAGGCTTTAAAAAAAGTAGGCTGTATAAAAAAAAATCACATGCGGATTGTAGAACACCCCAAGCAGTAACTTTTAAACAGCAATTAACTTAAAAAAAATCTTCATTCATTCAAAAATTAGTATTTCAATACCGACCCACAAGCAAATGCAAAAGAGACGACAAAAATATCAATTCGTTCATCCAAAAAGCAGTATTTCAATACCGACCCATAGACAAATGCAAACGCGACGATACCTCGTCAACGAAGCGCCAAGTCTACACCTCGAACGAGCGACAATACGAATCGTCTATTTCCGTGTCTCCCCCCGCTAGTCCCGTCGACGCGTCCACGAGTTTCTTCACCTGTTTCACAACGTCGTGCACACGACGAGCTGCTTAGGAGTTCAAGGCCACGTCCCCATCGCGCGCCGCAGGCACACACTTATATTCCCGGCTGTCGCCAGGTTTTCCCGAAAGCCGCCTAAGCAAACATCGGGAGCGCCGGTCGCCCGCGCGACGCACAAAAGCCGAGGTATAGGAGCGATCACCCGCCGAGAGGACACCGAATGCAACGTCGTTCGTTCACCTTTCCCTCGGCTTTTTATCTCTCCCTTGACTTTTGTCGCCGTCGGGAATCGGAGTTTAGCCGAGCAGGCGCCTCCGACGCCTAGCGTCGTAAGTTAATCGCTATTCGATACCGACGCACAATTTATGGACGATTCCTCACTTTATGATATGCTAATTTGCTGCTCGTATAGATTGCGACACTTATAAATGAAAGACTGAGTTGTTGTTAATTGAAGGCTTCTTATGACTTTCGCGCGTAAATTCAAAGATATATTTTTCGAGTCGTGACATATATACTTTTAAAAAGGTCACGGTTGTTTTTTACGTAACGTTTTACGTACAATAAAATTTAAAAAGAAAAAAAAAACTAAAGTAAAATTAATAAAAAAAAAAAAACAAAAAAATATTACACTGAGAGAAATGCTTTAACAAAAATTGTAATAACTGTAGCAAAAATTACAAGTATATAGCATTGTAATCGGGATCCATACTTGCACTCTAAATAATTTTTATTTTCAGACAACAAAATTTGATAGGTTACTTAGTAAAATTTACTGTATCCAAATGAAAAATTGCTATGCTACTTAATAAAATTTATACTATACACGTATTAAAAATTGCTGAATTTCTCAATAAAATTTATTTTTCATACAGCAATGTTTGTTAAAAATCAAGTATAGGTCCCGATTCCAATGTTACTTTGTAATATTTGCTAGATATATCATAATTTTTGTTATGGTATTTCTCTCAGTGTATCCGATAAGATAATTTGATTAGAAATCTTATCGATTGGAAAGACACGCGAGGGCCTTGACAGAAAATTTTGAAGTATCGCTGCAGCAATCGCCGCGAGTATAAGACTCGAGTGCCCTCAGCGAGTCCTTCTCTCGGCGTCTCAGAATCAATTCCCAAGGTGTGGCCTGACATCGGCGCTGTATACGCGGCCGCTCGTCGGCGACGCCGCGCTCATGAGCTCCTCGCGGATCGATCCGCCGGTCGCCCCGGCCAATTTTGCGAAACTCCCCGGGTTGCCAAACCGCGGCGCACTCCCCCGACGATCGAGCGCATCGATCCGCGATCGACGCGCCGAGATAAGCGGTGGCGCGCGTATACGCGGCGATCGGGAGACGCGCGATGACCACTGGCCAGGGGCCAGGCCGACTTACCCAATTAGGCGTTTCGTCAGTGTGTCGCGCGCTCGCGCTTCCCTGCCTGCCAATATTTGCAATGCCTCGGCTAAACTGGTCCAATTATAACCAAACCGCGCGCGCGGCTCCGTGAGCTTGACGCACGAAGAGCTCTCCGGTGCTCGGTGTATGAGAGGGAAGGGGGGTCTGCGTCGCGCGGGATCGACGGACTAGTATTTTACGGCTGGATCCTCGCGAGGTCAGTGACCCGCGGGAAGTTAGGCAGATGCCAGGATCAAGCGGACAGGTTATCGCTGCGATGAGCCGATGCGGGAATATCTAACCCAGGGTTGTAACTGAACTATTCCTCCGTCGGATTAGTGCTATCGGTGTCACTTGCTTCGGGAGGCGAGACTTATATCTCCGTCGGTTAGTCGATGCGAGTTAGTTTATTCGGTTCTTATGCAAGTATTTTGAAAATGTTTCGTCGTGCATAGAAGTTAGTTATTTAATTTATATTATAATCTGAGAAAAAGGTATTGTAAAAATTACTATCTAGCTGTATGAGAATGTGATCTCAGACTATAAGACTCTCGGATAAAAATTATCATTTCTACAGTAAAATACATAAACATAAACATAATAAATTTTACTGAGTAGTATCGTAAATAATAATAAAATTTACTAAACTGGCAAAATCCACGCGCGTTTAAATTTTTTTGGCTAAACATTCAATCATGACATTTAATATCGTTCATTTATAAGAAAATTGAAAAACTTAAGGATTACTTTATAATCTATGAATGGAATTGAACAAACGTGAACCTCTTTGATTATTCGTGTTATACAAATATTAAATACAAATAACAACGTTTTGAATTTTGGCGTCATTATACCTGAAATTTATTTTTTAACCTATCAAATTGCTTTTTAAAAAGCTTCGCAATATTCTGCCATCGGTTTTTAAGAGAAGTTTTCTGGCAAATTTTACTATAGAGTACGGTGATTGTTATCTGTTAGTCCAGTATGTGGTCACGTTCCCAGATACATAATAATTTTTAGAACACTTTATTCTAAGTGTGGCTGTATTTTGCAGAGTGAATTTGACGAGATAGAGTTGTGCACAATACAATATTGGTTACTGGGAATTTCACAGCTGCATAATTCATTGTACGATCAAAGTAAGGTAACCCTAGTTAACTCGCGAGTTTTTCACGTTTTTACAGATCTCCGGTACGATAGAATTGCAAAAAAGCCGTGAAAGCACAGCTTAGCAGTCGAAAGCGGTTAACAGTTGAATTATTCGCGAAACAAGACTGTCCGACGAGGGAACACGCATTAATTAGCGAGCCCAGGGCGTTTGAGAATGTTTGACTAATTATTTACAGTATATCAAGCCCAAAATACGAGAGTCAGAGGAGCGTAAATAATAATCTTTAATATCCCCCCGCAAATATCGCTCTTGACAAACGACGCCGAACCGCCGCGAAACACATATATATTCACGTATCTCCGCCGCGGAAAAAAAGGGGCACCCCTCCGCGGAATTATATGTCCCTCATTGCGCTCGCGCGAAGCTCATATACAGACACCGCGTCGTAAACGACATTTGCTCTCGTAATGCGTTTTATGTAAGACAAGTATCGCCCGGGATTCGGAGCGCGCCTCGCGCGCACAGACACACATACAGAAACGCACACACACTGGGCTCGCCTTAATTTATTCCGTCGATAAAACCTCCTCCATCTTGTCCCCTGGCCACCCCACTCCACACCTTCCTTCCTCCTGCTCTTTTTCACTTTCTCCCCGTCCGCATAAATCTGCCGAACCTCCCACAATATCCTTCGCGCACCGAGCCTCGTGTATATAGCGACGGCCCGCCGACGCGGAAAACAACGGCCGGTACGACTCCGCGCCTCGTTTGTCTTTCCCACTCGGCGGGTCCCTCCCCGTACACCTCGATCGCGGTAATGAAAGGCTCGCGGCCAGGAGAGAGATGCAAAAGCGCGAGCGGCGCGCCGCTTTATTAATCCGCCTTTTCGCGGCACGCGGAGACGCTGACTAAGCCAGAAGATACACCCTCCGCCGGCTCGCGTTTCCATTTCGCATGCGAAAAAATCCGGAGTGACGTCGGCGATATCGCGTGCGCGCGACGACTCCTATCGCTTTCATCGTCGCCTTTTTTTTTTTTTTTTTTCTTCCCCCGCCGCCGCCGTCGCGTTGCGCTGTTACACGACAGCATTTTCAACGGAACACGCTTGACTCTGCTGCGTCACTGATACCCTCGTAGATACATTCGCTATTTCGCTGCATTCGATCGGAATGAATAGAGCGATGATTGTACACTTATACATTTGCGAATCTTGTTTATTTTTTTTTTTTTATTTTCGCTTGTAGTTTGTGCGTTCGAATGTTTGTTTAACCACGTTTTTTTTAATTTTTCTGTTTCAGGTGAGTTTCTTGCGATTGTAATTACCTCTTCGTGAAATCTTCGCGGCGTTACGTGAGTCAAGGAGTCATTATTTAAGAGCAGCGACAATCGACGCTATCGGAGTTTATCCGTAGGCTGTGCGGGCGATGCGGCAGCAGCTCGCAATTTGTTCAGCTCGAGTTCCGAGGCGTACAATTCCGGCGAAGGTCCGGGGTTAAAGAACAAAAAAGTAAACCAGAAAAGAAACGATCCAGGCATAAACTAGATCCTCTTTGAGGATCTCACGGAGTCGTCTTCGACGACCCACGTCTTCCGACTCGCCTTCGCCGAAAGTCCGCTAAAACAGCCGCGCATAATAAATCCTCCGCGAAAACGTGCAAACTACAAAGCCTGCTACGAGAGAGCGAGATAGGCGTATCGCGCGAGAAAGACAGAGGCGTCCGAGTCGCGGGTGGGGGGGGGGGAACAGGGGCGGGAGAGCGAGAGGGAAAGAGAGAGGGAGAGACAGAGAGAGGAGAGTCAGAAGGGAAGAGAAGCGGGCGAACGGCTCGTTGCGCTATCCCAGGCATTCGATTTGGTATTTTTCTTTGTGTATCGCGGATAGTTCGAATTGTTCTGCAAGCAGGGCATTGATATATCGTCCCGCGGGTCCTTTGAGAGCCGGCTCTCCGAATTATCCTTCGCGAGGCTCCCCACCTCCTGCGCTCGCTCGCTCTCACAGAACCCCGTTCCAGCGAGCGCATGTATATATATATGTGTTTGTTTGTGTGTGTGTGTGTGCACGCGCGAGTGTGCTCGGACGACTGTGTATGTATGTGCCCCCTCTCCCCACTGGCTCGCGCGAGTACCGGTCAATTTACCCGGGACGACTTCCACTTCGCCTTCCTTTCTCTCTCGCTCTCCTTCCTTATACCCGCACTTTATTTTTACTTTCTTTGGCCGGAGAGAAACCCCTCAGTCTCGTTCCTTCGCCTCCTTTGCTCCAAAGCCCTTCTTCTTGCTGCCGCTCTCCGCTGTTGCTCCGACTTCCCCCCTCCCTCTACCCCTCACTCTCCCCCGCCCACTGCTCTTCGTTTATCTCCGGCTCGTTTTTTCTCTCTCTTCCTCTCTCGGCCGAGCGGAGAGCAGATTCGCGCTGCAGCCTCCCGAAAGTCAATGGGCGAAGTCTGTTGCTCCGCGCGCGCGAGCCAACCCAATTTCTCCGGCTTTCTCCGTCTCTCTCTCTCTCGCTCCGTTCCGACTATCCTTGCTTCGCGCGATCGCTCGCGTTTTCTTCCTGACTGCCGAGCCCTCGACAAAGCGAAATTGAAACTCGTGCAGTGTTAGATCGCTTTGCCGTCGTTTTGATTCTCCTTTTGTTTCTCGCTGATAAATTACGTGATCGAGTTTGGGGATTTTTCGCCGGCGAAAGAAGCGTAGGTATACACACAAGCGTATCGGATCGAATCAACCGGTTGTTTGTAAGAATCGCGCGTTATCCATTGGTTGCATGTTTTTCGTGGTGCGTTCACAATATTGGAGCTGATCGACTCGGCCTCCTATGATTAGGATACACAGTGTAAAAGTAGAGAGGCGAGAGCTTTTTCGATCGCAGGACGTAAACGTCGAAAAGTGACAAGGGGGCTTAAAAGCCGAGGAACCCGGGCGTACGATCTTTTAGACCCCATAAACCTCCGTCAAAATCCACAAACGCCGCTCGAGCAGTCAGCGGGAAGACGCAATGATTCATCCGGTAATGAGTTTCGCCGCGGCGTCCCGACGTTCAACCTCGCCCCCTTCTTAAGAAGCCTCCTTCGCCGTTTTTGCCTATATAGTCCACACGCACGCGGTGCAGAGGAGAGTCGGCGAAAGTGCAGGCTCGCTCTGCAAGAACGACCGAGCGAGCCGGAGAGAGAGAGAGAAAGAGAGAAAGAACGGGAGAAGCCAAGTTCAGGCGAAGTTTCCCTTTGTGAGCGCCGGTGAATCTCTCGAAAGAAGCCGAGAGCGCGGGGCCGGGAAGGAGCAGCGAACACACGGCGTGGGAACAAAGGAAGAGAGACCCGAGAGCTGCTCTCCTCCGCTCTCCTCTTCTCTCTTTCCTCGGCGCGCGCCTCCTTCGGCTCCGTTTCTTTCGCGCGCCTCTCGTCGTCGTCGTCGTCTCAAATCCAATCTGTTGCCGGTGGGTGAGCCTCCCTCTCGATTGTCCCTCGTCGTCGCGGACGTCCACCGTCCCCTCCGCGCGAAACAAAGGAGGCCGGGTCCCCCCCCCCCCCGGCTTTATCTATTGCGTGCGAAAAGTGTATCCGCGCGCTCCGCCGCCTCCGCGACGTGTATTCCTCGCTCTGACCGATTCCGCGCGTTCATGCTCTCTTCTCTTTCTCTCTCGCGAGCTGCTTCGCTTCTTCTTCTCTTCGGTGTTTTTTTTTTTTTTTTTTTTTTTACGTTCGCTAGCGCAGTAATTTTCTCGGTGAGCGCGCCCCCCTTTTTCCAGATCGTAAAAGCGTTTCTAACACTGCGAGGCTCGGGCGCCGCGGTGAGATCTCCCGAGATCTTTATTTATATGGTTTTTAGAGAAGCAACGGTTTTTTTTTTCGTACCCCTTCCTCGGTTTTTATTCGCGCTAATTTAGGCCTTTGTACCACCTGTAAATTGTACCTATTTTTCGTTTGTTCGAAAAAGAAAATACAATCTTTATTCCGCAATTGCATACGAATGTAGCGATAAAAATCGCAGAAAAGGCAGAGGAGCGTAACCTTAAGTAAGTCAATAAAGAAATCAGTCTAAAAACCTCGTTCGAGTTCACGAGCCCCCCTCTCGGGCCCTCACAATAGAGCTCGGTCGTTGCGAGATTAAAACAGGCTTTTATACGTACGATCGGGCCGATAGCTCGGTAATGCCCGCGACGCATCTTAAATAAGTGAGCCTTTTATCGCCTCCACTTTCTCGTCAAAACGAGCCGCGTTAGGGCCGTCGCGGCCGTCTTGGCCGCGCATAAAAGCGCCGCGCGCAAGTAGAGGAGGAGAAGAAAAAAAAAGGGAAGCCCGAGCGTCGCCGTGAGGTAAATCTCGGGCGCTGATGCGCCGATAAAGTTTACCGTCGCGCAGCGGTGGCGCTCTCAAACGAGAGTCGAGAGAGCGCGATAAAGTAAAGAGGAAAGTCGTTCGGACGCTCGCGCGCCCAGGAGGCGGTTGGGCGTAATGAGAAATTGACATCGCGCGGACGCCGGGGTCAACCGGTCGCGAGAGGAAGGAACTTTTCTCGCCTCTCGGACCTTCTTCTTTCTTCTTCGTGGTCTATACCTGTTTTTATGCGCCTTGGCTCTCTGGTGTTTCATGGCTCACAGTTCGACAAAGTTTCGAAACTTATAATAAAAACAATGTTTTTCCAATGGGCCATTAAACTTTTAATCCTCGTCGTCGCGCCGTAAACAGATTAATCAATATTCATGCAATTTATCTAACGATCCTTGGAGAATTTAATATTCTAAAATCTATGTTTTTGAGTTTTGAATTTACAATAGTTTTTAATCGATTCCATTCATAATTTAATATAAAAAAAAAACTTGCTGCCACAGAGATAAAAAGGCAACATTAAGCCAATGTAGCCGTGTCTTAACAGTTACGAGACGAATTAAAATTATCAAAAAATCATTGATATTACTATATACCTATTAAATAAATAAAAATGAATAGTATTCTTGAAGTTTTAATGATCAGGCAAACGTTAATGATATTTATAATACTTTGTACGTGTTTGAGATTTTTTAATACGAGAAAATAATTAGGTGAGGTTACACAGATAAAAAGGAAACATAGAGCCAAAGTTTTACACGATTTAAAATTATTAAAAATACGATTATCATAACTAATATGTTATAATATGTAAGTCAAATTTAGTTAAGTATTAAAATTTAAAGCAGTTTATAAAAGTTCTTATGAATTTTTCATCGTTTATCAGTATTTTTTTAAATGTTTAACTTATCTAACCTCACTTAATTATTTTTTCGCGTTAAACAATTTCAAACACGTACAAAGTATTATAAATATCATTAATGTTTGCGTGATCATTAAAACTTCAAGAATACTATTCATTTTTATTTTTTTTATTAGTAATATCAATGTTTTTTTTTATAATTTGAATTCGTGTCTTAACTGTTAAGACACGGGAACTTCGCTCTATGTTTCCTTTTTGTCTGTGAAGGTAAGTTAAACGTTTAAAAAAATATTGATAAACGATGAAAAATTCATAAAAATCTTTTATAAACACTATAACTTTTAAAATACTTAACTAAATTTGACTTGGATATTGTAATATATTAGCTATAACATCGTATTTCTAATAATTTTAAATTCGTGTCTTAACTGTTAAACTTTGGCTTAATGTATTTTTTTTTTTTTTATCTATGCAGTAAAGTTTCTGATAAAATACGTATAATAATTGATTTTTCACGATTATGATATCTTCATCACATCTTAATACCTGCAACCATGTATGTAATTTTTTCTACATTATTTTTCTCCGTGCGCACTACGTGTACCCACTGAAAAGGTCAGTTAAGTAGGTAGTAAACACGAGCCAATCTTCATCTTTAAAAATTGACGTTAAAAAGAAAAAAAAAAGTGATTTTTAAAGAAATCCATACCTCGCTCAACGAGATTATTTATTACCATTACCCTCGTAATACACGCGCCCATTAAGCTTTTCGCGGCTAACAGTACTCGGCCCGAGTGGAAAATCAATCAGTACGTTTTTTTTTCAGCCATCAGGACTCGCGCCGATGCTTCCATTCGAGCCGGCGCGCACGCAGCGCACGCTCGCGGTGTACTGTTACTCGCGTCCCGCAGTCCCCTTCGAATTTGCCGCTGGTCGGGGCCCGTGCCGCGGGTGCGTCATCTCCGCGAGTCCGGACGCGAGCGGAGGATGCGGCCGGCGGAAGCGCGGCGCGGGCGGAATCGAGGGGGATCGGGGGAGCAGACACACGCGAGGAGAGCCGCGCGCATATAACGGGCTGCCGAGAGGCGCTCGCTCGTAAAAGCCTCCACGCGTGGTAGCCTTTCGGCCCTACGATGGGGGAGGCAAAACCTGTTCGGAGCGCGTGCGCGCCTTCGCTAATTTTATTCCACTTTTTATTATGCGAGCGAGGGCCGACCTCCTCTCCTCCCCTCTTAGGATATCGAGCCGCGCCGGCCGATTATCCCGGCCTTTATGCGGGGATGGGCGAGCGCTTGATTTTCGCGATTACGACACTTTTAACGAGGCCGCTTTGCCTTTATAAGGTACGCCGGGGCTTTTTTGAGGGAACGAGAAAGTTTGATGTTTTTAAAAATACACGAGTGCAGTTAAATTGCAACTTTTTTCCAGTTGTCGAATTCTAATTTAATTTCAATGACTGTTTCTATTGATTACTTTTTTTCTTTTTTTTAAATTGTTGATCTGAAAGTTTTTATATATTTAGAGGCGTTTGCATTTTTGACGTTACGATTTCTATTAGAACAGCATTTACACTTGTTATCAACATTTTTATTTAAATTAAATGTGAGACTCATTAAGAAATTTAGAATCTAGTGATTTTGATTTATTAATCAATTAATGAAATCTATAATAAAAAAACTTAACTTTCTTTGATTATTCAAATTTAAATGTTAAATAGGCATCAATAATCTTAACAATTCCAGATCATTCTTAAAATGCTTCACAACACCTTGTCAGTACGCAAATTAGCAGTTATTCAAATTAACGCGTTTTTCTTCAAGTGACTGTATTAAAGTATTTTAATTCTTTATTATTTTTAAATGTGAATAAAAGTGATAAATGAGGAAGTTTTCAAGATCAATCGAACTTTCCTCCTTCAACGTCTAATGAAACCCTCGAATAAAACAGTTCTCTCGTCGATAAACGCGCAGAAATTGCAAGGAGCGACGAAAACTCGATGGCTTCGTCCATCTCTCGGCTCTCGACAGCTTACCGGGCAAGTTGGCCGTGCTGAGTTCGCAGCCAATCCCATGAATGCGCGTCCGCTTTTGCAAGCTCGTCGCAAGGTGCAACGAATCGTGTGCATGATGTGGACGCTCTGAGCCGTCGGTCGGCGCTGCCGCCTATATATATATATGCGCGCGCTCGTCGTCGTCTGGGCTGTTGATTGAATAATGAGAGAAGGCGCGCGTCACTCCTTGCTCCTCCCCGCAGCTCCGTGTGTGTGTGTATATTATCCTCTTTGCTCCGCTTCTTGCGCCCATCCGTTCGCCCGTGACAAGGGCAGCTCGTCCATTAGCCGTAGGAAAATGTTATTCACCGCGAAGAAGCTCGTTTTTTTCTTTTATGTTTTTCTTCTTTTTTTTTCTTGACCATCGACTGTAAATAGGCTCACTTTCTAAAGGGAAGTGTAACGGAGCGACGAAGTGAATTGATAGCGCGACGCGAAAAGCATCGGAATTTATAACTACTATCGGTTTCGAAGTAACGCCGTGTTTCCATCGTAAATTTTGATTTACGGTAATACAATGGCTACTGTCGCCGCTGCAACCGGTTGCGTTGCTGGTTTAATTGTTGTACTACTGGTTTTAATTAATATTGATATACGGTCTTGCGCGCGGCTTTTAAAGTTACATTACTTTTCGTGCTGGTATATAGCCCGCCGCGGAAACCGGAAACGCATTTTATGCGGAGATAAAATCGGTTCGTTTAAAACGCCATCATTTTATGCGGCTGCATTTCATAACACTGAAATTTATTCGGTGCATCTGCGTCGTTGGGTCTTCGTAAAAGTGCGCAACTGGCCTGGAAATTGTAGTTTTCTAGTTACGGCGTAATCTCTTCGCACGGTACTTCCAAACGCAGTGTGAAACTACTGTAAATACTGCGAAACTCGAGTTGCATCGTCTGGATGAACAATAATTAAATTTTCTTTAATTGGCGAATAATAATAATGAAAAATCTTAACTGTCGTGTATCAGGATGCGGAAAGACATGGCTCGTTGTTAATACAGTTATCGACGCCTACTTTGAAAGTTTTTTCTGCTCTTTCATTGATACACACGAAGTATTTCACCCGCGTAATTGTACTTTACGAGGAAACCATTTTACCGCTGCCGATATGATCGCATTTATTATTATTTTTTTTTTTTTTTTTTTACGCGATAGTAGGGCAGGGGTTTTACTGCACCTAAAAAGTAAATAATTCTTAAATAATTCATTATATGCTCGTAAACTCCCGCGGCAACGCATCTCTCAACGGTACATTCACTTTTCAATGCTATTTTTATCACGATACGGTACATTGATCTATATTTTTTAAACGAGTCGCATATACAATTTTCAATTAAGCAATCCGCGCGCTCCAACACGGAATCTCATAAATCAATTAAAATCTTTCTAAATTACTAAATTACAAAATAAAAACAAAACAAGCCGCAGCAACCCCATAAAAAACAAATTTTCATTAAAAAGTGATTTACGATAAGCAATTTAATCAATCAAAGAACCTCTTTGGGGCTGTTAAAGCTTAGCTCTCGTAGCGTTCACCTCGGCAAAAAAAAAAAAAGATTCGCTTTTGAAAAGTCCTTTCATCGAATATATCGCGCGATCAGGAGCCATAAATTGTGAATTCGCAACGGCCTCTCGGTTCGCCGTGCAGCATCCGAAAATCTCTCGACTTAGCAGCCGTCAAATTGGGTCTCTCCGGCTGAGTTGCACCGGCGCCCGCTCTCCATACGCCGCGTAAGACTGGGTGAGCAGGGGAGATAGAGTCGAGGCGAAATCAGCCGCATAAAAAGCCCGCGAGCGCGGCGCGATCGAGCCGAGCCGATAAGAGTCGAGCCGCGCGCGATAAGCGCCCGATCGTATCGCGCTCTCCTTTTACCTCTCGTGTTCGCGCGCGCGCGCCGCTGCCGCAGGGGAAAAGGAGATCGACGAGGCGCCGAAGTTCGACGGGACATTGCGAGCATGCACCCCGCTCAACGCGCCGGGCAAATAAATATGTGCATTACGAGCGATATTTACGTAAAGCTGTATGTATACGCTTTCTGATTTTTATCGCCGATGCGCTTCCGTAGCTACTACTGTTTTATTCTTTTGTTTTTTTTTTTTTTTTTTTTTTTTTTTTAATGTATGCGAGTAGCGCGACAGAGCGAGTGTGAAGAGTACGTCCATGAGTGTGAATGTGTCTGCGCGTAAGTAAGCTCAGATCGGCGCGCGTAACGCCGAAGCGCCAGAATGCTACGTCGTGGGTACTCGACGTGGTCGTACTGTATTTGGAAAGAAATAAAGAATCAATTAGATTGTACGCTGAGTGGATTCATTCCAATAACCCTCCTTCACACCACACCCACGCAGGGCCAGTACCTTGTATTTTTCTTTTTAACTTATATTACTATCTGTTAAGTATACGCTTTAGTTCTTTAGTTTATTTTTTTTTTCTTTTTTTTACGTACGCTTTTTTATATTGCGAGTAGTACGGTGCAAATAAGAAGCGTGAAAATATTTTTAAAGAATAATACTGCATAGACGTTAAAATTTGCATGCACAATTAAGACAATTTTTTATTATTTTTTTTTTTTTTAACTCTTAAGCATGCAAATCAATTCGAATGCACAATTTTCCAGTTTTAATATGAATACTTACCGCATACCTTCAAGAATTTTTTATTGGAAAACGAATGATTAGAAGTCGTGTATTATGCACATGCACACTGAATGCAAAAAAAAAGGAAACAAATCCAGACGCTTTTCTAACAAAATTAAGGACATTCTCTCAAGTATCTTGACCGTCTATAAGAATAAAGGAATAAAAAAAAAATGAATACTTCGGTGCTATAACAGCTCCACAATAAACTGCGGGTGAACCGCTATGCCCCGGCGCACTGAGAGTGATGCAGCGAAAAACAAAGAGGATCGCGCGCCCGAAGTATAGAGAAATATCGTGGCTCTCGTGAACCGCGAGCGAAGAAATAAAAAAAAAAAAAACACGCCCGAGAAGAAAGTCCACGAGGAGGGGGAGGGAGCCCGTCGGACGCATTAAGTGGATGGAGATAGAGGAGTGCACGAGGGATATAGAGAGAGAGGGACTACGCGGCCAGCAAAAGAGCAGCGTCGGCGGCCGCACCTGCATGACGTCAGAGCCGCGCTCGCTCGCAACGGTACACCGCGGCGCGCATGCATTTCATAATAAGCGCGAATGAATGAACTGCACGCGCCGAATTCGCCTCACCCAAGGCCCGATCGTGTCGAAACCGCGCGACTTTCGTATGATCTCTCGGCTTTATTTGCCTCTCCCACCCCCGCCCCCTTCGGCAGGTGATTTCTCCGGGTTCCTTTGTTCGCCGCGCGCGGGGCGTTTGGGGGGAAAAAAAACGCGCGTCATCGTTAATTAGCGACGTCTCATTTTGATAAAAGGGTTGAGGCGCGAGCTCGTGTCGCGTTTGACGAATCAATTTTCTTTGCGACGCTTTTGTTTGTTGTTGCACGACGGGCCTTTCGGTGCTTTCTCACGGCGGAGAGAGAAGAAAAAAAGGGAAGGCTGAACGGTTGACAGCTGACTTGTAATGGGCTTCGTGATATGCTTTATCTTTTGATGGGTTACGTGCGTCCGTTTAATGTAATTCGTGTTCAGAGTTCCGCGAGGTGCTTAGAGCTTATTGACAAACTGACTGGTTAATTATCTTATCGATTTACTGTTACGCGACATTATAATTCGAAAAGTGTAGTAACTAAATATTCGATTCGATATGTCGCAGGTCCCTTCAATCTAAATTAGTAAAGAACCACTAAAATTAAAAGCAGTTGTCTCATTAAATTGTTTCATTAGTTTATTTTTTTTTTATTTTAAATAGAGATAGAATAGCTGTTTATTGCAAATTACAGTATTTACAAATATAGTCGAATACAAATATTAAATACAAATATCAAAAGACATTTTAAATTACAACAGTACGAGTTTATTACTGCGTATTTGTTCTATAATAATTTTAAGTTACACTAAAAATAAATTGCATCAGAGTGATATCACAGTCGCTACTTAAAATTAATAATACTAACTATAAGAAAAATGTATGCCCTATAATTAAATTAATCGACCTACGCCACAGGTTACTAGCTTTATTTGCCTTTTTTTTCTATCAGAAAAAAAAACTAGAGAAAAATCATCGGAAAAAGAATTTCCGGATTCACAACAAAAACGCCTTTCGATTGATACGAAATCAAAATAAAGGCGTTCGTACAAAAAAGGGGCATCAAACGAAAAATGCCATACCCCGTGTCCACCCAACATAGTAAAACAAAAGTTTCTCCTACGCGTGCACATGTGCATACACACCCCCGCCTTAAAAAAAAAAAGAAAAAAAAAAGAGCGGCAATAAAAAGTCCAATCGCGCGGAGTCCGAGCGAATGTATACACTGAAAAAAAAAATTTCTTGTTTCTAGAAAATTTAGTTACTAAAAGTCAATGTTCTTAAAATAAGAAAATATT
>JAWWEN010000024.1:3022660-3050290 GCA_035582955.1 Sycophila texana
TTAATTTATATGTAATTCATGTCCTCTTAATATAAGATAAGATTTTATTGATTGTAATACTTTTTTCTTTAGTTTAAGACATTATATTTTATTGAATTAAGTAAATATGAGCTTACTTGGATCAAATACGATTATTTTCTTAAAGTAAGCCATATTTTCTTGAAAATAGTAATTTTTTTTTTCAGTGTATATGTAGACACTCGCGCGCGAGCGTCGGCTCTCACGAGTCCAGGTGCAACGCGCGCAGTCGTTGTTACTACCTGGGGAAGCTGTGATGGGAGTGGTAAGTTCCCCCGGCGCGTCTGCCGCCTCATGTGCCTCCTCGTCGTTTTCTTTTTTTTTTTTCTCCCTTTTTCTTTCTCCTCGTCCGAGCAGTGCCTGGCTCCTTTATACGTGCCCGCGCTGCTTCCTGCGGCTCTTTTTCACGTAATTAATTGTATTAATTTTTTTTATTCGCGATCGAGCGAGGCGAGCCGGGGTGTGCGGATAAAAAAAAAAACGTAATTGATTGATCCTTTGATACTTACCGATTTCCATGGCGGCTGCCGCGAGTACAACGGAAAATAGAGGATTTCGAGAGGCCGAGATTAAGCTTATCGCGCGTGCTCATTATTTAATTAAATTGTTCCCGGGGAGAAAAATGATTATTACTCCGTCATAAATGTTTATGGTAGTCCATTTTTCTCCCTTGCGAAACGTTTATTTTTCTTTGTGTGCTTTATAAGAGGAACAAAAAAAAAAGTGATCGCGCGCGGCTTAATGTATGCTACCATCATTTTTATTAATGCAGTTAATTAGCCGTGATCAAACACACTCGGATACTCGCGTACATTATATTTGTATTAAAATTGAATTAATACAGGCCGCGCGAGTTTCAACATTTCACATCCTAATTTAGAAAGCGCCTTTTCATCATCGCTTAATCGAAACCTACTTTTTCGACGCGAAAACACACTTTAATACGCTCTACGATCAAAGTAACCTACGGTTAAAGAGAACAAAAATCGCACCTCCGATATAAAGTAGAAGTAGTAAACAAATCTAGATCGAGCTCGGAGACGATCGTACACGGCGATCGAGTGTAAATAAGCATATCCGACAAAATCGCGAGAGGAAGTTTCGCGGAAAAGCCACGCGAGATAGGCCAGATCGGCAAAAAAAAAAAATAAAGGCGGCGCAGGGCACTGCAAGAAGGTTGGAGAAGGAGGGAAAAAGGCACACTTATACTGCGGCAGTCAGTCGGAGAAATAGCTCCGTAATGAGGAAGGAAATAGCGACGCATCCGCTAGAGGTGCGCGGCACCAAAGTGATTTTCCCTCCGGCGTGTTTATGGTTTTCTCGGCCGGCCGGAGAGATTTATACGGAGAAAGAGGGAAAAGAGAGAGAGAGAGAGAGAGAGAGAGAGAGGCGACACGCGCCAGTCGCGGCGGACAAACCAGTCGGCGTCGCAGCCGCGAGAGATCATCGCAGTAACGGGACCGAACCGAGCCGGCGCTCATTATATCCTTGCGCAATTCTCTCCCTCTCGGGACTTTTTTTGCGCGAGCGCGCACGCGCTTAGATAAAGCGGCGCGATGCACCGAGGCGAATTTTCACTTTGCCGGTACAAAGAGCCCGCCTATGGTCGTTTTCAGGTAACGCCGCTCAGGAATAGATAGATGCGCGCGCGCGCCCTTCCCGTTTATTTGAATTTTATCTTGGACAAACAACGAACTATTGGAACTTTGTGAATTTGTCTATTTTGTTTTTGTTGAAATACGTTTCATTCGAAGTTTAGTGGATTGAACGGTCTGTAAAGTTTTTCTTCAAACGCATCAAAATTTGATAAGATCCTTTATATTTTATTCATCGAAAGAATTAATTTCTTTTTTCTACGGCATTAAGTTTTTTCTTATCGAAACAAAATTTTTAAAATTGTTACTGTGTACAGTTTAAAAGTGAAAGCACATTTTTAATACACTGAGAAAAAATTCTAGTATAAATTACTATCTCGTCTAGAAAAGTGGCCACAGAATGTCATGTAGTGGAAAAATTTCCATCCGGTAGTGGAAAAATTACCATTTTGTATTGTAAATTTTACTAGAATTATTGGAAACTTTACCATAATTCCAGTAAACTGTATATTTTCTAGTAAAATTTATAATACAGGATGGTTATTTTTCCACTACATGACAGTCTATAGCCACTTTTCTAGACAACATAGTAATTTTTACTAGAATTTTTTCTCAGTGTATTATAATCAACTATTATCAGTAGTCTTACTTTTAAAAAAATTTAAAAATCATACCTATTATAGATTCTTTCAATATTGCAAAAAAAAATAAATAAAAATGCAGAAGCATTTATTTTTCATTTTGAAAGAATCTTAAGAAATTCAATATCCCTCGTCCAAAGTAGCCTCCCCTCATAATCGTCTACTGTAAAATGAAAAATGTTTTTTCGGTCAGTCCACTAAAAATTTTGGAGCTACCGTGCAGACCCGCTCAGAATCCGAGCAATATTCACGTCCGCGAAAAAAAAAAGAAAGAAATCAGTTCACGTATTATCCTCTCGTTCGAAGAAAGGAAAATCCTTAAGGGTGGCTCGGATCGGACAAAGCGGACCGGCGGATAAAGAGGCGCGCAGATGATGGGTTGTCGGCACGCGAAAGCAGCATTCGGGGCCCTCCTTTCGCGTGGAGCGCGTCCGCGCAGACGAAACAATTTCCATAATATCCCTCGGTCCTTGTCTCTACCTCGTACTTTTCAAGCTTCATATTTACATCTGAAGCGTTCAAATCTGTATCCGATTTCGGACGACGCTCCGGGTTGAATTTTCGAAAATTACGGGGTTTAGAATACGCCTGGATTTGTAATATTAACGGGAAGTATTGTGCGGTCGTTGGCGAGTGGTCTTTGTAATTGACGTTTATTCGAAGGATGAGACGTGCTATTGGTTCGGGTAAGCCTAAAATTGGGAATTCGTTGAACATTGCGCGCTGCACAAGGAGATTAGAAGAAACTTTAATGCAATAAACATGGATCGAGCTGAAGCGTGGAGCGATATTAGAAATAAAAATATGGTCCACTTGATTCACGTGATTCAACTAAGAATAACCGCTGACAGCTGACAATTGTCCATTTAATTTACTCAAGTTCAGTGAACTCTGATTTTACTTGATACTCTAATATACCCTTATATTGTCTCGTATTACCACATCGAGTATCATTTACATGAATTACTTGTAGATTCTATTATTAAACAAATTGTTTATATAAATCGATCAAGCAGGAGTTATTGCATTATTTACAGATTTTACGGAAAGGTTGATGCTCGACATTCGTGTTTAATTAATGAGAAAATTCCTTCTCTCAAACTCACTTAAAAATTGCGGTTTATTTTCTTCTGCAGCGAACCGCAAATAAAAAAGGCCACAAAAGTAAGAACGAAAAAACATCGAGCACTCAAGAGTCGCAGGAACAAAAACAAGAAGAAATTCATTAGGCGATTGCTCGAACGAATCTCAGCCGGCGATCGTTTTTCCCAAGCCCGTCCTCTCATCTCTGGCCGTCTTGGTCGGCCTCGGCCAATCGTCCGGGACGAATTTAAGCCTCGCAATTGGCGCGCATTAAGAGAAATTGTCGCTCGCGGTAAGCTACTTCGCCGCCGTCGCCCCGATTGATCCGTCATCGTCGTCTCGGCGATGATTTACGATTGCCGCGTCGGGCCGCCGTCGCCGAAAGTTCCGAGGCAGAAAAATGACGAGGCCGCGAGCGTCGACGAGCCCGAGTGGAAAATTGCTTTCTCTTGGACGACGGTACCTAATGACTGCTCGTAGGCGACCCGGTGACAGTCGTAATGCGCGGTAATTAGATTTTCGAATGGCCATTACCGTTAACCATCGGCATTAAACCCTCTGGTCCGCAGTTACGAAAAAAAAAAATATTATATTTTTTTTCGTCGCCCCTCTCGGTGTGTAACGCGCACGTGTCCATGTGTGCATGGTTTTCCGAGGCGTACGTTTGGCCAAAAAGTTAGGAGCTTCTGTAATTACACGGCTCGTTTCGAATTCCCCTGTTTTTTTTTTTTTTTTTTTTTAGCTTTTCGATGGTTCGTTTAAAATTACAGCCTTATGTGAACTAATTTTATTTTTTTCTTCACATTTTTGTGTAACATGGAACGGGAAAAATGTTAAAGTACAGCGCTATTGGCAATGAAATAAAATTTTATCTCGTTGATACAGTAACTTCTGCAAATTTGACACGACGCGTTTCATTGTTCGCGGGGGAGATACATTTCAATTCGCGATGAAAATTGTACCGAAAGACCTGGTAATAAAGTCCGAGCCACTATAGCAGTCGCGAACTCTGCATATTTTTAACCCTCCAACCTCCATATTAAGATAATTACCGCTCATTATCGTTCCACTCATTGACCGACACGAGGCGGGCGCTCGCGATCCCTCCGCCGTGCCTTTTTTTTCTCTTTTATCTCTCTCCTTCCGATCGAAAGTGTCCGCCGCCACTCGGCCCAATTCTCCGCTTTGTCCTCCTCCCCCCCGCCCCCTCCGGGGGGCTACTCCCCCATTTCTGAGGTCTGGCGGTTCGCGTGCGCGAAATTCCACGCTGCGCTATATTTACCGGCGCGCGCGTGGTTTGCGGCCGGCAACGGTCATTCGGCGAACTGTACAAAAAAAAAGAAAGAAAAAAATGTGCTCGACGCCCGCAGAATCCGGCTATCGACGAGTAGTCTATGATAATTCCTCCGCTGTCCTCAGACGATCTTTTAAACCTCGGCTTTCCTGGAAGCGGAGAAAGAGCGATATTATTCCCGGATTCCGGGGATACACGCGCGAACGCCGTCGTTAACTCGCGCGCGGCTGCAGAGCCCGGAGTTTCGCTTTTTGCCGGCGGTCGTAATTTTCAGCTGTGGTCACGAGGAGGGGCTTCGAAAATGCGTTTAATTGGATGAAGAGATACGAGATGTGACACATCGGCCATTTCTAGTCGCTTGCGCGCGAGCGTGTTCTTTCGATCTAATGCAGAAATTGTTTAGTTCGATTTTTTTTTTTTAAACATTTTAATATCGAATTATGATAAATTACTGAACTTTTTTTTAATTATTTATTTTATAAATGATTTTGTTATTCTGTTTGTTTTTTAATTAAGAGCATGCACCAGTAAAAAAATAATGTAAAACTCGTGTTTTTTATCGAAATTATTTTTTCTTTTTAGCAAAATTATTTTTTTTTATTTTCACTCGTAACGTATGTTTGATACACCAATGAATACGTTTCGCTGGCTAGACATTTAAGTACAACGTCAATTTTAATGAAAGAGTGAAAGAACCTCGAAATATTTCGTTAGATTTTTTATTCATTCATATTTTATAGATTTTATTCGTTCATTTTAGCTTGGCCAATTTATTTGACTCATTTATCATTAATAAAGCCCTTTCATATAAATTAATTTGATCGCAACAGTACAGTAATTTTACCTAATATCCATTAAAAACTGCGGATAAAAGGCCCATAGGAGACTATTATTATTAAATTAAAAGGCACTTTGATATGCATTGTATGCAGTCGACAACTTTGATTTCCGTAATTATTATACTTGATTAACTGAAAATGAATGTAACTGACAAAGCGAGTGCAGTTAAATAGCAGTGCAGTAATTCATCGCGATGTCACAAACGATTAATAAATTCATTTAGGATTCTTCGGTGACGCGGATGAACAATGAGCACGTGTGCCGATTGAAATGCCCGCGCTAATTTAATTATACACCCATTTCACCGACATTATATAGTTTCGTTACAACTGCACATCCGCGCGTGCACATTGCAATCGCCGAGCAATTAAAAACAAAAAAAAAAAAAAAAACAATCGCACCGCGTGCGTCAAGACGAAATTCGACGGCGCGTACAATACGCGACGCGCGTTTAATACGCCGACGGTGATAAATCAGAGCTCCGCTGAATTTCCACGGGACATCTCAATGAACAAGCGGCGCGTTAATGCAGCAAAATTATTAACGCGATGATCAATCACGCGTCATTGGCTCGAGCCGGGGGAATCCCGGAAAGAGCCGCGGAGTAAATTGCGCAACGGTCCGCGCGGGTCCATGAATGAAAAGTCCCCGGTGCCGAGTTTTTGGCATCGCGTGCTCCCTCGTACCCTTTGGCACGCCTCGCCGGATTCGCCGAATAACGTGCAAACTTTGTCGCTTCTCGGAGAATCCGAGCGGCGCGGTCTATCTTTAAACGAGTATCACCTGCGAGCACACCCCCGGCCCGCCTCTATTTCAAGAGCTCGCGCGGCCTGCCCAGCGAATTGCCGGAAAACCAAAGCTCGAGTCGCGGATGAGGTGAGGAGACGGGGCAAACGAGACGCGCGATGCGTATCTCGATTCGTACCTTATTACGTCGGGGCACAACAGCGCGATCGCCTCGGAGGTTCCGCGAATCCGGCCAATCTCGCGCGGATCTGCGAGGAACCATCAATTTCCATCAAACGACTCTCTCCCTCCCCCCCCCCTGCGCCCCGCGAAAGAGCTGAATCACTGTGCAGAGGAAATTTCTGCCTCGTGGCTTCGTGAGAAAGGGCCGTTCCTCCGTATGCGCCCCGATAATCGCGAGGTGGGCGCCCACGCGCGGACGACGCCCACGCGCGAATCGCGCAAAGGAGCGAGCGAGGGCGATCCTCGGCTTTCTCGGCCGATTTGAGCGGCTTAATAGGGGGGGAGAGCCCGAGAACGACCACGCATCGTGGGTGCGCACACGCGGGTACCAATTTAGAGCTTCTTTAATGCCTCGGGACGCGGTGGACGCCTATCTGCGCCCATTCACTGCACGCTCGCTTTGTTTACCTTTTTAGCCGGGGCAGGGTTCGAGCGACTTTTCATGCCATTATTCTTGAATTCGTACTTTTGTTCCAGTGTTATCGCATTATTACACGTGCTCTTAATGGCGTTGCGAAATTTTTCGTTTGTTTATTTATCACTGAGAGAAATGTTTTAGTAAAAATTACTATACTCTGTTTTGAAACGCAGATACAGACTCGACAAATAATAGTATATTATGCTACTAGGGAAATAAAGAAAAAACGGTCCCAAATCACATGGAAATTGTCATCCGAGCCGAAGGTGAGGGTGACAAACATCTGATTTGAGGCATTCTTTCTTTTTTTCCGTAGTGGATATACGATTTTTTTACATACCCGCGCTGAAATTGCCAGTTTTTCATTCCCGCGCCGAAATAAAAATAGGCACTTTTGGCGGGGGTATGTAAAAAAAAATTTTACTAGAGAAAGTTTAGTAAAATTTGCTAATCTCTAAAGTTGAATCAGTGAAAACCCACTTATTCATAGTGACTATGCACTAATTTGAATAATTTGTAAAGTGCTCCACTATGAATTAGTGGAAATCTACTATTTGAAATAGTGAATAATTATTAATTTCCACTAATACAGCTAGGTAGATTTTTTTATTATTATTTCAATTAATGAATTTCTACTAATTGATAGTGAATTTCTATACCAATTGATTAGTGGAAAATCTGTATTTTACTAATTGATTAGTAGAAAATCTGATCACTAAAAAAATTAGTGGAATTTTCACTAATTCAACTTTAGAGAGTAAACACAGAGTAAATTTTACTCAAAATATAACAAATTTGACTCTGAGTCTAACAAATTTTACTAAACTTTTTAGTAAAATTTTTTATTTGTCGAGTTTGTCATTTCTCTCAGTATACTGACAGTTATATAAGCATTTTGAAATTAATCATAAACATTTTATTTGTGGATTTAAAGATGCAGAAAAAATTCTAAGTTTTCTCTTTCATTTAAACGTTAAATTGTAAATTAACAATTTAAGCTTCGAAGGAAAATTGAAGGGGCACTTATCTGCTCACTTAGTCTGTTTACTTCTGGAAGAGTTGCTCGTTGATTTAGAAACCTTCTCGTTTTACACAGGATTACCTTGTATTCATCCGAGATTAGAGTCGCTATTAATTCCTCAAAGCCATCGCGGAGTCATCAATCTCGATGACAGAGTATACTCGACATTAGAAAGTCCTCTTTCGATCGATCGCATTCATCCGTTACCTGCGGCGACTCTTAACTATATTCCCGATGACTTTATTCTGCAGCATAATTGTAATTTTTTTTTAACTCGAACCCATCCCACGTCTTCGTTAACATATTCACCGAACGACGCGTCTATATATGATGAATGTGAAACGTAAAATTGAATTCCATTACGAAGAAAATATATAATAAATTTTTTTTTTTCAAATCGAAAAAGTTTCACGATTTATCTAAGTAGTAGCAACGTCGTAACTTCACCTCAAAAACTAAAGAGACAAAGAAAAAAAAGAAAGAAAAAAAAAACCTGGGAACTTTCAACGGGTCGTAAATAATAACGAGTCTAGCGTTCATAGGAGCGCAAGTACGAGGCAGTCGTAAGCGTCTGCTCCTCCGGGTAAACTCTCACCGCGAGGACGAAAATACAGCGACGACGAGATAAATCAGTCGAGTTTAAAAGAATGGATAAATCGCGCGTAATAGCCGGCGGTGATCGGCCGCTCGCCGGACATACACGATGCGATTACTTTCGATTAAAGTGCACGCGGACCCGGCCGAATCGCGGCCTGGCAGCTTGCCCGGGGGGGAGGCCGTGCGTGGGTGTTGCTCGGAATAACGAGAAGCCGTTACGGCCGATCCCGCGCCTCTCCTATTTTCCGGCTCTTTCCCTGCTGCTCTCCCCCGCGCCTGGGTTTAGCCGCGGACGCGCGGGAGGACCGTTTGGTTAACGATGGAGCGCGCGCCCCCCTCGGCAAATTAAAACTTCATTAGTGTTAATTGTTTTGCAGCCTCGTGCAATTTATCCTTTTTTGGAGGAGGGGAGGGGGGGGGGGTATAAGAAGGAGAGAGGCGCGTTTGCGCGGGAACCGTAATTGCCGAGGTCTAATAATCGTCCCGCGTGTATTTATGTCGGAAAGCAGTCGGGAATCCCCGATCGTTATCTCGGAGATTTCGGGAGGAGTGCAAAAGATAGCGCTACTATGTACGGGCGAAGTTTGTGCCGTGTTGTTTTTTTTTTTTTTTTTTTTTTTTTTTTTTCTCGGGGTTTAGAGCTGAATGGCTTGACGCGCACAATTTTTGCGCTGTGGGATTAACTTTGTTTTCGGGAAAGGCTGGGTGAAAGTGTTCATTTAGAAGGCAAATGTTGGGCGTTAAATTAATTTTAGAAATCTCAGCCGTACAATTTGTATTATCACTTATTTCATAAAATTAGGTATAATGGCGTGCTTAAAAGTAGGATTATAATGTTTGCTATTTATTTGTGTAAATCGTCTAATTCTAACTTTCCTTTTTTTTTCTGTTTTAGGTAAGTCACGAAGATGTTCCAGTTTCTACCATTAAGTAATACATCCGTAGCGACACGTCCAGTCTCAGGTGACGTAGGCAATCTGAAATTAAAATAAAACAAAACAAAACAAAAAAAAAAGCTGAAATCAATGCTAATAATTATCGCTCCAATAAGTTGAGGACCATTCGATTCACGTAATAGTGATGCACCGAATGCGTCCCACGACATTTCAATTTCATTCTTCTGCATCAGTAATCGTTCTAGTTTGATAAAGCATTTGGAAGGCTGCTGTAATGAAGTTTAACGATCGTTTCCACACAAACGCATCATTCATTTTCGTACAGGACACACGCCTACGACATTTAGCGCATAATCAAATATTCAGCGTACCATCGCCTACCGTCGACATTAGTACACTTTATTTATTTCGATTGTACCTCGATATAGAACTTAAAAAAATGTATATAATATAAATATCGTTAAATCGTTGTTTTATACTCGCTCGACCAGTCGAAGCTCGTTGTACTTTCGGAGCGGCGCGTGCGCACTTACGTTGAGTCCGAAGGCCGAGAGCTCGTCGCTTTAAAAATTAAAAGGGAAAAACGGCGGAATAATAGCGCCTCCCGGGTACGAAGCGCGTAACGATGGTAATCGCGCGCGGATGCTGCGCGAGTCCCTCATTGTTTCGCGGCGCGCTTCCGGTCGAGCGCAAAGGGGAGAAAAGTTGGATGCGCGCGCGCATTATGCGCCCCGAGACGCATCGGGTCACCGCTCTTTTCCTTCCCCTCCCGGCGGGGCTTTTTTTAATGTCTTAAGTGCCCGCCTGGTTGTCTTTTTCTTTTTTTCTCGCTCTCTTTCACCTTTTTTTTTATGCGCGAGAGCCGCGAATATTGCGTCTCCTTTTAACGAGCGGCGTTTGTAGCTTTTGTGGGTCGCGGGGTGGGTGGGAAAATCGGGATTTCACGAATAAAGAGGAAATTTCGCGATCGTTTCGCACAGCTTTCACTCATTCATCCTTGCTTAAATGCACCTTTTTCCGACTGTTTACGCGTCGGATGAAAAGAACATTAGTCGAAAAATCACTGCTTCGTATACATATGTTTTTATTTTATTTTATTTTTATTCTTCTCTTCTTATACTTTTGTCAATTTTGACGAGAATAGTATGTTTTATTAAATTTTTGTATCTAGTCATTTTGAACTTACACACTGTGATATTACTTTGAACTTTATGACTTACTTTTTATAGTATTTTCAATTTTAAGTAACGACTGTGATATCATTCGGGTGCAATTATTTTTATTGTAAATTTAAAATGATTATGAACATACAGCACAGTATGTGATTTGTATTGTTGCAATTTTATAACTGTCTCATGTATTTATACATCATCATTATTTGTAAATATTGTAATTTATAATAAACAACTATTCTATTCTATCTTACAGCGCAAATGAAAAAAGTATGTTACAGCAGTATGTTAGTTCTTAATTAAGAAAATCTTCGTACAAAAAATATATAAACACAACAATGAGATAGTATAAGTCGCAGCAAATTTTAAGTACAACCATAACGAGTAAAATTCCAGCGTGTGTAATAAAGAATTAAGCGTAGTGATTAGTCGAGAGTTTATTTCGCCGGCTCGGCGTCGCAAGGGACGCGCGAATCGACGTTTCGCGCTTCGTCGCTTCGCCGGGCCCGGCCGCAAAGCCCGACAGCGGCGTAAACTCGGCGTCTACGGGCTGGCGAGGTTTACACTGCGGGTCGTCGTCGCCGCCACCACCGCCGCCGCCATGAAACTCTCCTCGAGTAGATTCGAGGAAATCCATTAAGGTGCAGCTCGTTCCGGGCCGAAAACTCGCGGGAGGTAAAAGTCGAGTCGCGCGCGAGCGCGAAATTAAACGGTTCGTAAACTTCCGGGATACTTTGGCGCAGCTTCCCCGCTGCGTGCGCGCGCGCGCTCGGCCTCGGGAAGGAGGTAAAAGTCTCTACCGTGAGCGCGACCGCGGTCGGGGATATTGAGATGCGCGCGGGTAGTGGCGCGAAATTTTCTTGCCCGATAGTTTCGCGAGCACCCGCGAAATTCTTCGACGAGATCGCTGCGGGAAAACAGTTGCGCATTCCCCGCGCCGTTTAGTATAGTTGGAAAATTTGTCGCTCCCTCGAAAAATTCACTCACTGCGATTTCGCTGGTTGATATTGTGATTTTTATATAACGTTTAAAACTGATTAGCATTACGGTAAAAAGTTTTATTTAGAAAAATTGTTAATACGCAGTAGTTTCCAGTCAACTTTTCTGAGTTTATTAATTTTTGCTAATTTATTCAATTTTTTTTATAACTTTTTTTTTACGATTTACGTATGTAGTTAAGCTGTTCGGTTTTTTTTTGATTTTTTAATAATGTATATATTTATGCACAATTTGATAATACTCGCTTTCAGAGTTCATTGCACAGAGAAGTAATTATTGAAATTTAACAGTTATACATTCGAGGCTGCATTATCATGTTCTATTGCTATCGGTAGATCGACGGAAATTTGCATTTATCGACATATTAAACGTGCCAATATCACGCTCATGAATCATCCCTTTGCAATTTTAGCTAATCATATTCACGGTACATAGATGCAAATAACATCTCGAAAAGCAATATTTAACTGCACCAAAACTAGGAACCTCGGCAGCGATTTAAATAAAAACAGTATACTGTCAAAAATTTACGATTATATTCAGCCGATCGTGGGAGCAGGAGCACAGAGTCCGCCCGGTGCTTTTGGGTCATAGGCTGCGTCGCGAAGCGAGGGCTGTTTTAATGCCTGAGCCCCCGGTGCTTCTCGTCGCGAGCGAAATAATACCGAGGCGCGCGATGGCCGATGCCGCGCGATAAAGCCAGAATTGATCCCGCGAGCCGGCGAGCCAATAAACTGCACGCCTCCCTCGATTTTACGAGTCATTTCGGCATCTAATTTGATTTGTTGCTCGCCAAGCGCGACGCGCGCCGCAATCCCTGCCGGCCCGATTTTCGGGCTGGATGATAAAGCTGCGCCGGCGGGATTTTCAAAGCGTCACTTTCTCCATATAACGACGGTTTTGTTTTATTCCGCCGGCCGCTGAAAGCTGCAGCTCGTCGACAATTCGAAACGCGGATTTGCATCTGGGTCATTGCGCGCGAGATGCTCTCCTCGACGATTCTTCGACGAATATGAAACATTTTTCTTTTTTTTTTTTTTTTTGTCAAAATTTCGCCACGCCAGGTTGACACGTGGGAAAGAAGCGGAAAAGCGAGCGGTTTTTTTTCGCGCACTGCAAGGTCGCCGGGTGAGATAGGCGCTTCGCGAGCGACGTCTCGCCGACAGACGCGGAAAAAGGAAGAGGGAGACTCGATTTAGTGGCGCTTATGGGTTCCCCCCTTCAAAAGCCGGGAAGGCTGCGTTCTGTGCGTGGTTTGCCTTTCTCCTCTCTTTCAAGTCGGTCGTTAACGCCGACCGACGACCCGCGGCGCGCCATCATCCCTCAGGTGCACGATGTCGCCGGGCCCCCCTCTTCCCCATCGCTGTCTTTGTCGCCTTTCGGAAATTCGTCTTTCGCGCGGCTTTCGAGCTCTTTTAAAAGGCAGTGTGCCCTCCCTGCTTCCGCGGCGACTTCCAACTTTCCGGTTCCGCTTTTGTGCGGCGTCGTTCTTTAGAAAGTTCTAATCGTCGCATTGTACCTGCGAAACTTATTTCTTAGGATAAACAAAAGGGATCGTTTTTCTTTTTGGTTTGATTCATTATACATATATATATTTTTTTTTTTAAACGTCAGCTTGTAATGAACTAGCGCTTTAAAAAATTTCGACGGTGAAAAAGTTGCAGGCGTGTGCCGGCTCTTGAAAAATAAAAAATAAGAAAAAAAAAGAACGAGGGGCACTTCGGCCGGTGATGCAACGGACGCGCTCGGGCGATTAGATGGACTGGCAGGGAGCGAGATATAGTCGTCCGCGTCTCTCGAGTCCTCGCGACAATAAATCAGTCGACCACTTTGCCCAGGTAAGTTGGCCGGGCTTTTCGTGAACGCCGAGTTGGTCCCACGGGAGACCCGAGTTCGGGACGCTCCTTCTTTTTTCTGATCTTCCCCTCCATCCTTGAATTTATCTCTGGTTTTAGTATTTTCCGAGAAGTCGGGCGTCAAAGCCTCCACCGGTTTTTCCCCGCGCCGCCGGCGTTTGAAGTGAAGAGTTGTTCGAGCTTTTAGATGAATTTATTGGTGATAGGTATACGTTACGATGAATGCATGAGGCTTTTTCTCCTTGACCAGCGACTCGATTTTTTTTTTTTCATTGCCACTGGATGAGTCATTGTACAATAATCGTGGGGGATATCGAAAATATTATACAAAACGCGTTTCTGTTCCGAAATCCATTTGATCCGTTATTAAACTAGCTGATTTAGTGTCCAACGGCTTTCCCGACCGATTGTATAAGGAAACGAGAAAAGCAGCGTTATATTCGCGGAGATAAAAATAATGTGACTTTAGTGACTCATAAGTTTATTGAAATGTATCGATAATTGCACGAACCGGTAATGATTTTTCGACTGGATATACAGCGAGCGCAGTTGAGCGTGGATAATAAATGTACTAATCTCGATTGTGTTTAATTCGGTTCATTGTCTCCGAATCAAGTTGTCAATGCGCCGGTTTCTCATGCATTCTTTCGTGCAATCAAAAGGCATTTGCGAGATACTGTTAGGTTCGCCCATTAGCACTGCACCGCCGAGAAAGGCCGTATCAACTCGCGCGTCTTACGTAAAACGCATTTGCGTTTGATTATTTTAAAATTCAATGGAAAACGTTGATAATACTTTCGTTCGCTGCAAAAATTATTGAGCGATTGGTTTTTGCGGCGCCGTAAAAATAATAAAAAGAAAAAAAAAGAGTGAATAAAATAAATTGAACGAGCCGTTAACAAACCTGTACCGTGAGTTCTCGACATGTAAATTACCTTTTACCGAGTGACCTTATTAAATTGCGCCGCATTCGTTTTTCGAGTTATAAATAAAATCTGAAATGAGTTACAAGGAAAGTTGAGCACGAGGCGAATATGAAAACATAATTCACGCCAACGGGCGAGAAGAAAAAAAAAAAAACTTCCTTGAACAGTAAAACAAAAGGCGGCTTAATTTATCGTACTCTAAGTTACTCGGAATTGCACTTCGTCACTGGCCTGCACGTATAGCGAATAATTCGCGCCGAGCGAAAAGGCAGTCGGCGTGGCGAGAGTCCGCCGATTGTCTGGTCACTGTACGCGCACGACTATGCTCTACCGGGAATCGAAGGTGTCGAGAGCGCGCGAAAAGGCGCTCGGACTACTACTATACCACCGCACTCCGTTTGAGGAAAAATCGCCGCCGGGAAACGTCGCGCCTGCATTATTCAGGCGGATTCCCGACGTCAGTCTCGTTGTCGCGACAAAAAAAAATTGCGCAAATTTTTTTCCGGAGGCTCTGGCGCGAGGGACAACTTCGATTCGGCGCTCTTCGTCGACCTAACGATCCGATCGATTACGGATTCAAGGTTATCGCGAGGATTTGGGTTCGCTTTGTTCCTGCTCTCGCGCGAGGAAAGCTCCCGCCCGGCAAAGGGAGATGATTCATTAAAACCGGCGGATATCGACGGGCCTTTATCGCTCTCTTTCACGCGGCGCGGCCCGCGAAGATTGACGATCCCTTTTTGCATCTCGGAATCGCGTTGCACGGCCCCGGCAGCGCGACCAAATGATTAATGGAACGATTCTCTGCTCCGTTTCTCAGGTGATCCGCGCTCTCTCCTCTCTCCCCTCTTCCGTCTCTCTTTTTCGCTCTTCCGCGGGAGGGGAGATATCACTCTCTCTCTCTCACTCTCGCAGGGTTGACCCGAGCGCTCCAGGAGGAAGTGTAATTTGAATAATGAATTTCGAGGTTCGAGCTCGAACTTCGCGCGAAAGTACGTAATTTAATTTCGAGTTGCCGTGCTCAAGTGTTGCTACGAATTACTTGCCTCCCTCAAGTGGATCGACGGCTCAGGGCTTATAACGAAATTCGAACGTATAAGCTGTAACTTTTAACTTCGTGTTCCCCCGCCGAGCTCTTTATTACAGCTGCCCCCCAAGCAAAAAAAAAAAAAAAAAAAAAATTATTAGCGACGTTACAACTCTCGGAATATTTCGTTAAAAGCCATCGCGACAAAATTCAAAGTAAACCGAGCGCAACGAATAATTATATTACCTAGCGAGTCGTCGATTAGTTCCGAAGACACCGTGGAAGAGGCCCCCGAGAAGTGCACGATTCCCGGCATTAATGATCCAGAAAATTGAAAAAGTTAAAGCACCCTTCGGGATAAAAAGAGGCTCTGATTTTTCAAGTTCGGCGTGCAGCCCCGATCTTCGCCATCTGCTCGGATCCTTCGCATCCCAATTAATCGGACCCACAGCGACGCGGGCACTGCGGTAATAAACTTTTCGGCCCCTTCGGCCCTGGAACGAAACGCGCCTCCTCCGCGAGATCGAAATCTCACCCGAGAGAGCCGCCCCCGCGCCTCGGCGTTCGATCCCCTGGAGATATTGTCCGCATCGTTGGATACGTTCGACGATGATCCGACCTCGTACGCCGGAGAAACGCATCGTCCGTCACTTCGGCTTCTTCATTTTTCAGCCCTGATCGCCTCTCCGGCGCTGCATTAGACTTTTCCGAGAACGGTGACTTGCAGAAAATTTTTTAAATTTTTAGTTTTCTCTCAAAGCGCCTCCTCATCTCGTCCACCGGGGATTACCTGCCACACTCGCTTTGGATTAATTTGCACATGTAAATCGCTGGCTGACCATCAATCACACTTTGTATCTTAATATTGATGTATAGCTTTTATGTGGACGTTGATTGTACGAGTAACCAGAGGAATCGCTCTATTATCAAAAGGTAATATCTGAACTGACGGAGGAAGAGGAGATACGAAAAATATTATCTTTTAAAATTCACTTTTGTCGAGTTACCGCTATACGTGCGCGCGCGGCCTTTAAAAAGCAGTGCCTGCACCGTTGTACGCTGAAAAAATAACATCCCTTTAAATTCACCGCGGCGGCAAGAAAGCCACGAATTAACGAAGTTACATTATCGGCCGATCGAGAAAATTAAAAGTGCAGCTCTCTCTTGCCGGGGCAAGAATAATCACATCCCCTCGCAAAAAGTTTGCGGGGCGCGTGCACCTGCTCTCGCTGCAAAAGAGCGTCGGCCGCGATCTACAAGAGCCTCCGAAGCTCGCGGTAACGAGTTGGAACTCCAGTTAATCAAAGCGCGCGGCGGCCGCTTCCTCCTGCTTTTCTTCTCTTCTTCTTCTTCTTTTTTTTTTCTTTTTTTTTTTTGTACGTGATCGTCAAAACGTCCCTCCTCAAGATCTCCGTATCATCGCTTTACGATCGGTCGCGGGGGTGGAGGGCGGACGAACGACGAAACTTGTTCAAAATTTCAACAAGTGCTCTCGAGCGGCGCACGCGCAATTAGCGCCGGCGAAGTTCGTGGAAACTTGCCGTTGCGCAATCCCCGGGAATTCCCGGCGGGAAATTAATTGCACATTTTGAAGATAAATACAGCATCCGTCGCGACTTTCAACTCGCGGCTCTCATTACTCAATCTGTAATAGCCGAATGCTACTCTACTGCACCGCTTATTGGCGCGCGCGTGTTCTTTTTTTTTTTTATCTTTCGACGAGGACTGCGCGACGACAGCGCGCGTAGCGAAGGGAAAAAAAAGAGTTGCTCTCGTTGAGCGGTGCCCTCGTCTCTCTGGCTCTCTTTTCGCGAACGGGGGGAAAAATTGTTGCCGCGCGCGAATGTCAAGAGTTCCACTACGTTAATATATCCTCCCCCTTCTCCGCGCGCGCGCGCGCGGCTCTTTTACGTCTTTCGCATGAAATTCCTACGTGTCTATCGCTCGCTCGCGCCACTTGTCATAACTCTCTTTCTGCCTCTTTCGTCCTCCTCTCCTCCCGAGCTCATCTCTCCTGGCTCTATTGAGCGCGCCGAATCTCTTTTTTTCTTCATTTTCACGAGACCGTTTAAACTTTGTATTACGCGAGCGCCGAGGTGGATCGCGCACTGGCGTTTATTAGAAATTCTCCGAAAGATGCAGTAAAAAGGCGATTCCCTTTTTTTTTCTTATTTACTTTAACTTTTCCGCCGTTAACTTTGATGCAAAATTGTGGATGGCTTCGATGCATAAACGCACAACTGTTTAATTGAATCAAGAAACGTGTAATGCGTATTTACTCTCGAAATTAAAATTTAATCCAGTGAAGTCCCACTGAATTTCAAAGCAGTGACATACTTTTGACTGAAAAACAGTGATATTTTACTGTTTATCAGTCAAAAATACGTCTGTTTTGAAATGCAGTGGGATTACACTGGATTAAATTTATAGGGTCAACTGCAGTATGGAGTTTACATTACGAAAACAAATTAGTTGAATTAATAAATCGTGCTGTTCAATACTTCCAACAGTAGGAAGCCGATAATTTAACGATTTTACTGATATAATTTAATAATTACACTGTTAATTTAATAGTATCACTGTTAATTTAACAATGTAGAACTTATTTTGACAGTCTTTTGTTATCTTAACGATACCTCCGTTCAATCAAAGATGTAGCTATTAAAATAACAACTTCTGTTGGAAGTATTGAACAGCACGAATCGTTGATCGAACTAAACTTTTTTCTCAGTGTAAACGTTAATTTACATAATAACGTAGTTAACTATCAATTTATCAATTTTATGATTGTAGATACACGCTAAAATGGCTAGAGTGAAATTTCCCTCTTTTTTTAGTCATTTTAGAGTTAATTCATTCATAGAGTTAAATTTGAAAATTTCTCTAATAGAGTAAAATAATTACTTTAGATGAGCAAAATGACTTAATTTCATTCTGATAGATTGAATTGTTTTAGTTTATCTACCTTTCCACTCTACATTTGAATGAAAAAATTACTCTACTTCACTCTAATCGAGGGAGTTCAACTTCAATCTAAACTTCGAGTGAAAATTTCACTCCAATGGAGTCAAATTTAACTCCATTTCACTCGAACCGATTTAGCGTGTACCTTCACCACCCTTAATCAAAATAATCAAAATATAGTTTCCCGTTTAAATGGCCACGCTAGCTTTGATCTGCGTAAAGTAAAATAATTTATCGATTCTGACCAGAAAACCAATAATAGATATAAAAAAAAAAAAAAAAAATGAGGACAGACGGGTAGGTTTCATCGTTACCCTCAGACGCGACGCGATCGTTTCATTCACTCTCGGCGATAGCCTTAGCGGCAGATCCCCGCCGAAGGTGTCGGACGACAGCCGCCGTGCAGCGAAATGAGAGGACGCGACGCGCGCGGAGGTAAGGAAAAAAAAGAAGGAGGCAAGCGAGCGAGAAAGGAGAGCTGCGCGATAAAACGCGAGACGCGCTCTTTCTCTGGGCAAAGGCATCGGGAAGGAGGGGAGGCGAGGAAGCGGGCAGGGATTATAGCCATGGCGAACCGGTTTTCCGTATCTCCGATGACTCATCCTCTCCCCTCCGGCTTTTTCTCCGCTCGCGGCTCTCTCTCTCTCTCTCTCTCTCTCTCTCGCTCTTCTCCCCCCACCTCGCGTCTCCTCCGTGCGTCAAGTGCATTTCCTGGCTGGCGCGAGCGAACCGCGCTGCTGCACGAGGGTCCCGGGATTTAGCTCTAGCCCCTTACGGCCTCGATCCTTTAGGTGCAGTCGTAGCGCCAACGGTCAGCGGTACTCATCGCGCGGCGAAAGTCGCCGTACGCTCTTTTTTTTTTCCTTTCTTCTTTCCCTCTTGCTTTTTGCATGCTCTTGGCTTTGTGGCTTCTCCGGTCGTTTCTTTTCTTTTTTTTTTTTTGCCTTCGATTAGGTAACGCTCGTTACCGCTCTTCGGGGAATCGACGCTGGCTTGGCGGGACTTTTCCGCTGTCATTGAAATGAAAGTAGATTCTAGACACTGCCGACAGCTTTGTTTGACATTCCTCTTTTATCGCTCGTAGAATAAAAATAAACCTTTTTTTTTTATTAAAATTAATACAAATTTTATTTTCCACCCCGAAATACATAAACGACGGTACCGCCGTTCGCTCTATTTTGCATTTACGTTTTTTTCTCGTCCAAGTTCCTTTTCTTTTTTTTTTGTGCAATATAAAAAATCTTTTATTTTTCTTTCGAAAAATAGTTTTACAGCGCAAGGATGACAATCCGCCGTTTAATCGAAGCAAAGTCGCATCGGTCGCGCTCATTAGCGCGGAAAACGAAGGAAACTGCGCAAGAAAATCGATGATTCACAAAGTCATGAATGAAAGCGACATTTACGACGCTCAGGCAGAGCGGCGCTTGCGACTCGTCGTCGCAATCGCTATCAATCTCGATCTCAACGCGGCGGAAAAAAGGCATTCGAGAGCTCGGCGTGCGTTGTCCTTTCGCGCGCCTCGCAGAAAAAGCCAAGGCAGTCATATACCTACGGCAATGATCTCCTTTCTCGTTCCTCGCGCGATAAATTTCCGGCGTCGGCGGAGGTGGGTCGAGGCGGGGGGGGGGACTCCTCCGCATCCGGACGCGAAAAAGGTCGTGGAGAGAGAGGGCCTGGACTTGATTTACGGGCGACGTCGCGAGTTATCGCTTTGCCAATAGCGCGAAGGGGGAGGAAAGAAAGCCCGGGGAGGACAGCGAGGAGGAGATGGCTTCCCGGCGAAGCTCGTCGCCCTCTTTCGAATCGATAAGGGACGGGATAAAACGCGACGCTCGCTTCCGCCGTTTCGCGAGAACTCCGCGTCGACGTCCATTCCCGTTTCGTCGACGGCTCTCGCTTCTTTCTTTTATTCTTCTTCGTCTTTTCTTCGCTTTGTCGACCTGCGTGTAGGGCGCACGTCGAAGTGTCTCCCCGCGGTATCGAAAGATAATACAGCGCCTTATCGATCTCGAAGCTCAAAGTTTCGTAAATTCCTTTTTTTTTCTCCGATCTCCTTTCTATAGCACACAATTTATAAAATTATAAATGCACTAGCAAAATCCAACGTCCACTTTTTTTCTATATCGTATTTTTGAAGTTAGATTTTTAAATTTAGCGTCATTTAACCGGATGTGCCTGTGAGCCAATCAAATCGCGTTTTAAAATACTTCACAACATCCTGTCATCCTTTTTTATTAAAAGAGGATTATTTTATATCCGTTGAAAAAAAAATCAATCCATGATTCATAATAATTTTTAGCGTGCACTAAAATCTACCTAGTAATTAGCAGCAACGCAGCAGGCACTAAAATCGAAATAAAATGTATCTCATGCGGGTCTGGCCAGCTTGGCGGTCGGCAACGTTTTCCCCGAAGCGAACGCCAGTATCTGCAATCAGAGGCCACCGCCGCGAAAATCGTCGAGCTCATTAGCTTTTTACGCTCGCCCGATGAGATAATTAAACCATCGGGCGCTGCTCGCGCCTTTAAAAAGGAACAAAATTGAACTAATTAAGCATCGGCGAATAATCGTGTCGAGCTCTTTTACTCTCTCTTTCTCTCTCGCTCTCTGGGCGTTCGTCGAAATTCGTTCGTTGTATTCTACCGTTTTTTTTTTTCTTTTTTTTTTCGCCTGACGAACAATTGATCCGACAGCGGGGCGGCGGCGCGCCGCGGGCAAAATCAGAAATCCAATTGCGCGCATCACGCTCCGGTCTATTTGAACTCCGCGAATGGGCTCTGATATTTCAAGCGGCGCGGAAAATGCATCTGCAGATATTGCAGCGCGCGGCGGGCAACAACGCGCGCGGCCCGGCGACGAGGTGCTGTAACAGCTGCGATTATTAAGCCCGCGGAAAATTCGTTTGCGCGCGCGCAGTTTATTGCCCGGCGTATTTTACCTCTTTTTTTTCTTCTTTCTTCGCATTATTTAAAACGCGGCAGCTTGGGGCGAATTTCGAATATTGGATTATAGCCCACCCTTCTCCCGTGTATCGAGTGAAAAAATAGCCTTGAATTCCGCGAGATAAAATGCGCTATTGTACTTTCTCTCTTTTTTTCTTCTTGGTTTATTGTGTGTCTTTATTTTTATTTTATTTTATCTTTTTTTGCGAGCGTGCGACATATCGTCGCCGGACTTTGACAGGATACAGTTTGGGCATCGGTTTCCCGTTCACGCGGGAGCGAGAGCGGAAGGGGCGAATGTAGGTCAGGTCAGCGGTGGAACGATGAAAACGCGAGGATCGCTTCGTAAATCCCGTTAACAGGCGGAATCGGCGCTCCGAAGGTGCATAAAAGTTGAGCCGCGCTCAGGGGTGCCGACGCCGCGCTTCTAGCCCCTCCGCGCAACAAGTGCGATTCTCGAGGGGTCGGCGACGCCTACGCTCGTCACTACGTAGGCTTTAGAAGAGATAATAATACGTCTTCGTTATTACGTCACTTTAAAATTCACTGCGCTCGCAAATTTTTCCTACAGCCAACTGAATTTTTACGATTTAACGCGCAATCCATTTTCCGCAAAGTATCCTCGATAACACCATCTGTAAAACCTCCGCAGTGGAAATCAAGGCTTGCCCGGAGAAAGAAAGGGAGAAAAAACATCCGATATCATTCCGCTGTAAATTCCGGAATTTCATCTTTGCGTTATTGCATTTCCCGGGGGGGTACACGAGTGCGCCCCCGTCTCTTTTAAAGAAAAATCTCTTCATTATACGAGTGCGGAGACGCGCGCACGGGAAGCCGATTAATCGCGAGGAGGCGTCGCCGCGCGCACGGAATTTGCAAATATTATACGCGGTCTCGTAGCTCCCGCCCCCGACCCGATAAATTCTCGCCCTCGGAAAATATGTCCGATACAGACTAGCGTAAACAAGCTTGCGCCGGCTAAGGGGGCCGTGAAAAAGCTTGGAGCACCCGATGAGAACGTCGCGCGAAAGTGCGACTTATCTAGAAAAAAAACGCCTCTACATACACTACTGGAGTGTCTTTATTAATCCACGACTTGCGCGTCTAAAGGATGACCGTCTGATACCCTTTATCCATTCGCAAGCGCTTAATGTAGCTCTATAGTTTTTTGAAATTTCTTAAAACGTTTAAATAATTAGTTAAAATATTCCTGATAACGTATAGAATAGAATAGAATAAAACTGGAGATAGGATACCGTGAAAAATTTTGAAATAATTACGTTTAAACTTGAGATTCTGAGCACTGTCTTATGGGAGCGTCACTCCTGAAGACAGGAAATGAAAGATTTTTTATTAGTTAACGATCTTAGATAAAAGAGAAAAACTAGATTTTAATAGCTAATGTTTCAGCTTTCAAAAAATATTAAAATCATGGTACCTTACCGTGTAAAATAAAAAGATCTTAGTTATTGAAAGTGGTAAAATCTTGTTTTCATAGTTAAGTTCGAAATCCAATCCAATTGAATTAAAGTTGACTTCAAGCTAACTTTCACCTCGCATAACCTCTAAAGTAATCAAATGCGCAACTAAAATTTACTTTTAATAATACTTCATTAGAGTAAAATAGTACAAAATAATACATTAAAATACACTGAAAAATTCAGAAAATATTTCTTAAACACTTTTTGCACGTTATTAATAAAGAAATTGAATAAAGAAATTTTGTTTAAAATCTCAACTGACTAGAGAGTACCTATAGAGCTACCTTAAGCGGATGATACAATGGAACGAGGCTATTTAATTATCCGGAATGGCTGCTGCGTTTTGTTGCAGAGGTTCGGGAAAAATTGAGGGGGCTCTTTGTCGGGGAGTCGCGATTATCGAGGAGTGCGCCCGCGGACAAAACGAGGGCCGCGCCAGCGATATGATTTACGGCCGGGCTGGCCGTGCGTGCCGGCAGTCGCGCACCTGCTCCGCGAGTGTTTGTTTCTGCCCCCTCTTTCGGTCGCTCTTGTTTTATCACCGGCTTCTGTCTCGGTAGTATCGACGTTTCTTCGACTCCGGACGCCCGTTTATTCGACGGTTAGCGGCTCTCCGTGCCTCCGTGAGTCATCGCTTAGCATCAGTTGTGTTTTCGTAAGAAAAAAAAAGTTAAATACTATTATACTTGGACGGTTTCGGGATTCTTTAAAGCAAACGTACGACTGACGAAGTAGATAATCGATAGCTATTATAATTCCTACTTTTCAAAGAAATTTAATAAGCGAATAGTTGAGGATAACTTTTCGTTGTACTGAAAAAAAAAAATAAGATGGAAGATTAAAGAAACACCTACTTTTTAATCAGTTTATGTACTTATGAAATTTCGAATAAACTTTTGTATTCCTTCCTTTGTCAAAGTTGTTTTTCAAACTAGGTGTACACAAAAGCCCACCGCGCGGGGGAATAAGAAATTTAAAGCAGCCGGGACTCCTCGCGAAAAAATAAAGCGAACGAATAAATAAAAGACAAAATTCTTTAAAGCCCCGCATTTCCACACCCGAACCCCCGGTGTACAATGATAGAAATGCAAGGGTCCGGCGAAATCCCCGAGCCGGCGAGAAACGCATATTTTTTTTTTTAAACGCGCGCGTTGAAGACTTATGAAATTTTCAGGTAAGCCCGAGCGGCATGCATAATTCATCCCCCCTTCAACTTTTCTCAAACCGGCTAAAAATGCCGCGCTCCCTCTGTCGTGGCTGTGCGCGCGCGAGGGGCAAAAGTTAGCCGCGGATTCGAAGATTTAGTCGGGAGCGTGCCGCCGCGCGCGCAGCAAGCACCCCCGCAGGGTCCCGGGGCCACTCCGCCGGGACAGAATTTCAAATGAGGCGCGCGGAAATACCTTGATCCTACGGCTTGCCGCGGCTACTTTTCCGCGGGCGCCCGCCGCGAACATGTGCTTCCCGTTATAAATAGGAACAAGGCACTTTTCGCGCGGTTTCCACGCTCGAGAATATCGCTGCGCGGCCGTTGCGCCAATGAAATTCTGAGCTGCTTTCGCGGCTCAGCGGGAGAGGAAGTTCGCGATTTATTCATTGGACGCGCTTTGCCGATTGATTCCGATTGGGTTTAGTGTTTTTGCGTAAAAAGTATATAAAGTCGAGAGCTTCGGAAATTTAAGATGTTTACTTTTACACAATCTTACTTTTGCAAAATTGTCTGACATTGTTAGGATAGATTATTTATATTAAATATTTATTATTGATATACAAGTGTATTTACGCAAATTATTAAAAAATTTAATCAAAGTAGATGAGGACTTTTTAGAATAGAATAGAATAGAATAATCGTTTATTGTAAATTACACTATTTAAAAATTTTCAAAATATAACATATAAATATATAAAAACAGATTTTTAGAAAAATACGAAAATATAAGGATCACAGCCATTTTAAAATTGCAGTAGACAGTATTGTACTTCAGTGTTATCATACTCGTCTCTTAAATTAGTTATACTAAATAGTAAGTCAAAAATTTCAGAAGTGATATCACAGTACGAATATTTAAAATGACTAGATGCAGTTTAGATACAACGGACTATTTTCGTTTTGAGTTTGACAAAAAATAATATGACTAGAAATAATAACAACATACTTGCACACACCATTCACGCTATTTTTAACTATTTTCACTATTCTCAATCTCAATTTTTCTCAATTCTCAATTTTAACTATTCTCAATCAATTTTTAAGAGCTCATAATTTAAATAGTCTTGGTTTTTAATAAAAATATGAATGAATTGTTAATATGATAAGAAAATGAATAAAATCAATTTTTGATAGTTTTATGAATTCTCCTCTTAGAAATCAGAGTTACCTTATGCGGCAACGTTACGCAAAACGTGAAGTTCGAAATAATCAATGCTAAACAAGAAAGGTATTTGCGAATCAATTAGCTTCAGAGCCTGGCTAATAAAATTTCGAAAAGATCGAATTGTTCTCCGATAAGTATGCACATTCATTTGCAATCGGCGTTACAGTAGCAGCAGTATATAAGTGGACGAAAAACACTTGAAAAATCAATTCTTCTTCAAGACTGAATTCTCCCTCATTCATTTATTCATTAAAAACAGTGATCACACAGATATTTTGCCTCGTAACGCGTCGTTTCAATCCACAACAAAAAATCCCGTTCATCATTCACGCACTGCATTTCGATATACACACAATTAATTTATTCGAATTACAATTACACAGTAAACTTAAAACGCATCGGCCGTGCGTTCGTTCGCTCGGTCTCCAAAGGGCGAGCATTTTTCCGCCAGAAGAGAGTTTCCCCACAATCAACGCGCGAATTCTAGTCAATATACGTACACAAACGACACCGACAATGTCGCGACTCGCTCATCTAATTCGACGCGATATCCCGCATTGGGTTTTTCGCAATTATTCGGCAAATCGTCGGCCTGGGGCAGAGCGACGACTGCTGCAAATTGAAATTCAACTCATTTCGCCCCGTGCGTGCGCGCCGCGCTCGAGCTTTGTAATTTACAAGTGAACTTGCGCATTGTTGGCCCGGCGAGTACGTGGAATTCGGCCAGCGGCGCGCATTGGTTTCCCCGCAGCTGAATCCCCAATTCGTTTAATGACGAATCGCGCTCGCGCGCGGCATTTCGCACAGTCGTCATTAGTAACGCGATACTCGCGGCTTCAATTGACTTTTTGTCCCCGGGCATCGGCCGCCCCCCTTCCCCATCTCGTCCCTCCCCCTGGCCGGCGGCTCCCACCTCTCGATGGACAATTTGCATTGCCATGCGACGCCCGACGCTCTCGCCTCTCTATTATGCTTTTTGCTACTTTGTCGGGGCCGGTCCGGGTGTCGCGTTTTATTTTTAAATGCGACGGCTTCTGATCGATCCTTGCTTTCCCTGCATTCGATTTGACGGAAATGAAAGGAGGAGCACCGGCTCGTAATCGCTCGTTAGTTAACAAAGCTTTTAATTCCGACCGCCCGGGGGACGGCGCGCCGCGTTATGAAAAGCGAGGATTAATTTAACCTGATAATTGAAAAATAAAAGTAAAGAGTAACAATTAGCTATCGGACTTCGTTCCCCTTTGACAGTGAATTTAACGCGAATAAAAATGCTTGGTTTGTGTCGAACTCGACATCACTATATTTTATTTTTATTTATTTATTTATTTATTCAGAGTAGCAGAGTGTTACATTATAAAGGAGTGGTAAAAAGTAAATTGTTTGTTCTTTTTTAATAAACATTTTTTACGGGATTTCAATAACTTTATAATTGCTGGATTATTTTCAGACCGAAGTCATAATCGAATCGTGTAAAAGTCGATAAGCGATTTTGTAAAGGATTTATTTAAGCTTTTATATTGTATTCAGTCCATTTAATTGAAAAAAAAAACTCCATAAACAAATAAAAAAAGCCGCTGAAAGATTCGCTTGCGTAATTTCATGTAATTTATTAATGATATAAATAATTTATAGTTGATTAAATCACGTCCGTGAAAAAGTACTCAATTTTTAAAATTATAAAACATTTAAGCTCACCTGAATATTAATCCGACTGCGGTTTTTATTATGCAATTTTGCAAAAAAAAAAAAAAAAAAAAAAAACTTGAGCTCACTTTTAAATCGTTTATTATTTCATAAGCGAATTTTTTAAACAGCTTTTTTTTATATAAATAAACTAAGCACTAAAATTGGAAGTTCCACGCAGTAACACTCCGAAACGGCCGACGCAGAAATCAATTAGCCAATTCGGCATCTCGGTTACAGCGTTACAACTTTAGCTTCCGCAAGCGCGAGCGCGAATCAATTTTCGTGCGCGAGTCGTTCGTCACCGAAAGTTCGGAGTCGCGCGAGGTGCGCCGCCCGCGCCGTAGTTTCGCGATTACGTATCATTATTCCGCGCGGCTGGCCCCGCGCCAGCATCCCCCTCCGGCCGCTCGCTGCGGAATTACCAGGGGCTTCGCAGGGCGCCACATCGCCTCCTCGCGCTTTAATTACTCGCGCAAACTTGCCGGAAGTTCGAGGTGGCGGGGCCGATTTCCCGGGAAAATGACGGACTCTCCGCGGTCCCTTTTGTCGGTCGACAAAAGTTTGAGGAGAAAAATTCGCTGTCACATGCTATACGGGTGCTGATGATTTAGGTCTTTAGGTCAAAGTGCGTAATTTTTCTACATTACTTTGTTACCTTGTGTTTTTTATAATAAATTTATTAGACTACAAAATTTTATCGTAAAATATTTATAGTTAAATGTATAAAATTATCTCAGTGTACCATTTTGATTTCTACTATCCCTCTAAAAATGAATAAGTGAAATTTCACTAGATTAAGTGAATAGTCACTTATTTCACGTTAAATATCTTCCACT
>JAWWEN010000024.1:3050390-3075795 GCA_035582955.1 Sycophila texana
AGCGCGGGTCAATTCGAAATACCAGAACATGGCCATATTAGGCGCATGCCCATATTAGGCACAGGTACCTTATAAATTTATTTAATAAGGTTGTCTTAATTCATGTATTCAGATATACACACTGAGAGAAAAATGTTTTAGTAAAAATTACTATACTGTTTTGAATCGCAGGGATAGACTCGACTAATCAAACATTTTACTAGAAAGTTTAGTAAAATTTGTCAGACTTCTAGTAAAATTGACTGTAAGTCTAGCAAATTGTTTACTAAACTTTGTGGTAAAATTTTACTAAAATAAACTAAATAATAATTTTTACTAAAACATTTCAGTCAGTGCAGAGTTATACAGTGTATTCTAATTAAAACAAAGAAATCATCATAATTTATTCAATAAAGAGCTCATCGGAAACATAAGTTTATTTTGCTCGATACACTTTCTGCTGTTTCTAAGTTCTGCACGAGACTTCGAGAATTAACGAGGTCAATAATTAATTTAGACGAGTTATGTCGGTGTACGTTGCTGCGATTACTAGAGCATCGTTCGCAACAATTGCTCGTTGCTCCCTCGTGTGCGCGATTGATATAACTCCGGACGAGCTGCTCCCCACCTGGCACCCATCAAACTTTGTCGTTCGAGCTCCTACAACTATGGGGTATTCGCGAATTTCCTCTAATTTTCAAAATCACTGCACGGAAAAACTTCTAAAAAGTTAGAAGCGTTCCTACCCTGTAAATCTAAAAATGTGAAAATTCACTTAGAAAATGTGAATAGTGACATTTTGTTTGACAAAATTCGTCTACTTATTGAATCAGTGGACGACATTTGATATAAAAAATGTTATACTATTCACATTCTCAGATTTAGAGTGTATATACGCATATCTCCGCTATCCTCAAATATGAACAAGTGAAATTCAATTTGCAAAAGTGAATGTACACTTATTACGCGTGACAAGATTGTACATATTATAAGCCTTTCACTAATTATTAAATATATGTGAATCAAGACTTATGAATTTCACTTTAGATTCATATTTAGATATGTAGTATGCACTTCATATTTTCCATAAACACTTGAAAAAAAGAATAAGCATTAGGTTCTCCCAGAGCTTCAAAGACACTCGTCGGCAGAAATCGAGCGGCGCCCGCTGCGTACAGCTGCAAGTATAAGCTCGTCGCTCGAGTTAAGAAAGTCGGTGCGCGCGCGCTTCCTGGGCGCGTTGCGCAACTCGAACGGAAAAGCGGCCGGTTCGGGCCGCGGGCGAGTCGCGCGTTGCACAAAAGCAGCTCGCGTGCAAGCGCGTCCTTCTTCACGCTTTCCGAGGATGCGCGCCCGCGAGCGTGACGCGCGCGAGTGCGCGCCGAGGGAGCGGCGCGGCCGGGCCCCGCGCGCTCGCGATTTATGGCGAATTTCCGCGAGGGAGCGGGACTCCCGTCGCCTTCTGCCGCCCGGACTTTCTTTTATTGCTTCAAAACACCGGGAGCCGCTCTGATATGTTGGCGCAGCCGTGAGCGATGGGTATAAAGGAACAAAGAGAAGAAGCTATACTTGTTTTTCTATGATTTTCTTTCTTCGCTTTATGCTGATCTGAAATAGATATGATTATTACTTATTAATATTAATTATTTACGTGGAAATTCAGATTATTTATTGGATTATTAAACGTAAAAGACCTGCTCAAACTTTTTTGCATAAATGTATTTATACACTGAAAAAAATAATAGACGAAGGTTTACAATAAATTTAATAAGGAGGACAGACCTGGCCAGCCAAGAAAATTACTATAAACTTTGGAAAAAATACAATTCTCAATAGTAAAATTTTCCACAATTATAGCAATTTTTCCAAAACTTATAGTAATTTTCTTGGCTTGCAAAGTATGTCCTACAAAATTTATTGTAAACTTTCCCCTATTATTTTTTTCAGTGTATTTGATATCATAATTAAACCACTTTTTTCATCAAAACAACAGAAATTTGTTTTTTTTTTTATCGAATATCCTACATTTTTCCTACAAGGCATATGAGTATTTTTAATCGAGAAAAAAATGTGAGTGAGCTTGATCCACTTCGAGCTTACATAAAAAGTAAATTAAAACGAAATTCGCTGCTAAATAAATCGTGATCAAGTCAGCGTGAACGTGAAGGCAACTCAGCGTGACAGCGACGACCGGAAAAGCCCGTCGATCAGGGCTGAAAATTCGAGCGAGGTAAAGGAAAGCAGAAGAAGAAGCGATTCGCGCACCCATTCGGACATCGCGAACTCATCAAAACTAGAATTCACACGCGATGATTATTTTAGTTCGGAGACGACAAAAACGAAAAAGCAAACGTTTAATTGCTATTACTTTCACACTCTTCAATTTCGATAATGCGATAATTCGACTTCATTCAATTCGATCATAATCGCAATGCATTTTAATATAAGGGACTAGTTAGATTGAGCGCGCTACGAGCGCCTCGTTATTTATACGAATTTTTTAGGCTAAGGTGACAATCTTTTACTCTCGACATTCAATTTTTTTTCTCGAATCTCGAAAATTCAAATCATTTCGAGATTTTCGAACAAATAATCGAAATCTCGAACGCTCAATTTATATAAGGGATACAAGGAGGCGCGCGGGTGTGCGCATGCGTGACGGTGCGCCTCGCAACAGAGTCGAAATCGCGCGACGGGCCGCCGGGCTCGGCGCGAGTGGCATAATCCGCGCGTTTTTCCTCGCGTGGCGCCCTTATCCGAGAATGTCGCCGTGGATTGATCGGCGCTTGCCCGCCCGCAACTCCGGAACCTCGTGGAATCGAGAAGGCGCGCGAGCCCCGCGAGACCCGCGCGCGCTTCGGTTTTCGTTTCGGATCGCAGGCGCGCGCACTTGAGCCTTCACTCCTCCCCCTTATACGCCCCCGGGTTTCTTCTCGCCACTGCGGTAATATTCATGACAGAATTGCTTGTTTTGACGATCTTATCTTATTGGAGCTTTTGTTACTTATTTTAATTTTTAATGACTGCACGGTATATCTTTTTTTTTTATGCTGATTTGCCAAGGTGCGTGTTGCCAGAGCTAATTGATTGCGAAATGAAATTTCAAAATAAATGTATTGTTTTCTAGTCAAGTGGCTCTCCTATGGTATAACATCGTTGAGTGCAATTTGTAACGCACAAATTAAAAATGAGTTAAACCTCGTTATTTACTAAATAGTTATTGCATAATTTTATCCGTTGTTTTTTTTTTTGCATAAAATAAATTATTTTAATTGCTATCAAATGCTCGCACGTATAAAGTTTCATCCAGCGCAACTAAAATGCATATAGAAAGTAAAGGTAGAACAAAGAAAGGATTATTACCTAGCGCAAACAAAAGAATAATCCGACTGAACTTTATGGCCTGGTGTTTCGTAAAATGGTATTATTATCGGTAAATCATTCGCCCGCTGCAAATCGAAAGAAATAAAGAAAGCGCTGCCAACTGCCTTGGCACTAAGTTTTCTTACAAAGGTCACTGAACTTTTAAACTACATTCTGCAATTTTTACAGTAACATCTACAGGGCTAACTATACAAACTAATTCGAATAAAAATAAATGTTATTTAGACCTTCTGTGATGTGCATAAATATTATGGACTTCCATAAAAGAAAAATGAAAAAAATAATAATAAAAATCAATAAAATAGGTTACCAATGCAAAGCTTTCTCGGTGAGAAAGCGAACGAACTATAAAGAAAACGCACGATTTGAAAAGAAAAAAAAAGCCTAAGTACATAGAGGCGCGAACATGCGCTCGCGCTCCTACGTAATGCACGTAAGACACACGGCCGTAGGTGTTGCGCGATTAATTCACAGGCTCGCACAAGCAAATGCATAGGCTTTATGTACGCAAATCAATGCAATCAGCCGTAACTGTACAATCGCTCTCTGCATTATAGGTGCACCCACGTCGACGTCATCCTGACCTGCCAGAGAAATCCTCATGAAAGACTGGGAACTCAGTACTCAGAATAGCATCGGTATCGTAGACATTTCTTTTTTGTTGTTCTCTTCCAATTGTTCTACATTAGCACACTACTATCTACGGATATATACTCTCTCATACTTATTTATTTACTTTAAATCGCCTCTACCTATGGTTTTAGTTTATAATACTTTACACACTGGCGTCTTGATGATTTTTCTTTTCTTCCTTTTTTTTTATATACATATATATATTGTGGAGTGACGAGTCGACTCGACTGTGCTTCCGGGACGGTTTATGCTTTTTGAATGTAATGACTTTACATTTGTTCACTGAGGATGAATGAAATGACACCTTCTCATTAGAAATGCATGATCGTTCATCTTCAATGAACATTTATAGTATTTTTTTTTTTTTTTTTAATTTTAAAGACAGAAAAAATATTTGTTTTTATCCCGAAGCACAGTTCAGTCAATTATTTAAATCTACATATAAAACGTATCTTTATTTTTACTTTCATACGAGTATTTGTTCGTTGACTTTTCATGATTTTTTTTTTTTTTTTATTAATTAAAACGTCACTCAACGAGTCACACAAGTACATTTCAATACCTCGAATCTTTTCTTTCTTTTTTTTTTAGTTGTTGGGATTTCAAAGGTGGCGGTATAAATAAAACTTTGTAGTATTGCTTACTGTAGATATGTAATAAAATTTTTTTCCATATAAAGAAAATGAAATTATCCAGCATGTTTTTATTGTACACGATTTACGATATTACGAGGTAAAAACAAATTACTCAGCAGCGAATCAAATTAATGCATAACATTACAAATATACTTTCCACCAATAAAGTATATGCAACAATGAAGAAATGCTAACGTTCGTATATCCTTCGTTAAATTTTGCAATGAGCACATAAACGAGAACTGTAACATTGCCTCCATTTCAGCAAATAGAAAACCTTGCGTCAAATTTATATTCATTAAGTATGTAAAAAGTTGTTCAAACTCGACGCCTTCGTCGCCGATTATATTATATTCATTAAAAATTTTTTCCCAATAAAATTGCCTCGACAATTGCGCTTATAAAAAAAGGAAAAAAAAAACGAACGGAGACTGAAAGCAGAACGCTTTGTTCAATCCGCGCGCGCACGGCCAATCGAGCAGGGGCTGATAAAGGTGGCGCGTTGCAACGAGAAAAAAAAAAAGAGGCGAATGCGAATTAATAAATTTTAATTAGAGCGCGCGCGCGCGTAAGGCCGAGCCGTTCGCCACTTTGCGCGGGATTTTTAATTAAACATTCATTTCGCGCGCGATTATAACGCGCCGAAAGACAACTGCTCGCTTCCGAATTATGCGTCGAGGTGAATCACAACTGGCGGTCCTCGGATGCGTACGGACGTAGAAATGGGAATTCCAGAGAGGTCGCCCAACGCACAGCTGATTTTTAGCCGAACGTTTTCATTTAACGGGCGGGGGCGAGCCTCTTGTTTGGCCCGTCGTTGTTAATTCAGTTCAGCCCGCTGCCGGCGTAACGAACCGAAAAAGAGCATCGCTCCCCTCCGGCCGTTTTATTAAACGATCGCCCCGCGCTGACACAGAATCCACCGCGTCGCTTTGATAGATAACACACGCGCACCACGGCGGGAAACGTTGAGCAAACATTTTTTGAAAATCGACGCATGCCGGTATACGTACATTTTATTTATTTATTTTTTTGTTTGTCTCGCGCGAATTACGATATTACGGTATTACTTTGGCACTTCGTGCATGTCTCTCGCGTAAAAAGTAATTATTGTACCGGGAATTTGCCGTGAAAAGTGCAGTGCACCCTATATTTTTCCGTACTTTTAATTACGCGCGACTGATAATCAAATTAATTGCCGCTATCTCGCAACCGTAATATCTGCCGTTCGCGATTTATCTAGGCGAGATAATTAAAATAATTATCGGGGCGGGCTACACAATAAAAGAAAAATTAATGCACCCACCGCGCGCATTGTGAGGTTGCACAATGGCGCATAAAAATTCAAAACCAACGCTACACGACCGGCGCTATTTCCACGGTATAATCGATACTTCCGATAAAATCGCCAAATAGAACAATCGCGCTATTTTAAAGGCACTTCCAGTCGCGAGTGGCTGGTGGGCGAGAGACGGATCGCGGTCGCAGAGAGAAAAAAAAAAAAAAAAAGAACGCGACTAAGCCGGCGCGATCGTAAAAGCCGCGAGTTTACCTCGCCTCATAAAGGCGAGTGCATCGAAAACAAAGTGCAGGCGGCGCGCGAGCGTAACGGAGAGGTCCGCCGCGTAAACTCGCATAATTTATTTCGCGCGTGTCGCAACGGCCCCTAAGCAAGATCCGGAGAAAGAGAACCGGTCGGCCTCGCGCGGATCTGCGTTTTGATCTACGGCGTGTCCCGCGCTTTGAGTCATTCGCCACGTATCGCGAGCGGGACACTCGGGGGGACACGCGTCTCCGCCGTTTTCACGAGTCGCGAGTGTCATAAAAGCCTCGCATGATTTAAATTTTCGGCCACGAAATTTAAATCCCCTTTTAATGAATGTATAAAAGCGCAGTGAGCAGTTCAACAAGTAAACCTGAAATTCTCGCTACTGTATTTGTGTATCTTTTTGTTTTTCTTTTTTGTTTTTGTTTTTTGTTTTTTTTTTTTTTAATAAATTGATGGAAGGCTTTCAACGATACGAAATATTGATTGTATAGAAGAGAAGGCGGAGTAAGAGGTAAGAAGTCTGGCGAGCACGTATATGTGCACCGGTGCTTTGCGCAACGATGACGACGAGAGGCGCGGAGTGCGATCGGGACTCGCGGTCGCGCTCAGTCGCGTGCGCTCCCCCTCCGGGCTGCACGCACGCGGTCTCCGTTTTCTCGGTCCCCGAGGCAGATAAGTGGCCCGTCGCGGGATCGGCTTACCTCGCGGACTGTGACTTTCGCAAGGAGTCGCGTCACGTCTGGACACCGTTAGGGTATCGCCGATCGGTGCTATTAAACATTTTTTTCTGTCCGATTGCTGCATACGGAGAATTCCGCGGGTTCAAAGTGGAGACTCGTCGACTTTTCTTTTCCAGTGCGATACGTGTAATTATTACAAGTGAGGATTAAAGATAGAGGATCAAATGTTTTTTGAGCTTTGAACGTACTTTATACACGTTCGTATCTAATTTCACGCGAAATATTCGAGCCGAGTGGTTTTCATACGAGTTCAAAGTTCAGTTGCAGTTATAATAAAAGAAAAAAGAAAACATTCGCACGCATTTGTAGAGCAACTTCTTATTACACCGCATCGCGAGTTTCCACGTTGAGCAACTGAAAAACAGTAAAAAAAAAGAGCGTCGCGACAGAAGTGGCTCAAAGAAGAGTCGCCGAGCGAAAATGAGGAAGAGAATGAGCAACCAAGCCGCTATAGATCTCCGTGATTAAGGCAATCGGCTTTAAAAGAAACTGTCCAAGTTACTTCCATTCGCAGTCCGAGAATTTCTTTTTTTTTTTTTTTAAAAAAAGAAGACTAAGTAAAAGTTGAAGAAGCGAGAAAAGAAAAAGATGTCTTAAAAACAGCAGGTTCAGCCTTTAAATACAGGAATATCGGGATATCACATCGGTAATATAGCCTCGTAGCCTCTCGAATCCATCTCCATCGCGTGTATACGTATATATATATAGGCTCCGAGATGCGCGCGAGCTCGGAGCTTCTTCCTCTGCGTCTCGCGCTCCCCAGGGGGACTGGAGCCTCGGCGAGCTTCCTTTGTGAGCGAGCGCGAATTCCTTTTTGTCGGCGCGGAAGCCGCGCTTATAGACCTACCTGCGCGCGGCTGTCTGTCTCGCCGCCCTATACCCGCGCGCGCGCGCTTCTAGCGAAATCTCGACACGACGTTGTATAAAGGCTCCTTTTGACGGGGCTCTCTTCAAGGATATACCGCCTGTGCGAGCGCCTCTCGGCGTTTTATCGGCTTTTTAATAACTGAATTTTCCGATGTATTGTTGAAGATCGCCCGCCTGCGCCGCCGCAATATATCTGCATTTTATTTTTCTACGCTGCTGCAGCGAAGGGATACTGCGTAATTAAATTATAGAGATGGAGAGGAGAGCGACGCGTACAGGGGATGATGAGATGACGAGACGCGAAAAATTAACGACTCGCATTGGGGTCGGCCATTCGTTGCTCCCTCGTGAGTAAATCCTTGCACCCGTTCACGGCCTCTTGAACAGCGGCGGAAGCGTGAGTAATTCTCCGATCGATGCACCTCGGAAGACAAAAAAAAAAAAAAGAAGCCGGGGACCAGTTGCGCACGTGCGGCTGTGCCTCCCTCGTGAATTGACGCTGCGATAGTGTTTCCTTTTATCGGTCCTCTGAAAACGACTCTCCTCTTTTTTTTTTTCTCTCCCTCGCGTTTATCTCTGCGGAAGCTCCGCTTGCGACTCGAGTGTCGGCCCATTCAGCTTGTGCGAGCGACGATTTCGAATTGCCCGCGATTCAACTTGTTTGCACAATTACCGCAGTGTATTTCCAATTCTTTCTTGCAGGGGATACTAATTAAACTGGTTTTCGACAATTCAACGCCACCGCCTCAATTAAGACCGCACAGTTTTCACCCACCAAAAGAAGTATTATGACGAGCAACGAAAAATTACTGTACGAGCGAAGTCAGTTTCTCAAGGCGAGCCAAAAAAGTGTCTCATAAATCGTTCGGCGAATCTCGAGAGACGCGAAAAAGGCTCGTTCGCCGTACCTGTGCACCAAAGTCCCGAGAAACTCTCGAAATATGTCGCCCGAAGAATTCGCCGATGTACGCGCGTCGGCAGGAAAAAAAAGGAGAGAGAGAGAGAAAGAGAGAAAAAAGCCAGTGCCGGCCGAGAGCTAATCGCGAGCGGGGGGAGAATTATAAGCGGCACTCCGCGCGGAGAAAGTTCGCGATTCTTCGGGACTTCGGCTGAATGTGGGTAATCGTGTCACGTGGCTCGCTCGGACCTGCACCGTGGATGACCCTAATGAATCGTCCGGGCCCCGCCGTTCGTTCCGTGAGAAAAGAAATTCGCGTGCGCACGCGGAAAATGAGTGTCCCCTCCACTTTTGTCAATTAAAATTGTCCGCGTGCCTCGCTAATTCAGCCCGAACTCACCTATTCCCTTTAATACGGCTCCATTGTTCTTTCTGTCTCTCGGTAGTTCGAACTGGTTAAAGTATCCCGATGAACTCCGAAACTGTAACAGTAGTCGCGGCGACCTTGCCGCGGCTTCCGTTATAGCATAAGCCGCGCGCGTGCGAAATTTCTCTTATATATACGCACATCTGCGCGGAGTAACTTGTTTATTCGAGTAACGTTGGAGCACGTGCTAATCCGAGCCTTTCTTCGCGATTTTATCGAAGCGTTGCGTCACAAAGGAAGCTCGACGTCAGCCGAGGTTCTCGGAAGAACCGGAGAAATTGGCGTTCTCACGCGTGCCCGTCGATCGATCCCTACTTGATTTTGCAACGATCCTCGCCGGACTCTGCCCTAAAGGTCCCCCCGACCACGCCGTTCCCTGTATTCACTGTCCGCTCGTCACCACGCGGTTGGTTTCTACGTGTTTTTTTTTTTTTTTTTTTTTTTTTTTTGTTTTATATACCGCCTGAATTTCCGTCTCGCGTTTCCGCTTGGCTTTCATTATCCGAGTGGAATGACGAGGAGTCGGCCCTCCGGGGTAGGTTGCGCGCGCTCGTGAGTAAGTATGGATACGGGGACGATGAGTAAGCGGCCGCGGAATGCGACTGATTAATTTGTATCTCTTGGCGGCGCAGCCGTAGCGATGGACCAGCTCATTGTCACGCTCTACACGACCTAAGTATTTCATTTGCCTTCGTCAAGCTCGTGATTTATTGGTTCGGCGATGCTTTATCTTCGCTCGCTCGCTTGTGCTCTTTTTACGTATACCTCTTCGACGCTGCGCAGGAAAAAACGGCTGATTTTCGTCGTTAAAATACCGCGCGAGCGGCCGCCTTTTGTTCAGCGCTCGTTGAGAAAATGCGTGTGTTGCCAGCGTGATAATTGCCTCTTCCCGAAGTAAAAGAATTATGTAAACAGCTTTTAGACGCGGTATTTACAAATGATTTCTATCGAAGCTCTGATGAATGGCCGAAGAGCAAAGGCTACTGCGAGTTTAATCAGTGCCTCCTTATTGTCTCTGCCATCGGCCAAAATTTATTTCTTCGATATTTCTGATGATTTTTGCATCGATTTAAAAATTCGTCGAAGGAAATAATTAATTAATCAATATATTTCTCCGGCTGACTGTATATAGCCATATCCCTATTGAAATATACAGCATCGAAGCAAAAGCGTTCGTCAGTTCTTTTTAGAAACGGGTATAATTCTGTCATTAAAATAATGAGTTCTCCTACCGAGCTTCCCAAGTTTTTACAAAAAAAAAAAGGCGGGAGTCGAACGAAGCGTTTTACAGCTCCGGCCAGTAGCTGCTGTATACCGGCTCTGCCGCTGCCGCTGCTGCTACTTCTCGAGTTCTCGAGATTCTTCCCTTCCTCTTTCCCCGGGTGTCGGCGCAAAGGGATAGCGTAACCGTGGCAGAAAAAGGAGAAAATTGAAATAATTGAGGGCGATGGGCCGAGGCGAGGGATAACGATACCGTTGTAAAAATATTGTTGCAAGTGAAAAAAACGGCAGTACTGTAATTATTTCCGAGTAAAGCGATATCTTCGCGGCACCGTGAAAGTAACATCTTCTGGTGCTTTTAATTTTTTTTTTAATGTTGTAACGATATTATATTAAATTTCGTTCGAAAAAAGAAGTCGAATTAGTAAACGATAAATAAAGACATTACCTACAGCAGCAGAAACATGGGTAGTAATGATTATCAAACTGTTTGGGTAAATTGAGAACGATAAAACCACTTTTTACTAATTATCTGAAAAGTTACTACAAGTTTATATGACGACCATTTCCGATTAAAAAAACTTATAGTACTGATTACCTAAAGGTTTAATAATTTAAGTTCTAACTTTTCAGATAATCAGTATAAAAATAAGTGGTTTTATCGTTCTCAATTTACCCAAACAGTTTGGTAATCATTACTATCCACGTTTCCCCGTGTACAGTACGATGTGATGATTCTATCTTGTCGACAGAAAATTAGTAGTCAGCTTGATACATCTCATTCTAAATAAATCTTGCTACTACAGAATAAAAAAGAAACCGAATTTCTCTATATAACAACAAAATAAAGACGATCCGAGTAAGTCGATCCAGCAGAATCACTGCTCGTCTCAAAATAAAAGAGTGTCGCCGAACTACGACACGACTCTTCTCGCCTCGCGACAAAATAAGGCGAGCCGAGGGCCGAACTCTTCCCCCTTCCTCGGCGCGCTGAAATCGCGATCATCGGCCAGAGTTCTGGGAGAAAGTGCGCAGGGTGGAAAGTCTACACGCAGCCGATATCGGAGTATAGTAGTCTCACGCGCGCGGACAGGGCAGCCCTGCAGTTCGCGAGGCGTGTCGGTCAATTTGCGCGGCCGGGTCGTTGAACGTTGGCCCCGAAGGTGGGAAGAGCGGCGGCAGCGTCTCGCTCGGTGGACCCCGGCATCAGCAGCGAGTCACCACCTGCGCGCCGAGATGAGCTTAATGAACCGTGGCGGCGGCCCCGCAGCCAGCGGTTACGCCTTCTGCCGCCTCCGATTACCATAATGCCTTCAAATCGGGCCCCCGGGGGAATCTCTCCCTGTTCCTCTATTTTTTTTTCCTCCTCCTCTTTGCTCTCCGAAGACTCTCGCGAAAGTCGCCGGGAGGGCTATTATGTCCGAGATTCGGACGCGATCGTTTTTCACGGAAGGACGCGCAGGTGTTGCGCAACGATGGTTTTAAGTGTGAACGAGCCTCGTCGGGTTGTTGCACCGGAGTGCCGCAGGATCCTTCGCCGTCGCGACTGTGAATGGGCTTTGTTGGCTCCGTACCTCGTGTATAGGCACCATTTACTTTTTTCGTCCTCGAAAGCGCCCGCGCGATTTGATCGATGCGTCCGTTGACCCAAGCGGCGCGCGTGTACATCATGTGTAAGGCAGCGTTTTTCCGGCGTTACAGTTAAAAGGCTATTTCGAGGTGTACCGCTATCTGGACGTACGCTCGAATTCGACAAACGGAGCGCGCGCCGTACAAAGCCGCCAGAAAAAGACATAAGGAGCGAGTCGGCATCGGAAGGAGCGGGTGATTTAAGCGAGGGTCGCGTTTTAGTCGGCGAAAACAGGGACTTTGAATTAGCGACCGAGGGGATAGGAAAATACGGAGGGAGGAGAGGAGCGGAGGAAGGAATGCAAATATCGCCATCGCGATAGCGCCGCGAAAGAGGTACACGTCCAAGCGGATTACGTGCAGCGCTGGAAGTGGATATTATAGGTGTGCATATAAGCGCGGGGGCAGCGTGTATAAAGCCTCCCCCCGCGGCCCCGGCCGCCACGCTCGGTCAGACCTTTTGAGCGCAATCCGCACGATCGCGGATTTGCATATACACGGGCTCGTTTTGCTTAATTTCTCCATTTCTCGAGCATCTGGTCGTATTCGTACGGAGCCCTCTTCCTCTCTCGCTCGCGACTGCTCCTTTCAGCGTTTAATGGACATTTTCTGCATTCATCTTCCGCGATGCACAGTAGTTTCTTGCCGTGGGCCTAACGAGCGCCGGCGAATTTATTATTTACCCCGCCGCTGCCTCGTCAAACTACCAGTAGTTCGTTAAGACCGAAATTACGAAGAATTTTATAATCATCCGCGGTAAAACGTTGAAATCTTCGAACGACTAATGCGTCGCCTAGAAACTGGCGCTTTCCGCCGGTCGTTCGAGCAGCCGCCCTCCAGCGAACGTCAATTAATACTGATCAAAGTTCACAAATTACTCAGAAATCACTTGAAATTCAGTCTCCAAATTGGCAAATAGAACTAAGCGCGCGAGCGCGACTCCTTCCCCCCCTCGCCCCCTTCCCGGATTTGATCCCGGGGTTCGGGGAACTCCGGGGGCTCGGAGCGCAATATCTCATAGCTCGGTGTGCTTGGCGCGCATCTGCATAATCGCACGTAAATTGCAGGAAACAAGGAAGCCGGTATATATACCGCGTATATATACACGGCGCGGGGCGGAGGAGCCCGCCGGCTCCTCATTCGGTTAGCCCGACACACACGACGTGTGGGTGGGGAGGGGGCCCCGTCGCGATCGCACGTCTGACGCCGCGCGCTTATTGCCGGCTGACACTCGACGTTTGAGGCTGCGCGCGGAGAGTTCCTCCGATTTCCCCCCGTCAATTCTCGATCTTATCGCTTTCATTTCTGGCGTCTCGCGAAATTATCAGATTTTTTTTTTTGTACTTATCGATCGAGATTGAAGGCGCGATGGGAGATTTCAGGCAGATCAAAGGGGAGGGACGGGGAGAGATAAATTCTTGAAACTAGATAGGGAAAGAGAGATTCTCCCTTTCTCTTGGACGCGGCGCTTTCTTAAATCAGCAAACTCTTTCTCGATTAAATGCCAGAAATTCTGCGGCGCTCGGACAAGAAAGGCGCTAACGAGTTACCGCGCGGCTTAATTAACCCCGAGGATCGGCTCTCGCCGGATAAGGCTTTAAAAGGGGGGGGGGGGGGGAGAAGGTGCCGCCTGCGCGCGGTGAGCGCAAGGAACAAAGTGAAGGATCTTTTATTTATCCTGATCCGACGGTTTGCCCATTACTGAAATTGTTTACTCCTGATTCGCGAGCCAAATGCCGCGATCCGTATGCACACACCGACTGAGCTGAGCAATTCTCCTTTCTCCTGCAAACAAAAACAGAACAGACGAGAAGAAAGCGTCGAGCGTAATATCCACGGTAAAACTCCTACGAAGCAATCAGCAGTGGCAAGAATATCGCGAAATAGACCTCTCGCCACCATAGCGCGAGAAGGGCCCTATATAGCCATTCATCCTCGTCAATTACTCGGAGCGTAGGTAGGCAATCTCACCTCCATTGTCCATTCCGCGGCGCATCGACGTGCAAACAAGCAGACACACTACGCGGATGCAACGTAAAATCCCGGCTCGCGCGGCCTTTTATCTCACGACGTTCCAATAAAGATCTTTCCGCGGGATGAGGTGCGGTCGCGCGACGCACGCGGCATCGGCGGAAAATACGAGGGCGCGATAACGCCATAGGAGGGTGCTGTACACACGTATGTGTGTATATGTAAACGCACGGACGGCGACGCCGGCGTGACACGTGCATATATATATATACGCATAGCCCATTAATCCGAGCGTGTCGCATTGATCTATCATTGTCCCTTCGACTGGGCCGGCGGCGGCGCTGCCGCTGATATACGAGGGCTCGCCTGATACATAATAGATCGCGCGCACCTCGACGCAAATGGCCCCGATGCGCGCTGCTCCCGTTGTTGTCCGTCGACGCCGTTGTTGCCGCCACGGCGACGCAACAAGACGCCGCTGTAATACCTCGTCGGCGTTTCTCTGCCCCGGAACAATAATAGACGCGACAAGTCGCCGCTAAAATGCACTGGGCTTTGCAAGACCATTTCAAAATGCAATAGTGGGCAAATGTAAATTTCACGTATAATACACTGAGAGAAATGTTTAGTAAAAATTACTGTATTTTTCGTAAAAATTACTTTACTACACTGCGAAAAAATTCTAGTAAAAATTGCTATCGTGTTTAGAAAAGGGGCCACAGGCTGTCATTTAGTGGAAAAATTACCATCCTGTATTATACATTTTACTAGAAAATGTTATACATTTTACTAGAAAATATTATACATTTTACTAGAAAATATTATACATTTTACTAGAAAATATTATACATTTTACTAGAATTATGGTAAATTTTTAATAATTCTAGTAAACTTTACAATACATGATGGTAATTTTTCCACTACAGTCTGTGGTCACTTCTCTAGACAGGATAGTACTTTCTACTAGAATTTTTTCTCAGTGTGTATGAGAAAGTGGTAACAGACTGCCATTACGAAAAAATGGCCATACTTTATAGTAAAATTTGCCATAAATGCAGTAAAATTTACAATGCTGTCTGGCAAAATTTACTATATTTTTGGCAAATTTTACTATAAAGTATGGTAATTTTTTCGAAATGGCAATAACCCTTTCTTTCTCATACAGTATAATAATTTTTACGAAAAATACAGTAATTTTTACTAAACATTTCTCTCAGTATATGGGTTATTATACTGCACGGATCGCTACGTAGTTTTATAATTAATTAGTTATATGAAAACTAAGGATTTTCCAGGATAGATTGAATTATTAATAAAAAATATTGAATTTTTATTTACTTTTTAATTAAAGTAAATGATTTTCGGATTAAACAATAGATTATATATATACATCGTCGAGAAGGGAAAAGTGTTTCTCTACGTGCCGGAAGGAAATGTACTCTTCAAGCAGTTGATTAATGATTTTATTACTACAAGTGTAATAAGGAAATCGATGGAGCGATAATCGAGGAATTTGCGGCATGCCTCTCATTCAATATTGAGTGAAATCTAAAATAGAGCTACATGCAATATGCAAACTTGGCGACATTCTTGCGCTATACCCCCGCCGCGTCGCATAGTTCGGCCAACTTTGCGCGAAACACCTATAAGCGGCATTACGCCGCTCTCGGAATAAACTCTGCCCTAAAAACTTCCGAGGGGGCGCGACTCTCGTCGCTTCCGTGGCGGTGAGAAAAAAAAAAAGAGAAAGAAGATAGTCCGAGGCAACGCGATATCGCGGACAATTGTCCCCGAAGCCCGCCCGCTCCCAACTTTCCCTCTTGATCCGACGGCGCGGCCTTATATACCTTTCCCTTTCCGGCTCGAGCTGGATTACAGCCCCACCGTCGCTCGCCTCATGCATATAACAGCAGCGGCCGCGGCGGCGGCGGCGAAGACGTCGGCCGCGACTATATATAATGCACGTACGCGCGGCCCGAGATAATAAAAGTCCAGTAACCCAGATTGCCGCGAGCGCGAAGGTGCACGCGCTGCGAGTAACTCGCGTGAGAGCGCGCGATCCGCCCCGCCTAGGTGCTTCCTCCTATTGTTTCTTTTCGCTCTCTTTTTTTTTTTTATAGTCAACGAGGTGCAGAGGTTATCTCTTTAAATTGGAATTAAAAATTGGATCTTCCGAAGTCCCGATGAACTTTGCAATTCATTTGAATTATGAGGGCTGTTCTCTCTCTACTTTCGTTGAAGTTTATTTCTGCGACAATCGATTCCGGTGTGCGCTCCTTCGTAATCCGATTTTACAAGACTCCGAAGTTTTATTATAAAGATCCAATCGCCAACGAGCATATTGGACGTCATTTAAATAATTATCGCATCAGGCATCGATCTTATCTGTCGTCGCTTTCGCAAGGAATTAGGTACACCAAAATACGTGTCCCAGCGGATCCTCTTGTAAATTAAATTATCTTTTTTGTCCTTTCTAATTTAGTCTGCGCTGCAAACTTTGACTCTTTTTTGTTTTATATAAAAATAATCAGCCACGAACGGGTTGTCGCTTGGAGGCTGGGAGCGTCGCGCTGGCCGAGAGGGGGGATGTACTATTTGCGTGCGCGCGAGTCCCCATAAACACGGGCATTTTCGTCGGCGTCGTTGCGCAACGCAGCCAGCCGCCAGTTGGTACATCGACGAGCTCGCGCGCCGCCGCGCTCCGCGGCGTAATGTATGTACGCGCCCCGCAAAACGCATATTCGCGCCGGCTCGCGGTTGTGCAAATGCCGCTTATTAGCGAGCGCGCCGGTTGCGCGTTCGATTCGTTCGCTCTCGCCCCCCTTCGGCGAGTAATTTGCTCGGTGCCGTGTTGTCTCTCCTTTTTTTTATCCCCTTCGACGAGCTTAGAAAATCGCATCACCTGCTTTCAGCGACCCTCGCGATTTCCATGCGCCGCGTAACGAGGGCGATGCGATGAAAATCCGGTCTGGTCTGTGTGTACGTTTGAGGTGAAATGACGCGGGGAGTGCCGTTGTATCGTAGATCTTGCGTAATGGAGTGATTTAGGAGATTATATATATATATGTGCTTGGCAATACGAATTATTTTTAAAAAAAAGTTTGATAAAGTGTTTCAAGTATTGAGTATGTAAACCATGACAACAAAAATTGTTTACCGTGAAGTAATTATTGTAGAATAGTTACTGCTAAAATTAGTGCAATGCCTGAGTTTAGAGTAAGGTGCGGCTGCAAGTGTCTCGCGAAGTTGTTATTAACTTATGGGAGGTTTACTTTTTGACTATAAGAAAGCTGATAATAGCCGAGCGTGAAAACATGTAGCACAAATCAATACGACTTTTTGATGTATAAATACACCGCGACTACCTCGATACCAAGACTTTTCTTTAAATCCACAAATACACTCACGTCTATGTATATTTATTCTGTATGGATATTTATTCAGATTTGCGCAAATCACGAGGATATATTTTTTTTATCGACTGATGTATTTATAGACGAAATAATTTGTTATATTTTATAAAATTTTGTAAATACCTACTGTAATTTACAATAAAAGACTATATTATATGGTCTATTCTATTCTGATGTCTTTTTGCAACGTTTTCATTGAGAGAATAAAGAAATGAATATTTCATGATACTGTTTTCCGTAAATTACAAAGTGTAATATTTCGTTATTTCCGGTATACGTATATATATTCACAGAGGGGGGCAATAAAAGTTAGCGAGCGGGCGTGGGCGTTCAGTTTTAGCACGATTTCCTATGGATTTACGGGCGCGCTTTCGCGAAAAATGAAGCGCATGGCCCATTGAGCGCGGCGTCGGCGGCAGAAGGGCTGTTATTACGTGCTCGCGGAGTCGTCCATCGAGTTCACCGACTCGACCTGTTGAGTGTCCGCATGACAAATACAGGGAAGGGCGAAAAAATAAACTGTGCTCTCTTTTGCGCAGAGCTGATTTTAAATCCGATTTTCTTCCTGATACTATCGATATTTAAAAAAAAAAATGCACTATAGAAATTATGAAGAATCTATCAATTCTTATATTGCTGTTTAAAAAAAAAAAGCACTAAAGAAATTGGGTAGAATTTGTGCTACAAAAATTGTAAGTGAAAAATCCACTGATTTCAAAAGCACTAGATGAGAGTAAAATTAACAACAACAAAAATTGTCATTTAAAGATGTCATAAACAACAACTATACGATATAAAATACAATATAGTATACCTTATAATAGGCAGAGTACTCTCAGCTTCAGACGTCGTACATACGTCAAATCTGACTGCGAAGAAAACAGACTCGCGCCGCCCGCAAGTGAAAGAAGAGGAGAGTCAGGGCAGGGGGAGAAAGCATTAAATGAATTTAAAGTGGTCCCTTAAGTAGGCACTTGACGGCTGTGTTAACGTCGTTTGGCCGAAGGGGAGAGTAATAGATTGTAGCTTCGGCGCTGTAAATCGCGGGAGGCCAGCTACGGCCGGCCCGTGAGCTTTGCGTATCCACGGCATATCGCCCCCGTCAATTAAGCCGCGCGCGAAACGAGGTCGCGAACGATTACGGCCGTATACGCACGCGGCTTACGGTACACCAAGTTAAAAGAATAAAGATGAAATTCAAGCTGGCGACTGATCTAATAAAATGTTATGACAAGGCTTCGCCGCTAAGTTTCTCACAACGCGCGGGTGTGCGTAATTATTACTCTCGATCGAGCCGTGATCGTTCCTTTTACCATTAATAAATCCCGATAGTTGCTTATTAAACCGGCAAATGAAGTTTGCATATAATATCGCAATATTTAAATATACTGTGCCGTGAAAAAATTTAAAAATTCGAATGTGTATAAGTGACTGGAAGACTTGCGCGTGGCAGTTTTTCTCTGGAAACTCGATTTATTAAGAATCCGAGTCCAGACGATGTAAAAGAAAAATTAAACAAATAACGTGACGATCTGTCGGTATTACGCAATGGCAGCGCCTCAAAAAGTCAAATCTTATCTAGAAACGGTGAGTACGTGCTCGGGAGCTCGTCTGGTGCGGGCGCACGTGCGGTTCCCACGTGTATACGCAGTTTGTAAATAACCCGCGGCGGCTTATGAATGCGGTGATGAACGTCAAATTGGACGGGAGCGATGACGAAGCGCGCATACGGAAAGTCGAGATTTTTTCGCTCCAACTTTACGTATGTATAATACCGTACAAGCCGACTTGTCGATGTCCCGGCGATGAATCATTTTCCCCACAGACAACGAAATTCGAAATGTTTGCTCCCGAGTGGGTCGCGCGTCCCGTCGGCTCAATTCTAGGATTAAAACGCTTTTCGCGTGATTTATAATGAGCTTTGGTCATTACTGTCCGAGGCGGACGGGAAGATCAACGCGGGAGATGATTAATTAGCCGCTCGGTGGGGGCATTTTATCTTTCCATAAATCAGACGTGCACCTCTTTCTCCGAGCCAATTGAATTTTTACTCGTGTTTTACAAATTTATTTGCCTACTCCGGAGATAAACGCGGCGGCAGCTGTTATGTCAGAGAGAGCGGCGCGTATAAGCGCGCTGAGCTTATCTGAAAATACAACGTCCGTTTGGAAATCTGCCCACCTCTTTCCAGCCTCTCATTTTGAGCGGGGCGCAGTCGGACACCGGGCGGCCGCGCTATTATCGCGGCAGTCATCGTCATTACCGGGGCTCGAAAACTGGACTTGCCGGTGGCCGTGCACAAAGAGGCCCGCGCTCCCGAGGCGTTGGCCAATCGCGAGCGCGCGCGCGCCCACGGCACGCATTATTTATCGGGTGTTCGCGAAAATTTTTTTTCCCGGGCCCTCGAGAGCCGAGGCACTTTCACCGTCGCGTGCGTGCCGCGCGCGTTTCGAAAGACGCTCGCGCGCGCGCCGCGGGGATACCAGATAACGGCGACCGTTTTCTCGTTTCCTCGCCGGCCGGGCCGAGCGCGGCTTGTATCGCGCAATTATTTATCAATAATTTATGTCGTCGGATGCAAGTTCTTTTTCGGCGCTCTCTTTTCGCGCGCGTTATTGTTCGATAAGCGAAGCCTACAGGGGAGTGTCGCGATTTTGCGCTCGACGCGTTTAGTGGGTATTTGGTTACATTATGCATATTAGTCGGCGCTGATTTATGGAATGTTTCTGCTTTACATTGACGACTATGCGAAGTGCGCCGCTGGTAATTATGAACTTAAGGAAATGACTTAGGATATTCAAACGAGCACTGAACAATTCCATTGTTTACCTTCTCGAGTGTGTTTTCATTTTGTAACGTAATCGTTAAATTGTGTGATTTGTAGGGATATCATATAGATTGGAACTAATTCCAGCTAAGGAACTTTGTAGATAATTACCATCATTATTGAGTGTCTAATATTTCCTAAATATCCTACTTTTTGAAGGAAGACTCATTATTAAGTTAAGAGTTAACAGGAGCACTTGTTCTATATTTAGATGCTTCTAATACACTGAAGTGCATCCAATTGCATTCCTACTTTTTTAATATCATAAATAATCCTCTCGTAAAAAAACGATGGTTAAAAGATCAATTTCCGGTTTAATGGCGCCAAAATTCAAAACGCTTTCATGTGTATACTCGACATTTCAATTTTAGTAATCAAAGAAGTTTACGTTTCTTCAATAAATTTGATTAATAGATATTAATACAGTAATCATTAATGTTTTAAAATTGATCGATCAAACGAACTTGCAAAGTGAAGTTCGATCAAAATTATACAAGTCGCTTCGCCCGAATAGAAAACTAAGTAGTAGCGTACGTCTTCAGGCGCTGACATGCACAATGTTTAAATACTCTTATAACGTCATTTAGTTTAACTGAAATTAAAATCGTACAGAAGGGAAAAATCCTGAAAGCAGGGCGGGCGTGATCTGTTTATTTATTTTGCATACAAATAAAAAATAAATTTTGTAAATTATATCAATCTATAAAACATTTTACCGTGCGTATTTTTCTAGTGCTAATAAGATAGTGGCCATAGAAAAATGTTATTGAAGAATACGAAAGAATAAAAAGAAGAAGGTCCAAAGATGCAATACGCCAGTGCGCGTGATTTATCAAGCAATCAAAACGGCGCAATCCTTTGTTCCCCCCTCGCGACAAGATGCGGCCGAAAATGCAGTCACGATCGGTCTCTCGCCCCGCATCTCTTTCGCCGTTCTCTGCCCACGCGACGATATCCGCGCGCCACCCGGTATACGATCCATTGTCTCGCAATACAATCAGTCGCCTCGGCGTTTCGCAATTCCGAAGGCGCGAGCCGCGTATCTTTGTTCTCCCTTCGCGCTTTCACGAGACCGAAGCGGGGATCCTCCCTGCCTCCCCCACCGCCCCGTCGAACTTCATATCTGTCCCCCCTTTCCCCGGACCGCGTCCCCCGCATGGCCTCGACCGCCGATCGAGCCTCGAGAGAGGCGCCGGGAGCCGATAATTAAATAACGTGTGGGGATTCCTCGCGATGAAGTCGAGAGAAGCTAGGCTACGCCGGCGAAGTTGGCCGTATAATCGAGTCCGGACTTTGGCGGGCGGCCGCGCGGTGATTAAATGTCGGCTGATTGGAAATTGAGTGGGGCGGTCGAGCGATGCGCCTTCCACGCGGAAGATCCACTCGCCTCTGACCGATGATCTTTCCAGCCTCGACGCTTCGGTCGCAGTCCACGCGAAGTTGCTGCGGAGTGCCGCAACCAGTCGATCGGGAACTAATAACTCCGATCGATAAAGCGCAACGATTTAGCGCCTCATTAGCAGCTCGTGGCTTCCACGAGTGTCACAATAGTATTGTGCCAATAGAAGCCCGGCGATTAGCGCCTCGGCTGACAACACGAGCATTTCCAGCGAAGCGTAATCACCTGCCTCGTCGGCGATCCTCGCGCGAAGACGCTGATCCGCGGAAGCGCGATAAACATCGCCCCCGGACGGTCGAGCCGCCTTATCGCCCCTTGACGACGCGCGCGTAAACAATTTCGAGGGCAGCCGAGAGAGAGAGATGGAGGCGGTAGCTTATACACTCGCGGCTGCCTATGCACGCCTGCATCTAAACCCTACGTCCACGCGCGGCTCTCCTTACACACGCTCTCGCGGCAGGATCGCTTCGTGGAATCGTGACTCAGCCGCGGAATTTTTTTCCTATGGCCCGGACGCGCGCGCGACTCTTATCGTTTATTACGCGCTATTTATTTATTCGTTCGCCCGCGCCGGCGAGCAATCGCCATTGTCGTCGTGCGCCTCTGGGCGTGAGAGAAAACTGCGTGGGCGACTCTTTCTGTCTCTATCTCTCTCTCTTTCTTTCTCTGCTTGTCTCTTGGTGCGGCTACTCCGATTTAACGACGCGGCCGAGCATCGGCGCAACACTCGACGAATCGCGCGGGCACTCGCTCGACTTCGCGACGATACCCGAGCGCTCGGAGCAATGCCACTGGGAGTGAGAGACGAAGACAATAGCCGAGTGTGAGAGCGGAAGCGACGCAGTGCGCACCAGGAAAATAAAAGGGGAATTAATGGCCGATAATTGCGCGCGGCGATTCGTGCGCATAATCAATGCGACTCACTTAGGCCGAGCTTGGGACTGGCCTAATTTAAGGCGTAATTGATCGGACGAGCGGCTTATTGTCTTCGGGGACGGGGACAAAAAATTCGCCGTGACGATTAATTTGGCGTGTGATTCATTTTATGCTCGCTAAATGGCCGCGCTCGTATACGTTTTCCTTAGGAAATTATTTTTTGTCGTCGAATATAGTTGCAAAAAAAAGAATAATTTTAAATGCTTTGCAAAGAATGTTGTGCTCGTAAGAATGTTTATTACGGTACAAATTGAATTCAAATGCGTGTCATTTATGTCAATCAGCCCGTAAATCGAGTGTAATCAGAGTAGATTGCAATTGTGTGTATTCTTTGGCAAACATTTAAATTTAAATAACCGCACGACTCGCTCGATAATTTCTCTATGCACAAAGAGCGCGTTGTGAAATTCCTGTCGATAAAGGAATTAATTGTGCATAAATTATGCATCCTACTGTCGTGCACATTGTCAGCGAATTTTCGCAAAATAATAACACAATGTATCGCGGCAAAAAAATTCCTCCACTTTCTTAGCCGAGGTATTCGCATTTTTTCTTTTTTAATTTATGAATGTGTATTATCCTATAATATTCATCAGAGAATTCAACATTAGGTAACTCCAGTAAAATTGATCTAAAACACTCTCATAAGCAAGACTAATAAATAATAACACACATAATAAAACTGTGAAAATAACGAGATATAGCGGTAATACGAGGTACCGCGTAGTCGGGCGAAACAAGGGGAAAAAGAGTGAAGAGAGAGAAAGAGACTCGAGACACGCGCGAGCGAGAGAAAGCTGCGGGGGAAACCAATCCCAATCCCTCCTCTCCGACGGCGTTATGCCAATAATACTAGAAGTTGCGTGATTCATGCCTGATAATCACTCGATAAAATGAGCCCGATACTCGCGTAATCGCCGGTAAGCAGATACCTATCCGGTCTCCCTCTTTCTCCTTCTCTGCCCCACTCCCTCGCTCTGCCTCATTCTTTCTCTTTCTCGGTTAGGAGAGGCAAGGAGGGGGAGACGGAGCTCGGAGGAAAAAGGCGACACATGCGTATGCGGTGCACCGCAGGTGCGTTCGCGCGCGCCGAGAGGAAAATTACGAAACGCGAGTCGCGTGGCGACAGCGAGCGGCTTATCGGCCCGGCGACAACGGAGAGGAGGTGCGATATACGTGCCTTATCGGATTTCCAAAAAGTTAGACGGAACGATCCGACCGACCTTCTTACTGCGCCGTCGAGAAAATTCTGAGGCAACGAGAAGCTTTCTCTAAGTGTGTTAATGGAGAGGAAGAAAGAGTAGATTTTATGTCTGTTCGATATCGGAAGATCGAGGATTAGCGAGGAAGGGTAGTGAATAGTATCTAACAATAAATTCCGTCGAGTTTGAAAATAAAACAAAGCGATATTCAGAAAAAGTCGAATTTTATTGTGCCGGAAATCGCCGTAATTTCAAAATAGAATTCGAGCTTGCAAAGCACGCTTTTGTAATTAACGTTTGTTAAAGTTACGCTTTCAAATCTACATTCAACCGAGCTGAATATTTGCTTATACGTAAAAGATAAAAAAAAAAAAATGAAAAATTTAATGTAGCTTATTGAAGGTAATAAATTCTGTTAAGACTTCATTCATTTTGAATACAGTATTCAAGTTTCAATTTACTCAGCGATAGAATTTCCCATGTGTCGATTTAAACAATAGAAATTTATGTTTAAATTGTTTCGAAACTCGCTAATCTCTATAGTTCGATCTATTTTCCGAAACTTAAAGATCTTCTTTACGAACTTCTGCGATGATTTTTATTTATTTTATTATTACCATGTATACTTTTTTCCGAAGTTAAACAAAGCACACGATATTTGTCAACAACAACAATTAAAACGGCAATATGCATTTGCACTTATCCGCAAGAATGTTTCCCCGTCGCACTCGCGAGTTATGAAATAAATTTCTTACGTAAATCCTCCCGTCGGCCCGAGCGAGCGGACTGCACCGTAAAGACAAACCCAAGAGAGCTCGCAGTAATAAGCCGAAGGCGCCTCGCGTGTCAGTAACCCCTGGCGTTCGCGCGTTAGATGCATCGAGCGTCGAAAAGTTGGCAGACGCGCGCATCTCCAGATAATGATTTATTTCGTCGCTCGGAGGATCGCGTATACATACAAGTCCCCAACGTCAGGTTGAGAAGCAACAATGGCACGGTGTGTTCCGTTGCCAGTATACGGCGGATGACGAAGCGCGAAAGAAGGTAACGTCGCGTACGACTGCCGATGGAGCTCCTGATAAGGGGAGTATGAAATTATCGAACAAAAGATGCGAGCAGGCTGCGGCTCATTGTGCTCGTGTTCTCTATCGCGCTGCATCTCTGCCTGGATGCGCTGCTTTATATTTAGGTTATAAGGCAGGTATCGCGAGGTAGCGATAAATTACCATTGCGGTGCTATTCTTCAGGTGCAGGTACGCAGAAGATGCGATGGTACGGATTTCATTCTGCTTCTATGCATTCTTGTACAAATGATTGAGTAATTGTTGGTTTTTTTGTTCGTTCTATCATCATTATCATCGATCATTTTTATTATGGATCAAAATTTAGTGTGTACTTCTAATGTTTACGAAATGTTGGGAAATACGCGACGTGGTTACCTTATATAGGCTTACTTTTAGGCGTATAATTTAAAAAATATAAATTTAGCGTTTTAGTACATTTAAATTTTCGCGCCAAAGGGCTAGAGATAGTACGTGTACAAGCCACTAGGTGGATACCTGAAATTACGCCCCCTCGCAAGCGGTTAGGTCCTCTGTCGATTCGTATATAAGGAGCCTCGAAGGCAATACCGAACGTACTTGCTTCGGCAGTACATATACTAAAATTGGAACGATACAGAGAAGATTAGCATGG
>JAWWEN010000024.1:3076566-3098514 GCA_035582955.1 Sycophila texana
ATTTAATAGAAAATATAAATTTTATTATAATTTTTAATTTTCAAATTTTTTTTCAAAAAAAAATTTTTAGGTATAAAACCCCCTTAACTTTATTTCTTTAGTTTTTTTTTTCTCCACAAGGTCTAAATAAACTACTCGCTTTAAATAAATAAATTCTCGTTAAACAACTACACAACTTGTAAAACAAGTAAATACAAGTGGTGAAATATGAGTATTACATATACTTCGAGATATTTTATTTACAAGTGCAGAATACTCGATTCAATCGCACAATTTACACACAGATAAATATTTAATGAATGTGACTTTAAATCACACCAAATGATTAGGAATTAACAGTTAAGAAATGGATTATTTGCTGTAAGTAAGTGTGACATTAAAAGAAATCATGTATTAACTGTTAATATACATATTTCTTTACTGTTAAGACATATTTACTTGTAACAAACGACATGAGAAAATTGACTGTCAAATACATGACGATTTTCTCTTGAATCATTCTTTTTATGTGTGCGGGCTTGCTACAAATAATATCGGCGACATAAATATCGACCGCTTGCAACAAAAAGAAGCAGCAGCCGAACAATGAGTAATAAGTAAACTCCGGGGCGAAATTACACGGCACCGGGGCTTTCGGTCGGATAGCGCCGCGAAACTCGGACAAAGAGGCTGACCCGTCGGCGCACAATACGCCGGGCGTCACGCCCCGCGCATCATGAATGAAAACCCAAGGCGGAATTTAAGCGAGCACGAGAATCGATATACTTACACGATTCGCCTTCTTTTCGCGCGTGCAGCGTCTACGCGGATAATCGGTAACAACACGTGTTCCTTATCGGCGCCTCCGCCTTCCTTGGGCTCGCGCGTTTATTGATTTTCCGCCGACGCTCGATGCGCCTGCTGGGTTTTTCCTGCGGCCTCTTGTTTGTATTCGTCTACTTGTTGCTTCGGCTTCTTGTCGAACGTTCGAGTGCGTAATTTTACAGCTTTCAGCAAGATTTTATTGGCCGAAAATTTGTTACTTTTCTCGCTATAAATTTACCTGACGTTTGTTGAGGAAATTAATTAGAGCTTCCATTTGTTCGGTGATAAGATAAATATTTTAAAATACGTGTTTAAAGTAATATGCAAGTATAAAGTACAGGTTGAAGGAGTGCTATCAAGTGTAACAAAGTATAAGTACCGTAAATGAAGATAATTTTTTAAATAAAAAATACGTGGTTATCGGAGGCACGAAATTCATTCACAATAATTTCAACCATAATTTAGTAGCCCTCAGCGCTTCAAAGTTAGCCGAACGTTAATCTCCGCATACATAGTCACATCGCACCCGACTAATGCGTTCGGGCCTTCCTCGGGTGTATCAGTGCAACTTCTTACCTCTTACCGAGTTATAAATTCAAGCTCCGTCTTTCGCTCGCAGCCTAAGGTCACTTCCTCTTCCCGTGCTTCCACTTCGCCTCCACGTAGCTGTATTAATCCTCTTCGTTGCTTCGACTTTAGTTAGCATTTTCCGCAGTCCGCGATTAATTTGAAGGTAATCAATTTTGGAATCTTTTAATCAGGAAAAATTTTTTATTACAAATTTAACGTTGCTTCGACGTAATTCTCGCTAAATAAAGCGATGACTCGGCGTTGAAAAATTTTTACCAATTTCTTATCTGATTGATAAAAATGTAAATTGCAATTGACTTATTCCAATGAGCGGTTGAGGATTGACTCGCGAAGAAAAAAACATTATTCCGACCGACCGATAAATATGACGTTTAAAATTTTAATTTAACAGGCGAGACTTTTCCAACGGACGCGTAACGCGTCGTTATTTAAATTGCAATGCCGCGTGAAATTAAAAAGAAGCAATCTCCTATCTCGCAGGAAAAAAAAATATAAGTCGAAGGCTGGTTAAATAACGCATCGGTATATAAACTACAATCAGCAAAATGAATCACGATAAAAAATAAACAGGAACAGTGGCGCGCAACTCGACTTGTTGATTCGAACATTCTTGAAATATTAGCGCATGTAGAAAGGACAGTTTCAGCTCACCAATAATCCGGTTGCATAAATCCATTTGAAAAATTAAATCACACTTGGCTGTCGTTAAAGGCCAGAAGCGTAATTCTAGTGCGAAGCGAAGAAAAACGTCATCTCACATTCAGTCAACAACCTCTTCATTATGTTCCTTCTCACTCATAGGAGCACAACGGCAATAACAATAATCCGAGTCAATCCGCTCGAATGTCCTCTTCGGCATAATTAGCGGTGCGTCTCTCTCTCTCTTTTCCTACGTTCCCTCTACGTCTCCGTTTCTCTTTTCCTTCCTCTCGCTCCCTGCCCTCTCCTCAAGAGCCAAGGTAGTAGACGCAGCTTTATACACTCTTGAGGGGATATGAATTTAGCCCGAGGGGAACTAAGCGCCGGCCTCGAAATTCCAAGTTTCTCTCTCCTCCGAATCGCGTGTACATGCTTCTTGCCGTCTCTCTCGCTCGCTCCTTCATGACTTTAAAGCGAAAGAGAGAGAAGGGGAGCTTGCGAGAGAGAGATAGCAAGGGGTGGCAGTGTACACCAGGGACGAGTTACAAGTTTAGCTGCACTGGTGTTAGACTCGCCTCGAGTGACTCGCCACCACCACCACCACCACCGCCGCCGCCGCCGCTGCCGCCGACGTCGCATCGCTTTGACTATAATTTAGCGGTGCCGGCTTACAACCAGTGAAGATCGTGTCTGCTATGCCATAGATCCGCAAATCGACTTGCATTCAACGCTTTATTTTTCCCAAACATTGGATGATTACTACTTTGACGTTCCTTTTTATTATTCTTTATTAGCAAATTATTATGAAATTTGGTGTTATTGTTACAGAGGCCCGCAGTAAATGTTTTTATTTGACAATAATGTTTTACGTAAATATGATGGTCAGTCATTAAAGGGATACCCGTAATTACGCCTCCTCGTAAGTGGTCAGGTAAACCGGTGAATTCGTGTATGATGAGATGAACTTTAGGGTCAGTGGGGTCGTACTTAATTAATTTACAATTTTTATTTTGTCGCAGCATTACTCATTGCAGTACTTCGCTACTTTAAAGCTATTCATAATTATTATCGAAATTCTGTAAAAGAACTATTTTATTATTTTAATAAATATTTAATATTGATTAACACTTCTTGTAAAATGGCCTTCCACATTTTATTGCAATTTATTTTCGTATCTTTTTCTTTTCATAATACTCCAAAATCTCTGCCATCTTTTTAAATTTCTGTACACCTGCCAATTAAGGTGTTGTCGCATAGGAGCGTCAAGAAGCAAAGATTAGTCCGCCTTGCCGTGAGTCAGCGCGTGTGTGACATTTGAACCCGAGGGTAAGCTCGGCAGGGCTCACCGGTGCTCCGCTGCCGTCATTCAGCGGTTCTCACCATTGTGCAAACTTCCTGCTTCTAGCGACAGTCAACAAATGCTCGCGAGCCGTCTTCAAGGGAGAGGGGACTGACAGAGGGAGAGAGAGAGAGAGAGAGAAAAGAGTCAATATGATGCGTAATTGCGCAATTACCAGCGCCCGAGTGAGAAGGCATCAACACGCATTCGCAACGATTGTTTTCCTCGAATCTTTTCGGTTACTTTTGTGCGAGCGCACGTGTCGGGACTTCCTTTTTGCGGTCAGGTTCCTTGTGTTGGACGAAACGTGCTCTCCACGCGTGTACGTATTTTAAGCGTCGAGTGTGGTCCGAAAATATGAATCCAGGCACTCGTATTTTCATTGATTTTATTACAGCGTCAAAATTGCTCTCTCTCCTTCTCTCTTTTCACTAAGCATTCAAACTAAGCCACCATTTAAATATTAATTTTCCAGTGTACAAAAATAGTAACATTCATTTCAACGCGTGATTTATTTATATTTATATAGCAACCAAATGTGTATGTATAAGTTTGTACAGCGAGAAAAATCGTATGTTTAAATCATACTAGCTTGTATAGTAAAATGGAGTTTAGTAACGGAATCTAAATTTTTTGATAAAATATACTATAATAAAGCATAATATAGTAGACAAGTATTGTAAAGTCAACTATTTCATTTAGTCCCTAAAATATAGTAAAGTATACTATAAACTGAAAAAAAAATTTGATAATTTTAAGTAAATATTTACTTCAATAGTACTTGTCAAATATTTCGTTGAAGCCACTAAATATTTCTTTAAAACTAAATGAATTTGTTTCTAAATAAATTTAGTAGTTTCAAAAAGATAATTACTTTATTCAAAGAAATATTTAACATGTACTTGAAGTAAATATTTACTTAAAATTACTAAATTTTTCTCTCAGTGTATGTAATATGTATATGACAGACTAATATATAGTCTAGTATTTTTTACTATAATGTCATCCAATGAACTTATAGAATATTTCACTATTCTCATATAGTTGGGAATTTAGTAAAAGATAGCATTTTTTAAAGTAATTGATTCTAGATTTAATTTAGTAAAATCAACAATATTACATAGTTGGTCCTCTATAGCACTATAAAATTTAGCAACGGTTAGTGCTTTCTCAGTAACCGCTACTAAACTTTTCTCTCGGTGTATTAAAAAAAAAAGGAGGTTTATCACGAATAATTCTAATTCAAATTAATTTGTAGCCGTGGCTTCAATTCAGAGCCATTTAATTCAGAACAACGCTGTCACGAATTTCCAGCGGAGCGCCAATTAACACAGCCGCGTATAAAAAGCCCAACGGAGTCCCGGCGTGCGTCGTTGCACGAGAAAACAAGGGGGAGTACCAACGAGACGACAAATCGTTATAAATAAGACATCGATCCTAAGAATAAACGAGACGAGGCTGCAGCAGCAGCAGCGCGGCCGCCGGCCATTATCTTCGCGCGGTCAATCTCGCGTCGAGTCTTCGATCGACACTTCGCGGAACTGCCCTCCTCCCCCTTGTGTCGCTTCTCGATGATTAATCGACGTGGATATTTGCATGTGCCGCGAGCCCGAGCCGAGTTTCATTGTCCGCTTAAGCGCTCCGCGATACGTGCAATTTGCATGAATTAACCGCTCGCGGAGCTCGGAATTGTTTCGCCGCGTCTTGGGAAAGAAGTGTCTCTCTCTTTTTTTTTATCCTCCGCATTTAGCAAGCGAGCCTCCTTTTTAATTATCAGGTAGCACCCAGCGGCTCCCCGAAGATTCGTTAAGTACACGCGTCGTTAATTAATTTCGTATTCCGCGCGAACTCGGCTTATTAAAACGAGGCTGCCGAGATAATTGCGATCAATATAAAAAAAAAAAAACAAAAAAATTATATACGCGACGTGCATCGTGCACAGAAAGCGCGAGTAGTGCACGCGTAAAGCGAAGAAAAACAAACAAAGGGGATTACACCGTATAGGAGGAGTGGGAGCTGCCCGATAGCTTCGTATCCATTATATTGCTCTTTGTTTAGCCTCTTGACACTGAACCCGGGCGAAAAGAAAATCACTTAGCGCGATCGCGACGGGGTACCTCGCACCTACGCGCGCGCCGCGCCGAGATAAATATACCCGTATATTTCTCTCTCTCTCGGGCGGCTCTCTCGGTGCACGTGTATGTCTTTCTTTTTCCTCCGTGCGCCCGGCGATCCCGCCTCTTATTCTTCCGCGCGCGCGACTTAACGACCTCGTCGCTTGGCGCGCGGCCAAGTCGTCGGGCGCACGCGGAGGGAGAGAGGAAGTTGCGAAGCCCTCGCGGGCACATCGGTGCGCCTACCTTGCGCAGGCCCGACCGTTTTATTCGTAGATCTCGCATACGCCCGAGTCCTTGCGCGACGGCCCGGCCCGAGATTATTTATACGAGTCGCCTGGCCGTGTGTGCGATCGGGCCGATTAGCCGCTCTTCTGCTCCATGGGTTCGGGCTCCGCTGTCATCGGGATGGATGATTTTATTGTTTTCGCGTACGCGTCCGTTGCGTAATTTATCATCGATATTGAAGCTGCGCTATTATTCACGAGCCGAGCAAATATTTATTTTTGTATATGAATTGAAATGAATTGTCGTGATTCGCGCTCGGGCTATTTTGGGCGAATAATTAATTATTGCAAATGTTTTGGGCGTCTTTATACGATTGACGTGAAAATATTGCTGCCGACTTTGTTTATTTACCGGTTGATTATATATTGTCGTTTGGAGTTTTATGTCTTGACTAGGCTTTTCGTTTCCACTGTCTGCCGCTACGTGGCTACCTGCAATTACGTCTCCTCGCAAGCGACCAGGTAAACGGTTGGTTTGTATATAAGAGAGTCGGAAGGGTCGATGGGTGTACTTGCTTCGGCAGTACATATACTAAAATTGGAACGATACAGAGAAGATTAGCATGGCCCCTGCGCAAGGATGACACGCAAAATCGTGAAGCGTTCCACATTTTTTGCAAATATTTAATTAGAATATCTTAATTTTATTGCAGTATTAATTAGTGAATTAACTTCTTTTTTACTCCCCTTAGGGTATTTCTATAATCCTTAAGAAACAATTTTAAAGACGCATTACAATTAAAGTGTAATTAATGATAATTATTTTTCACGATAAAAAATTTAAACAAGGATAATCATTGCAAAAAAATAGTCATTATCAATAATCGAGTTTTTTTATAGCATTGAGCATAGTCCTTCCGAAAGGACGTCAACTATTCAACAAAGTAAAGATACCTTGTTAATTCTTCATTAAGCGTCACTTGATTGCGCGGCATTTTAGGTCCCGTGCGAATTTCGATCACGATAAACGCGTCGGCGTTGGCCAAGCTCCTTTCTCTCCTTCGCCGAGAGGCGCAGATTGCCGTAAATAATGATGGATGCGCGCGATAAAGCCGTAATGAATGATGATTGGGTCCATCGGGAGACTCGCGAGACGGCGGGGCCCAAAGGGGAAGCCGCCTTTTGTGCGCGGAAAATTATGAAAATTGCCGGGGAAATTCGTCGCCGAGGGACCGATATATGCGCGCTCGGGCGATGATTACGCAATTAATTGGTCGCCAACCGCTTTTAGTTATTATCTTGCGGGTGCGCGACTGATGCAACGCGCGCATCTCGTCAGTCGGCGCGCGTTGCAAAACTACCCAAGAAGCTGCTGCGCGCGGGGAAGGAGCATCGCTTATGGACACTGGTGTACAGTGCGTCCGAGCGATTTTATTTGATCACTATAAAATTGCAAATAAGTAGCTAATAATCGAGCTGCAAAATCGATTCGGCCTCACATTAAGCCGACGGAGGCGTGGCCGCGTTTTATTACCTTGATCCGCGCACCGTTCTATTTTCTTCTAATTTAAATCAAACAATTTTACAGGCGCGACTTTTATTTTCTTAGCGTCTTCAGTGGCGCGGGTGTACGCGAGGTGCGAGCGTTGGCTTCCGTGAGAGCGAATCCCTACACGTCAGCTTGCGCGGTGTTGCGCTAAAAATAAGTCGTCGAAAACTTATGACCGCGAGCAAGGCCAATACCTTATCATCGCGGCGGGAGTTCAAAAATCCTCGAGGAAAAGCCGCGCGGGCAGAGCCAAGAAGGCAGAGGAGCAAACGGTAAAAAAATAGTGAAGCCAAGTGCGCGCCGGCTCTATTTATATTCGAACCGTCGGGGACGTTCAACTCCTTGGCACCCCCCTACACGCCCGCCCGTTGGCGCTCGCGAAAAGCGTGCAAATAAATCTCCGCAGGCGCGCTCGCGAACGGAACGCCCGGGCTTTTCCGCTGATTTTTTTATTTTGGCTTTGCGGCGAACGCCGCGCGAATTGCCCGCTGCGAGAAATGCGCAGCGCTCAAGTTTTTCGGCAAGCCATCTGCGACGTATGAGCTGCGAGGGCGAATTTTATGAACCTTCGGCTGACGCATGATTTGTGGAATCGAGTTAATAAATTTTCTTTTTATTATTCTGCTTTTTGTTAATATTTTACAAGGGTTCGTGTACTTTTCTTTTGTGCTTGATTTATTGCGGAAGATTGAGATTCATTAATTACAAGTTTTTAGACTATTTATTACAGTAAATAATTCTAGTCAGTTTTTAAAGTAAGCATCAACGAGTTTTTGAATTAACGCTGATTGTTCCCGTGGGCGAATTGATGGAGGTAAGAAATAATATACGCCCGAACGCGTCATTAAGTCGGCCCTCGTGATTACGTGTATGTACACGTTAATACTAATGAGACTTTTAATTCTGAGAGATTCGATCGGAGAAAATGAAGCTAATGAAGTAGCTCTATTATTATACCTTCCAACTGCCATTTTCTCGTGTACGACAATATAATGACGTTATTATAAAATCTTTCAAAACAATTTACCTATATTTGTTTAAATTGTAATGATTCAACAGCTAGAATTAAAGCAGTATGATTTTACTTTATTATTCAATTTATTCAAAAGTTTCCCTGTAATTTCAGGGTAGATTATTTTAAGCTTCATAATACACCTGTAAAATCTTCCAAAGTCGTATTATTTTGTTAAAAAAGATTCTATTAAGAAGAATATGTTTATAATTAATCAATTTGCCATTAATTTAACTACTCCAATTAGTTTAATTGAACTACTAAAACAGCTTTCCAGAACGGATAGGTACAATATAAATCAGGACAGATAATGGTTAAAGTTCAAAGTGCATTACTCGATACGTACGATCGAGTCCATTAAATGAAATTGCTTTCTTTTTCGCCTACCGGCTACTGATCCCGTAGTAAAATTTAGCATGGCCGCCGTGGGACGGGAGCCACCCGGCATGATTTTAATTACGGCCATTAACGGGAATGCCGAGCGTTGTAACCCAATTTCACTTGCAAGGGTCGGCACTCCGCAGGGGACACGCGACCTTACGTGCTACGTGGCCGTCCTTATGCACACTCAACTGCATAGTTCAGCGTCTTTTTTGCGCTCGCCTCGACTTGCCCTAGCCGTCCCGTGGCTATCGCGAAATCTGTAAATATTATTATACCGAGCCCCAGAAAACGTTAATTTTTCCTCTGCTTAATCGCGTAAAACATCTTTATTTATGTATATAGTATTTATATGGCTTTTAACTTATCGCTTGCATAATTGTCCGACCGATATTACCTGTACTTATAAAAATTAAATTCTTGTAAATTTAATCAGTATTAAAGATAAACGACTGTTCTTTCTGCAGATTGCAATGAGATTTATTTATTATGCACGATTAGTGTTTTGTTTCTACCAACTACCGCTACGTGGCTACTGACAATTACGTCTCCTCGCAAGCGGCCAGGTACACGGTTGGTTCGTATATAAGAGAGCCGGAAGAGTCGACCGGTGTACTTGCTTCGGCAGTACATATACTAAAATTGGAACGATACAGAGAAGATTAGCATGGCCCCTGCGCAAGGATGACACGCAAAATCGTGAAGCGTTCCACATTTTTTTGCTTTTTAATTATCAGCCTCGAAGCAGATGGCGATTTATTCCTTTATATATAAGTGCAAAATTATTTATTTTTTTAATACTCTAAGTTCTGCGATAGTTTTAATGCCTAAACTTTTTCGAGACAATACGTCGTAAGTGCAAATATAAAAGAGGAAAGGTCGTATACGGGACGAGTTGGAAGGAGAGAACGAGAGAGCGAGTGAAATGAAGATAGAGAGGGAGAGAGAGCGAGAGGGAGAAGGCGGGCGGAGGAGGAGGTGCCTTATCGATTTCGGCATACCAGACACTCTGCTTCCGCTTTCTCGGCGATAATTCGTCGGGTCTGGGCCGCTTTGCCAACGCTTGCAGCCCCCGCGTGCGCTTATCCCTCGAAATCTCGCGCACTGTGCGAGCGTCGGCGTACGCTTACCTCGTCACTGCCTACTTTTACCAAATTAATTACGCCGTCGAGCGAGCCTGTGAGCCCCCCCAACCGTTCGCCCTCGTCGCCTCGCTTCATTGCCTTTTATGTCACTAATATTGTCTTTTTGATGCTGAACATTTTGTCAAATTTATTGCGCTCGCCGCTTCGAGTTCCCGGCAACAATTTAGCAAGGAAGTTGTTCCTTTTAATTTTCTCATAGTAATTTAAACTTATAGGTAAATACTGAAAATACCCATGCAGCTTTTAATTGACATATGAAATGATTAAACTGATAATTGTTATTGCTGTAGTTCTATAATAGTGAACTTTTGAAAATTTGTAGTCCGATCAAGACGTTTGCGTGACGGGTAGGAGCAACCGGCGCGAAACTGGCATATTTTATTTATAGTAAAGTAGCTCGGTGTCGCGCTTGCTTCGTCGGTGGTACGCGTTATTAATATTAGCAGCGCCTGGAGAACCTGGCGAGGCCCGAAACTCCTAGTCGCGGAGAAACTGCGTTGGAGCACGGCGACGCCGCCGCACATCCGCGGTGAAACCCACTTTCCATTAATAGAATTTTCGCTCGACGAGCCGCAGCCGAGCGTATCTACACGTAATCGCGGAAAAGCCATTCTTGTCGTGCTGTGCGGTTACCCAGCAAAGTATATGGGAACACTGAGGAACACTTCTTCGCTTTTTCGTGGTCGGTACTTCAATCTTACGCGATTCGTCATGTTGACCTTATCTCGCCGATGGTAACGACTGAATTAATAGCGGAGAGTTTAAAAGTTAATAGATCTTTTCTGCTGCGTATTTAATTATACAATTCGACGTTATGCAGATATTCTTTAAAGAATTGACGTTTGCGTGAGGCTCACAATTAATTTAGCGTGTGATTAAAAAAAAATTCTGCAACTTTTTTAATAGGGAAACCTTTGTTTATGGAAAAAAAAAACAATTTCATTTTCATTGTCCACGTGGACTTACTTTTTTTCCTTGCCACTCTAATCGAGAGTATTAGAAATTTTCCATTTTTTCCATGAGTTGTTAATTATTGGTCACGAAAAAATTAGGGTGCTTGATTTAGATGGTAAGAACAAGTGTAATCTTTGTAATTAGAGTCGCGTTTTAAAATAATAATGGAGACATTAAACTACGCATTTTTATTTAATAATATGTAATAAAAAAAAAAATGTAAAAGCGAAGTTTCATAAATGCAGATTGATCTTTAAATATACGGTGAAAATGCATGTTGGCTTTTGTCTAGACATTAAAAATGTGAGCATCGCTTAAAAGCTTCCACTTTGACCCAGGCAATATCTGTCAACGACACAAAGGCATCCTTTTAACCTACAGACGTTCGTAAATTACTCATTACGGACCCATCATTCCTAAGGACTCTTCTCGATACCTTCCGTTATCATTAATTATTACTGCCATAACTCGAAGCCTGACAGCATTCATTTCCTAATGAAATTTCACTGAGCTTAACGTTATTTTTTCAAACACATCATTTTTCTCTCTCTTACTCTCTAACCCCCTCTCCCTTTCTCTCTCTCGAGCTGCGAGTCCCGAGGCTATGCAGTGGACGTCGCCATTGCGAAATCAATAATAATAAATTTGTCCGACACAATGAGTATCTATCTTTCTCGGCGCGTGTGCAAGTTTAACTCCGGCAATTCATTACGTCCCTCTCGAGCGTGCAGTGCTTCATTATAAAACGATCGGAAGCTACTCTCTCCTTCCCTCTCTTTCCATCTCTTTTTCGCCGTCTCTATTCTCTCGTTTGAGCGAACGATAGGCTATGAAGCCTTTAAATTATGGCATGCGGCACTTGCGCATATTCCAAATAGACTTTATCCCAGCCTTAATCAGCGGCTAAGAAATCTCGACACATCCTGCGCCGTTATACGCTTGCTTATCCATAAATCTTGGATTTCTTGGATCACAGTAGTAAGCACGGTGTAGTATCATAGTAGCTTAATTGTTAATTAAATACTAGTAACATTTTTAGTGGTATAATTGAAAGTACATAAATTTAATATTTTAGTACATTTAAATTTTCGCGCCAAAGGTGTAGAGATAATACGTGTACAAGCCAGTAGGTGGCTACCTGCAATTGCGCATCCTCGCAAGCGGTTAGGTCCTCTGTCCATTCGTATATAAGGAGCGTCGAAGGCAATACCGAACGTACTTGCTTCGGCAGTACATATACTAAAATTGGAACGATACAGAGAAGATTAGCATGGCCCCTGCGCAAGGATGACACGCAAAATCGTGAAGCGTTCCACATTTTTTTTGCAAATTTTTAAATAAATTTTAATTTTATTTATATATAGTATAATTTTTTTAATATAATTGTAGTACTACTTCGCAACTTTGAAGCTATTCATAATTTTGTCGAAACACGGAGAACTATATTATTATTTTAATAAATATTTAATATTGATTACGCCGTTTTTAGCTGTAAAAAGTTTTAAGAAACTTCAGTCTCGGCGAGGAGAAAAGATGAAAATCGTCGATACGATGTTTTAAAAGTTTTCCAAGTTATTGCGCTGAGACTTTGACGAACTTTTCCAGTTAAGTCAGTATTCGCTCGAGTCTCCAAGATACCAGGCATCTTGACCCTTCAAACTATATCTGCGCCAACATCATCTTTTTTCCCTTGTTTGTGTAAAACACCTTTTTTTGTTTATCTCCATTTTTCTTAGACATACTCAAGCTCGTACCTAAAATGACACCCAAAAAAGAATTTGAAACTTCAATTTACAATAAGGTATTAAGACTCATAATCCGCAAGTTGACGAACGGACAATTAAATAATATTAAATACCAGTACATTAAATTATTTAGATTCTGATTCATTAAAAGTTTTCTTCCAGGACGAAAAAGTCAATTTTAAGATATAGGTTGTGTGCCCCCTTAATTACAAAACCGCTGTAAACCATCACGTCACCGCAAAGTAAGTCCTGGCGGTTGAAAGACTAAGAAAAAAGAGAAATCATTGCGGTACAAGGTAGTTGCAGTTACTCACGTCGTACAATTTTAAAATCTTGTTTAAAACATTTCCTCACACACTGCCTTAAACTTAACTTTTTAACGCTTCTCAAAAAAAAAAAGAAGAAAGTCAAGCTCACCATCGCACGGAAACAGCATTACGCGCGTACCAATAGAATGCGTCACGTCGATACATCATTTTATCAGTGTTCACTGATAACCCCGGTAAATGACAGAAGGAGGCAGCTGCTCATTCTTGCCGCCGTCCCATAAATCGTCGGCGCTCTCTAATATATCCCTGCCCATGCGCGCTCATCGAGGTCCATCCAGCTTCCCCCCTGCCTCGCCGAGAGCACAATTCGAGGATTATGCAACGCGTATGCATGCAGACACGCGAGCACGCGCCTGCGCAACTGGAGCCAGCTCATTTTCCGATTCAAAGCCAAAAACGAGCTCTCCTACGTCGGCCGAGGTGACTGACGCCGCCGAGCGGGCGCATCGGTTCATATTGAATCAATAATCCACTTGAGGCGGGCAATATAAAGCCCCCGACGGAATCGAATCTCGATTAGGCGAGAGAGAAAGGAGGAGCACGGCGGCCGAATATCTACGTGCAAGTGTGCCGGGGGTCTTTCCGGTGCCGCAACCGCAGAGCCAAGGGGTGGAGAATGGAGAGGGGAGGGGGAGAGAAGGCGCGCTTCGGCTTGTGTATAAGAGAAACAGGGAGACGTAATGAAGAAGAGACGACTGATATACGGGACAACAAAGAACGGGGGGGGGGGGGAGGGACCGATGCGAGAGAGATAAACGGGATTAATTTTAGTGGGAAAAATGTTGACGGCAGATATGCCGGCTTTAGGGTCAATTGTTTTGTTTGAGTATAAATTGTCGGGTTTACTGCGGGAAGATCGAGAAAGGGACGTATGAGCCGCGATAAAAATCTATGGATTGACTGGGTGAAGTAATTATTCCCGTGTAACACGTTCTAACGACGCTATTAATGCTCGGTTTACAGCTTCATTTCACTTTTGATATCAAGATTCCAATAGCGATTTGTAATAAAATCTATCCAGCGGCATTTGTCTCGTTACTTTGAAGAAAGGAATTGTAGGATAAAAGAGAAAGGCAACCGGAGTCTTTATCAGTAGTAATTCAAAGAAACTGTCTGCTGTTTTTCTCGAAAGAAGCAATTAGCCACTGCACGTGTAAAATCTTACGCGGCTCGATCGTCAAAGCAGGCTGCGAGAAAGAACCAAAAAAAAAAAAATCACAGTGCACGAAAACAAAGCTCACCTACTGAAAGGAAAATGAAGAAAAGCCCATCGTCGCATTAAAAAAGAGACCCAGTGGGAACGACGAACGTGCGTGAGCGAACAGAGAAAAAAAGAGACGCGTGGGGGTTTGGTATATAGAGGCATAAAAAAAAAAAAAAGAGAAGAGGAAGCGAGCGAAAGACGCGTGGAACGCCCAGCGCGAAAGTGGAAAGGGGCACCGGTTCAGCTGCATTAATTAAACTAGCGGAGGACAATGAGCCTGTCTGCCGTATAGTCGGCGGCGGGCCGCTCCGACTCGTTCTACTCTTTCTCCGTCTCTTTGTAATTCACGCCTCCTCCCCCCGAGAGCAAGACCGTGCATCGTACCCCGAGTCTCTCGACTTTCAATTTTTTTTTTTATTTTCCATCCCTCGTCTCTCTCTCTTGACTCTCCTAATCTTTCTCCCTTCTCGCCGTTGTCCCTTGGCTTTTGACGCGCGACACCTTTTTTACCTCTTTCACGCCCTTTTTTTTTGCGCGTCTCCCCGGTGTTTGCAGTAAACATCCGCAGATTTCCGCCGAGGAATAGCTCCTACAACGAGAGCCTAAGTCAACTGCTGAATATTATTTACGTCGTTTGATGGCGCACTTAATTTAAGTCCTTCCGGCGCTCTTAATTACTTTTGCACCTTTTCACGATTCACTTTTATTCAATTTCGTCTCCGGTTGCTACAGTTAATTTAAAATTTACAATTTTGCATTCAATCCCTTTTCATTACTGTAGGAGGGTGCTTGTATCTTTCATTACTCACCCTTTCTCTCTTAGTGTGAATTAACTTTTTTTTTTAATCACATAAATTTTTTTTTTTTTTATATAGCAATATAACATGATCGATATGATTTATTTATCTACTAAATAAATATATAGAATGGCAGATTTATTTTATAGCTCGGAGTTTCGTTCTACATTTTTCCTTTTTTTACCAAAAAAATTGCGCTTAAGCGGAAAATTAGTTTTCGCAGAGTATTTGTTTGCTTTGATTCGTACACCGTGGGTGCACCGGTGCGTGTAAAATTGTCTCACCCGCGCGTTCTCAATTACTCGCACTCTGCTTGTTTCGTTCACTTGCACGACTTGATCGTTCGTAGCTTCTCGTCACTTTTTTTCCACGAACGAGTGCAGCTGCCCAACTCTTTTCCTCCTATAGTTTCTCCTCTTTTGTTTTCACAGGATATAAAAAATTGTTTTAGTTTACGACTTTTATATCTGACGAATGAATAATAAACACGCATTATGCAATCGTACGTAATGGAGCTAGTGTATCGCGATCGCGAATTAATGATATGCATATTGAAGATTCCAATAAACTCCGATGAACTTTTATCGATTTTCGTGTTAATGAGATTCAAATTAGTCATACTTAATTCAGATTTCTATATAATCGAGTACCAATAAATTCGGTGCATTTTTACCGATTTTTATAGGCAAACGAAATGTCATTCAGTTAGTGGAAAGCTAATTTATGATACAGAGGTATATTACATAGGTATAGTACATGTAGGATCACACATTTCTGCCAATTCAGGTCAGAAACATTCTATTTTAAATTAACTAATAAGTCGCCGGTGCATTAAACCCGCAGACACTGGCGCAAAAAGGAAATGCAGAGATTACAAGCACCGCCGCATTTCTCGGCGTCTGCATACAAACGTATACGGCGGGTAAAAAATTGTTCGCGCAAATTTATAATGCTTCCACCACCGTATAGAACTTGCAAAACGAAGTATCTTCGATAAATCTCAAAGTCGGCCGGATGAAAAAAAAAAAAAAAAAATGTCGACGCGATAATAAATTTCGACCGTACAATTTATAAGTGTTTATATACGGAAAGCGCGCGAGGCGCACCGAGAAAGGGCAAAACCAGTCAAGAAGAAAATCAGCGCACTTCGCCGCGGGTAATAAAGAGACCGAGCACGAGCGGCCATTTATAATGAGCGAGAGAGAAAGAGAAAGAGGGGGGTATACAAGGGGGGAGGGCACCGGGGCACTTTAAAGGTCCCGCGTACGCGCAATTACTTTCGGTAAAGTAAGCAATCGACTCACGCGATGCGAGGCACGCGGCGTTTTATCGCGAAACAAGCGCAAAAAGGGGGAGGTGTCCCCGCGCCGATGAAATACGCGGCCGAGGGTCGGCCCTCTTCCTCTCCTACACTACGGATAAAAATCGGCGCAGCGGCGCGCAGAAGGACTCATTTAACCGGCAATTACCGACGCGAAGATCGCGAACAAACGGGACCCGGAGATAAGAGATGATCATCCTCTCGGACGCTCGCCGCTTTGATCCGGTCCCTTTGGTAAACAGTGTGCGACGCGGGGCTAAACAATTTCTCAGCGGCGCCGTAATTAAATCTCAAAGTTTCTAGAATCGCCCCGGGCGCTCGTCGGATTGTATATTTATCGCGGAATTGCCTGCGATCGGGGCGCAATCGATCGGGAAGTATGTATACGACGTCCACCGAAGTGGCTAAAGAAATTCGATTGGCGAAGGTTCGTTCGGTTCGGACGGATATTCACGGCGTGTAAAGTAAATCCGGCGAGCAAATAGAAGGGTATACTAACACCTCGCCGTGGAAAATCGCAGCATCCGAGGCGCCGGCGGTGGATAGGGTGCAGACGTCGAAAGGAGCAAGTTGCTGCTTGCACTGCATATTCCCGAACGGAGGGAACGCCGGGACGGCGCGGTCGGCTCTGTCAATAAAATAATAACGCGCGCGCGGCGAAGCAAAGCGAGCCGAGCCGTTCGGGGCATCGGCAAACAGCGCGTTTCGAAACAAAGCGGCGGCTCAGCAGCGCGTCGGGGAAGAATATCCGGCGCCTGCATCCTCCGGCGCCTGGGTTACGGCGCGAGCCCCGGCTGCATCCCGCTTGCATCCTCCCGGAGATCATTTAGCCGAGATAATTGCCAAACATTGTTCACCTTGTTAGCCCCCCCGGGCTCTCCCTGGCCGGGCCGCTGTATGGAGCGCCGCGCGCAAGCGCAAACTTGCTCGAGTTAATAAGCGAGGCGAGCGGCCGCGGCAAAGCCGAGTGCGAATTCGTGTGTAAATTAGCCTCTTCAATTTGTAAGCGGCCCGCGTGACTGGTTACCCCGCGACGCTGCCCTCCGGGCTACGCTGCCGCCCCGGCAGCGCAACAGACTGGCGCTATTCGCGCGAGCGGGGGCAACAGTCGCAGTAACAATAATGGGCCGCCTACCCTGGGGCCGATGTCTTTGTGCGCGCGACGTTGCGAGTGCGTCCCGAGTTCTTAACTCGTTTCGCCGCGCGCGCGCGCAAGGGAATCTCACGCACTCGACTGTGCTTGTACCCCTGTCGGTCGCTTGCTGCCGCTGCAGCATTGCAGAGCGTTTTGTGGAGCGAAGTTTCCCATTTCGGACCCATTGTGCGTGCGTGGAAGTTGAGCAATCGCAAAATCGTATTTTTGTAAAACCGGAAAGTATTGAAAACGTCCTATTCTATTTATATGACTCCTCGTTTACTGTTCTATAAAAATAGTGACTTTAGAACGGTGTCGTTGTTATATTAATTAATTGTTTGAGTTCACGGCTGACTTTGATGTTACTGATTTTGTAAAAAGCAGTTCTGCATTTAACTACACGCTAAAACGGTTAGAGTGAAATTCACTCTTATTTTAGACTAATTCTGGAGTTAATTCATTCATAAAATTAAATTTAAAATTTACTCTAGTTGAGTAGAATAGAATAACTACTTTACACGTGTAGAATGACTTAATTTCGCTCTGATGCAGTAGGATTTTATAAATTATTTTGGTCTACTTTTTCACTCTACATTTGAATGAAAAAATTCCTCTACTTCACTCTAATCGTAGGATCTAATTTCAATCGAAACTTCGAGTGAAAAAGCTCCTCTACTTCACTCTAATCGAAGGAGTTAATTTCAATCTAAACTTCGAATGAAAAATTGACTCCAGTGGAGTCAAATTTAACTCCATTTAACTCTAGCCGATTTAGCGTGTACTTATATTTTGACAATTTCATTTTTTTTAGATTTTACCGTAAATGTTTTATTTCTGTATTGATTGTAATTTAAAAATTTATAAACAAAGTAATACTGACTCTTTTCTAATCTTGATTCCTTTTAGTTCGTACCACTTACCACTAGGTGGCTACCTATAAGTAGGTCTCCTCGCAAGTGACCAGGTAAGCGGTCAGTTTGTATATAAGAGGAGCGTAAAGGTCAGTGGTCGTACTTGCTTCGGCAGTACATATACTAAAATTGGAACGATACAGAGAAGATTAGCATGGCCCCTGCGCAAGGATGACACGCAAAATCGTGAAGCGTTCCACATTTTTTTGCTTTTGATCGATTGCTATTTCTACATTTATAAATTTATTCAACCCCGTTATGAACTTTCATAAATTTTTATACACAAAAATAATAGTACATTCAAACACAGAAAAATATACAATATTTTTAGAAAACAAAAAGAATGAGGTACTGCACAAATTGCCAAAAAAAAAAGTTAAAAAAAAAAAAAAATCGACGTGTCACTTGCAACAGCGAGTTCGTTCATTACGTGCACCGAGCGCTCTCTCGAGGCTAATATAATCAGCAGCGTAAATTTATAGCTGACCGCGGCGTTAAACAATCAGCGATCTATCATTGCGAGCGAGCCCTCGGACTTTTACCCGCGTGTAGATACACGGAGCACAGGTGCCTTCCGATAATCCTCCTCGTCCTTTTTTCCCGCCATCCGCCCGGCCCGCGTGGATAAAAGGCATTCCCCGCGATCTCTATATAAGCCCGCTGCTCGCGCGTCTCTCTGAATCGCGATAAAAGCCCCGGCGATATAATGAGCGTCTTCGCCTCGCCTCGCCGACAAAGGCCTTATCGACCTTTCTCTCTCTCTCTCTCTCTCTCTCTCTCTCTCTCTCTCTCTCTCCTTCCCTCCGGCTTCTTGCACCTTGCGTCCCCTCCTCTCCGAGCGGTTTCTTCTGCGCCGGGCGCTCTCCTGGCAGCCTTTTGCGCAATTTCGGCCGAAACGATGCACGTGCCGAGATTTCGGCTCCGTGGGAAAAGGAGACGCGTGCGAGCTTACGCTGCGACAGGCCGCTGTCGAAATGCTTTTATTTTGGCCAAGAGAAAGAGAAAGAGAGAGAGAGAGACGATTTAGTGGCGAAGATCGCAGCCGCTTTTCTGCGTTGTGGTCTCGTTCAATTCTCTCTCTCTCTCTTTTCCTTAGTTTGCCTGCCTGGGATTATTTCATTCGATCTCGAATATTGATGTACGATCGATTGCCTCTTCTAAATGACTCTACTTTTCTGAGAAATCGTGGCCAAGAGGTAGTAATGCAATAAAGTTAATGCTTTGCACAAACAGGGATTATCCGTGCCTTGTGGGCGTTTACGTCGTACCCGTACGCCGCCGTCAATGTTCACACCCACCCTCTTCTTGTACCCGAGTCCGATCATTTCCGAGGTAACGGAGTTTATAGGATAATTCACGGAACATGTTTACAAGCTACTAAATATCAAATCGTACCAATCCGAATTAATGTCGCTAACAGTGTCACGATTATTTTAAATAAATTACTTATTTATAGATTGCTTGAAATTAAAAAAAAAAAAAGAAAAAGCTTTAAAATTGACTGGCGAAATAAATTAGCAAAAATTAAACTTAATTAAAAGCTGCAGTTTATTTTAACCGATATTTTGGTTACTTAGCTCGAGAACTGCCCTCTATTCATTTTTATAGTTAACAGTGAATATGCTTGCTTAATCTTTTTACGCGGATTTTAACGTTATTATCGAGGAAATTGCACGAAAATAGTTTTTAATTAGATATCTAACGGACAGAACCAACAAAATATCTTTTATCAGATATACGCGCTTCGATTTTCAATTAGTTTTATTGAAAACGCTTTTCATCTCTTTTCGCGCAAATAATTCTTAAATAAATAACCCTTCGGCGCAGTTTCGCTAATAGACACGCAATTGCAAACAGTTAGATAATTTAAAAAATTCAATTATTTCCGGTCAAGGGAGCACTCCACCCAATTCCCGGGTGCAACGACGCGTGGTCATTTACCCTTTGGGGGGCGTGCACCTCGTCTGCTCGCATAAATTTTTCATGATTACACATCGGTAATCGTGCGACGAGCAGATAGCCGAGGCGCATAAATCAATAGTCTACACGAGCGAGTATCAATGAACGCCTAATAGAAGCGCGTAATTTATTCGCGTTTCGCAATGGCCGCGTAGTCGCGACACCGCGGAGCATGCAAAGCGCGCAAAAATTAAGTCCCCGGCGCGTAAATTAATTAAAAGCGACGGCGGCGCGCCGGGGCGCCGCTTCTTTAAAATTGAATAAAACATCGCCGACGTCGTCGTCGTCGTCGTCGTCGTCGTCGTCGTCGTCGCCCCCGGCCGGTCCGATCGATGCAATCAAGCCGTTAATTAATGCGTATTTATGCATTCAAATGCGAGAACTTCTTGGCCGCGTTATTATTACTTTGCCGATATTAAAAAGCGGCGAAAAAGATGCGGGGGCGGGGAGGGCGCCGCCCGCCGAGTCGTTAGGCGCACGCCCAAAGCGAGCGCCGATAAGAATCGCGATCTGCATATAATGGAGGAGGCAGTGCAGTCGTCCGAACCGCAGCCGGTTGTTGTTTCTTTCTTTCTTTTTTTTTTCCTTTTCGTTTTAAAAAGAGCGCGCATTTGTTGCGCGTCGACGTTAATTGTTTTACATTAGGTTCGAACCATTCGCGGAGAATTCACGCCTTCGGAGCATCCCTTCCCCCGCGTGTATTTAGCACCGAATTAAAAGTCATTGCAATTTTCAAGCGCGTATGTAGAACCCGAAAGCGATGACCGGAGGAGGGACGAAAGAATCGAACGTTCGCGACCGTTGAATAATGGCGCAACGAGTCCGGAAGAATCTTTTTTTTTTTTCTTAAAGCGCGCACCAGACGTCAATTTGCATCCCGTTTAAATCCAATGATGCGGTCAGAAAGGCGTCGGAAGTCGCGGTTCTCGCCGCCTCCTTTCCCCCGCCGCACGCCCGGCGCTCAAAGACGTATAGAAGAGCATTCAATTATTGACCCTGGGTGACTTGGGAGGCGAGAGCACGCCGGACGTATATATTAGCATGAGCCTGAATAATTCATCGGGGCGAACAGTTAATCCGGCAGTATGTAAATTAATCCCTCTAATTGCGAACGACAGAACGCGCTGTCGAGTTGTTACCGAATCATATGCATTTATACCGGGCGCTGGGGCCTCGCCGCTGCCGAGCGCATTAAGATTACAACGAATTAATCCGTGCGCGTGCACCACCCTGCACGCTTAGTGCCTATTGCCCCGCAAGAAGAGATTGTAGCTGCGGGGAGATGGAGAGAGAGAAAGAGAAGAGAAAGGGATCGACCGGCGGATTGAGACACGGCTGATGTACCGATAATTACGCAGCGAATATATGAGCTTTTAGAAGTGTGCGCCGATTGCTAAATAAACAATTATTCAAATGTCTATTGATCGATTATCTTATTGATAGTCGTTCGAGCGCGCGTGTAAGCAGTAATAAGCTTTTCTTTCTGTTTTGCATGCTCGGCGTGCGGCGAGGCGCAATTTCAAATAATTGAGCCGGTGGGATTTAAATTCGTTAATTAATTACCCTCGGACGGTTCGAAATTTATTTAGTTAGTTCTCAAATGTACCGCTACGCGTCTACCTGTAATTTTACGTCCTCGCAAGTGACCAGGTAGGAGGTCAGTTTGTATATAAGAGACTCGGAAGGGCCGATGGGTGTACTTGCTTCGGCAGTACATATAAGGTACCTGTGCCTAATATGGGCATGCGCCTAATATGGCCATGTTCTGGTATTTCGAATTGACCCGCGCTAC
>JAWWEN010000024.1:3099982-3137779 GCA_035582955.1 Sycophila texana
AACGATACAGAGAAGATTAGCATGGCCCCTGCGCAAGGATGACACGCAAAATCGTGAAGCGTTCCACATTTTTTTTGTGTAAAATTTTTATCCGAATATTGGTATTTTTACAAAATAATTATTTCTTTATTCAATCATGTTTTTTCTATCCTTTTGCTTTCTCATAGAGAACACTTTTATTGCATCCATTATACTGCTATGTTTTTAAAAAAGACATTTGTAGCAGAATAAATCGCTTTTATCTTTCCTTATTCAAAAGCTTTTTTTAAACCAAACGGAACTTGCGCACTTAAACTTTGTTAGCGCGAAAATAATCAAGTGCGCGCATCCCCTTAATGAAATAACCCATTGAAGACGTAATTTTCCAAGTAATTACCGGAGTCAATTCATACTGCGCGAACGAGCCGGGGGAAGAGCACAAGGAAAGGCCAAACAACGTTTCAGCGAGTCGCTCGCCCGCGAAAATACACGTACGAGAGCTCGTGCGGCTCGAAGCTCGAATGGGGTGTGTGCGCCGCCGGCGAAACGAGCGAGGGAGGCGCCGCAAATGGGCGTAAAAAAGCCGCGGGGGCGGTAAACAAACAGACGCTCGACAAAAAAAAAAAAAAAGAAAGAAAAAAGAAAGAAACGGAGCCCCCGGGTTTAATTACATTAGATACCGGCATCGGCGCATAATGCAGTCCTCGTTAATCCGAGGTCGCGGCAATTAAAAGCCAGCGGCGGGGAAGAGACAGCGCAGCGCGAAAGCAGTATGCCTTCTTTTTCCACGCGAGTGGCGTACACTCGCAAATCGACGGGGGGGTGATGCGCTAATTGCGCGCCGGCGAATTCTAAGCCGGCCATTTGGAGCGCGAGCGACGACGTCTTTCGAGTAGTCGCGCGTGCCTTCGAGAGGCGCGCAGAGCGTGTGCACTCGTGAATCGGCTGATTTCGCGATTCGGGCCCCCGCGGAGTCGTCGCGGAGAGAAAAGGCTCGAAATTAACCCTACCCCGGCGGCCGTTTGTTCTCGCGCGCATTCATCCCCGCGCTTTACGAGCTTCGCACTACTCGTGCGCTTTTCTTTTGCCCTCGCTTTTGCCCGGCCCCGTCGGCGTTGCGTAAACCACTTCGCGGCCTTTATTCCTCATGCGAGAGCGAGAAATTCATTAGCGACCGAGTCCTCTTCCTCCTTCTACTCATGTGCCTCTTTTTTTTTTTTTTTTTGTTTTTGTCCTCGAGTCGAGCGCGATGATTTTGTTTCTCTGTTTTGTTTTTTGCCTAAGCGGCGGCGCGAGGAAGATAGAACTGCGGCTTTTTTAGTTTAATCGAGCGAAGAGCGGGCTTTTCAGGCACCTTTTTTCCCTACGTACATACGCCGGAGGCAGAAGGAGGATGACGCGTAATTAAAGTTTTATTTTGTACGTTTGGTCGGTTTTAACGGCGACTTTATGTCTTTTAATAAGTCAGCCTTTTTTGCCGCGCACGCGGCCCCGGAAGTGCTATGAGCGAGCTTTTTAATGGGAGAATCCGCGACTTCTTTTTTTTCTTCTTCTTTCTCGCTATACCGAGGGGCGGAGGAAAAACGGAGCAGTTTAATGAATTATTCAAATGTAATTTTTAGCGCTCGTTTTATAATGACTTTCTTGTAAATAGATTTTCAAATTGAAGATACATTAATAACGCGCCTCGCCGAGCCCGGAACACAAAAGTTCTCGCGCTTTTTTTTTATTACTCGCGGATTTAACGCCTCGCCTCACCTTTCCTAGCGCAATTAGTAATCCGATGAAAACTTTGCCCTTTCAAGGCCATTGCTGCTTTAACGAAGTGAAAACATTTTTGACCGCCTATAGGGGATACGTTATACTTGACACGCAATCACTTGTCATGTGTCACATCAATGCTCAGTTGCCGCAAAAAAAAAAAAAATTCTTTTTTAATTAGAGAAGAAACGTTAGCCATGAGCTCATAACTCGTCATATCTTGATGCTCCACAACGTCAGCTCTCCAGTTGAACGACTCTTGAGAAAACTTAAAAACCGTGTGCCCTCCCCCGCGTCAGGACCTTCTCCTCTTTTCGCCGCAGACTCGATCGAAATTTCCTGCAAACTCTTTAAAATCCGTATACGAGGCGTCTCCGGGCTCGGCCGAGCGGCGCGCACGCAAATATTCACTTACACGCCGTGGCGAGCTTGTATCCGTGGCGGCGACGGCGACGGCGGGCGGCAAGGAAGGGACAAGAGGGACGATATATAATGTTCCGCGATATTAAACGGGACGCATTCCAGCGAAGCCCCGTCCTCCTCGTCCGCTCGCGCCACCCTACTATGAATGCTCCTACGCTTCCTCTCTCACCCTCGCTTATATTCCCTCTCCCTCTCCCTCTCTCTCTCTCTCTCTCTCTCATACTGTGCTGCAGAGTCTCTTCCGTCCACCCCCTCCTTCTCTCTTTCTAATTTATCTGTTCTATTTACTTTTCTCTCACTTTCGTGCTCTATTTTTCGGTACTACGTGTAGCGTGCGCGCCACGACGAGTCCGGGTATCTTTATGAAAAGGCGAGAGGGCCCGAAAAAAGCTCCCGGTTATACGAGCTTTCCTTATTTAACAATCGCTTGCGCTCTCAAAAATTTATATAGGTTTCAGTTTATTTATTCGCTTATCTGGATATTTGCCCTCTAATAGAATGCGATATTAAGGCATCTTTGTGCCATCGAATTTACGTATAAATTGATGATGAATGATCACTGGATTTAAATCAAAAGTATTCAAGACTTCTTAATTTTGTATCGTATATATTTTGAATTACAGACGTCATTTGTCAAAAAAGATAAGTTATAGATTAGAAAAAACTACTAAAATTAGTAAAAACAAAAAACTGCTCCACTCATTACTAAACAGTGGAGCTTTCTCCATTAATCTTCACTGAAATCTCACTGTTTGTAGTAATTTTTCACTAATTCGACGTTGGATATATAGACCGAAAAATCCGACAATCCGAAAACGTTGATAAACTTCGTCCGGCAAAAAGGGGCAGTCGTGCCAACTCGTCGGGCGTACGTCACTCTTTCCGCCGCTGCGGCCGCAAAGCAGATTCCGGTTATCGCTTCGCCCGAAATATCCGGCCGCGCCGCGGTGGTGCGGCCGTCCCGGGGCGCCCTCGGCTAGTAGTAGCGCGCGGCAGTAGTATCAGTCGGGAATCGTCGGCCCGGGGACGCGCGGTCGGTGGGCGGGTATATGCAAGCGGCGGCGAGCGCAGGAAGAGCGACGCAATTCGGCCCCCGCCAAAATCGTTATGCGGCAAATTTACAGCTGGCGGAGGCCCTGCGGATACACAATGGGCGTCGCGGCAGAAAAGCACGTTCGCCGGGTGCCCGGGCGAGCGCGTAATACCCCGTCCCGGATTCGCTTTATGATGTACCTACGATGCCTCTTCCCCGGCCAGCACCAGCCCGCCTCGCTTTTCCGGCCCTTAAATTCTACGAGCTCGCCCGTGCGAAATTCGATTGTTTATTTCGACAGTTACAGATTCGCCCGATGCTACTACACACATATACACACATCGACGAGAGATACGCTTCGTGCATCGACATAATATACGCTTCAAACGTTTGACCTTCCATTTTAATTTAACGCTTCGCGCACTTCCGGTGCTCTCCTCGGCATTTTCATATTTTTTTCTTTCTTTTTTTTTTTTTTTTTCGTTGCCGAGAAATTCTATCGCGATCACTTATACGAATTTTTCGGATCTCAGTAGTATACGCGGAGCGACTGATGTCGACAAAAAGGAACAGTAATTTCTCGCTGCAAGTTTAATACAGAAAATTCTTTGTACGACGCAGTAGGGGAATGAATTTCTCTCGTTCGACTCAGTCAATCGAGCGCCAATAAAATGCGAGTTATTTACATAAATCGAGTCGATTGGCCATTTCATCTCCCGCTCTAGAAATTAACCCATTTATCGGCTTCATTCGTTAGATCCTTATACGACGGCGTAATAAGTCGCGCTCGACCCCCTTCGCTCCCCTGCATTTGCATTCTCCAGCGAGCGCGTCGGAACATTCCGAAAAAATCGACGTATAACTTCTATTTACTCCAGCGTGAAAGGCGGAAATATCTCTCGGAGAATTTCAGCTCTTCCTTCTCCCCCCCCCCCCCGCGCAACTCCCGGCTGAAAAACTCCCCGCCTTGGCTGTCCACTCGGCGAGGCGCGGAATATACGCCCGACTCCTCGTAGCTTCCCTCTCGCTCCCTCAGCGGGGTATGCACGCTCTTGCTTGACATTCCGAAACGCCCCCGCCCACCCTCCCCCCCCGACGGCTATCGCCGCTCGGCCGAGCGTTCCATATCCTTCATCCGCACATTTCCAACCCCCTCCAGACGCGTACGAATGCAGCCATGCGTCATGCGCCATGATCTATGTTTCCTGCACCGATGACGTCGCTCGTCCAGCGGTCGAGTCGCTGCTCGCGTCCGTGTGCTGCTCCTGTCCACGCGTCTCTATTAAGCCGCGCGCGCGCGCCGAGGGGACGATATATACCGCGCCGTCTCTCTTTCCGGAGCTGCTCCGCTTTGCCCCCGTTATATACCTGCGATCACGTCGCAGAGCTTGCGGTTTTGCTCAGTTTGCCTTTCATATTCACCGTCGGCGAAATTTCGGCCGAGCGACACTTCGCTGCGGACCGGCCATCCAAATTGACTCTATTTTACTCGCGCGGGTCGTCTTTCTATTCAGAGACCAGGCCCATATTTCTCTTCCAATTCTATTTGCGTTTGCTAATTACACCGTTAATGCACGCAATAAATTCAACAAGAAAAGCCATGTAAAAACCGAAAGACTGACCCTCAAAGCTCGAAATTCCGTGTAGTGCAGGAAAACTGCACTCTAGAATTCGGCGAATTCGTGCACTCACTCACGGTGTATGCGTGTGTGTGTGTGTGTGTGTGTGTAAAAGTGCATATAGAGACCGCGATCGGGCGCTAATTCGCGGCGAGGCCTCAAAAATGCCGAGCCTCTGTATCGGCCGTCGCCGCGTAAAAAGGTGAAAAGCCCGTGTGCGTATACGCGCCGTAAAGCCCCGGCGCAGGTATGCGTAACAGGGTAGCAGGAGCCGCCGCCAGCGAGTCGGGGAGGGAGGAGGGGGTTGGCGCGCCGCACTGCCGGGTGGGGGTGCCCGAGGCCGGCACTCCACCCTCGCGCGGGGGCGGAGCCACCGCCCACGGCTGCCCCCACCCCCGGCGCTGATACGCGATATCAGAGGGGAGGCCACTTGTTGCGCGGCCCCGCGTCCAATGCGCGCCCATCCTCGGCCCTCCGCGTCCTCTTTCTTTCCGCGCGCGCGCCCGCGCGCTCCTTGTTTCCCCGATCTCCCGCGCGCCATGGGGGATGTTGCTCAATTTGCCGAGGTCGATGAATGTCACTCTATCTGAGACTTGCCTGAACTTTGGGGATTTACTTTTGCAACTGGTGTTTATTTATAGCTCTGGTTATATCGTCGCTTCCTACGAAGACTATATAGTACATTTAAAAAAAGTCGTATTTTAATTTTCCTTTTTTGAAGCTCTGGAGTAAAGTAAACTCTTTCAATACCTGATAAAGTTAGGGTGTCATATCAATGATACCTCGGATTTATCAGGTTTTAAAAGAGTTTACTTTACTCCAGAGCTTCAAAAAAGGGAAATAAAAATAGGTCTTTTTTGAAATCTACTAGTCTTCGTATAGGAAGCTACGATATTTAATTCGTGTACTTGAAAAAGAAAGAATAAGTCTTAATCGAGAGGTGATATCTACACGGAGAAAAAAAAACGTTAAATATACTAAACCGTCAGATTATATTTACATGAGTGATACTGTAAGTGGTTCTCACGTTAAACTAACCTCACTTGTCATGTAGTTTTTACGTGATCGTAGCGCTACTTGACCAATCTACAGCAAATATTACCAACGACTCATGTAAATTCTACATGACAGATAGGTTGTAGCTAAATGAGAAGTGCTCAGTTAAAAAAGCATATGAGACTTCTGTAAATTTAACGTTTTTTTTTTATCCGTGTAATTTTTTTTTTTCGTTCCCTGTAAATCTGAAAATGTGAAAATTTACGTAGAACGTGAATAGTGACAATTCGTCCACATATCGAATCAGTGGACGACATTTGACATAAAAGATGTGACTATTCGCACTTTCCAAGTGAATTTCACATTTTCAGATTTAGAGAGTTGAGTAACTTGAATTACGAAAAATTAGTCTCGGAGGAAGTTTCATCGTAGGGGAAATTAATCTACGAAGATAAGTTCCTAAAGTCGGTCATTCAATTAAAGCGAATCGCCGAAAAGAATCCAGGGAATGTACGGCCGACCAAACACTCGAGTCAACAAGTTCCGCCCTCGAAGGAGTCGAGCCGCGAACTCTATTACATTATAATTCTAAGCACTTTATTAATAAACCCAACCAACCCAAAAGTAAGATTCGCTACTCCCTGGAGTGCGCGGGGCACTGCTGTGCAAAAAGAGACCAGAGGCAGCAATGCGACATGAAATCCGAGCAGAAGAGTCGAGGGTCCCGCCGAGGCAATTCGCAAAATTCACGAAAATGACGTCGTCGCGCGATCGTGACTGCATTGAATCTCTCCCTCTGCCGAGGGGGCGGAGAGCCAGCGAAGGAGAGAGAAGCGGATAGTGAGAGCGAGCGAGAGGATCCGCCGCCGCGTTCCGCGACTTCCACAGGCTGGCGTGCCTGCGTCGACAATCCTCCGGAAGTCTTAGGATTCCACGAAATTTCACGACCTACCTCACCGCTCCGCATCCTTCTCTCGCATCTCTCGCGAGCGAGCGACCTCGGCGTAAACTCAGCTACGGGGCGGCGCGGCCGCGTGCACGTGCGTCCTCGTACAGTATACTACTTGCCAGCACTTCGAGCCTACGAAGTGATCTCGTCAAATCGAGGTGTACTCCCTGCGAAAGGATTGATTATCGCTATTTCGAACACTGAGAGAAATGTTTAGTAAAAATTACTGTATTTCTCATAAAAATTACTATACTGTATGAGAAAGTGGTTACAGACTGCCATTACGAAAAAAATTACTAGACTGGATAGTAAAATTTGCCAAAAATATAGTAAATTTTGCCAGACAGTATTGTAATTTTTATATTATATTTATGGCAAATTTTACTAAACAGTACAGTAATTTTTTTCATAATGGCAGTCTGTAACCATTTTCCCATACAGTATAGTAATTTTTACTAAACATTTCTCTCAGTGAAAGTTTTTAGAACATTTTTTTTCTTAGACCTCAGTGTACAAAGAAACAGAGTGAGACGTGCATACGTCGTTTCGTAATGTGGAGAAATAATTTATTGCTGATTCATGACTTTATTGCGAAATTAATTCTTTTTTTTTTTATGATAGCGTTGCACTTTATCTATAATAGTAAATTATTACACGCGAGAAATCTAATTGAAAATTTGTATTAAATTTCTTTCTCTTGCTTTTTGTTGCAGGCAGTGCGGTGGCTGCAGCCGACACCATTTCCTCACCGTGGACCCCCGCAAGTTCCGGGCCGCCGCCCGACGCCAACGGCACCGGCTCGGATACCAAAAACCTCGACGTTGGCGACATCAGCGATGTAAGTTATAATCACGTTTCTCGTATACACATTCTATAAACTTTAAAAAATTCGAGTCGTTAATCGTGGGTTCAAATTCTGAAACAGAGTAGAAAAATCGGTTTAAAAAGAAATATTTTTTACACAGTATGCGTAAAATTTAATTTTACACACTGTTTTTCATGTGTGAAATTGCATTTTTTTACACACTAAAAACAGTGTGTAAAATCAAATTTTACGCACTTGTTGCATAATATACTATTCTCCAGATAATTTTTCCTCTTGGGCACTGATATTTTATTGCATTATACACTACTAGTCCACTGTAATAATCATAATTATTAATTTAAATAATGGACGCCACTCATCATTGCTTTTAGCAAATTGTTAAATTAAGAATATTTTTGTAGCTATTCCATAAATTACTTTTTATCCTACGCAATAATTGAGCAAAAAGTTCATAATAAATTTAAACGCTGTAAATTAAAATCGCATTAAATTTAAAAACTCATTGTTTATATCCACTAGAAAATATTTAATTAAACTTATTACACAGCAATTAAAGTGAAACTCTCGAAAATTAATTCCAACGCCATTTTTTAAATAAATTTTCATTCGCAAGTTTTAATTGCATTAGAGACGCCAAAGTTCCGCCGACTTAAACGGTCCTCCTTTTTTATCGTAAAAGTTAGCTCTGCACCCCACTTTTAAACAGCCCTTTACCTACATTATCTCTTTGAACATCCTCTCCCATGCAGGGTGGGCAGAGGGGGGGGGGTGGGCGGGGGATGGGGTTTGTGTATCGATAACTAATACTCAATATAACGCGACCTCTCATACCCCCGCATTAATAATTAATGAGCCCCGCGTAATAACCCAGCATCTCTCTCTAACTCGGCAGGACGAAAAGGACCTATCGGCGGCGGACGCTGAGGGCGTGTGGTCGCCGGATATCGAGCAGAGCTTCCAGGAAGCACTCACCATATATCCGCCATGCGGTCGTCGCAAAATCATCCTCTCCGACGAGGGAAAGATGTACGGTAAGTACCTCCACCGTAGCCTACACCGAGCGGGCACCTCGGCCTCGTTCCGCTCTGTTTTCCTTTTTTTTTCCTCTCTTTTTTTTTTCATTCATCCCCCTCCTTGCCCTCGCTCCCCACCCCCCCCCCCTCTCCGCCCTCTTCGTCTCCTTTGCTCTTTTATTATTACACGAAAAAGAATTATCGATGAAATAGTTGGGATGCCGTGAGCCCGCTTTTTTCGAATTTATAGCCGGGTGAGTCGTCTCTTTTCGCTTTTCCCCAGCAGGCGATGCCCCGGCATTTTTCCAGCGAAAGTATAAGTAACACCTATCTTTTATGGTTATGTCTAAGCGATGCCCGTATTTGCGAAGTATTTATATGGGATTAGCGCGCTTTATCTACAGTAGATTTCAACTTGATTGCATCTCGCCATTATATAGAATAATTATTTCGTTATATCCAATAAAGCGAAAAGTGTCTTATCATTAGCACGGCGCGTGCACGCAATATAAAATATAGAATATCAATAATATTTTAATTTTGCGAGAGAAAAAAGAAAGTGTTGTACTCGAATATCGCGAAAAACCTAAATTAGCATTAGCTCGTGTCTTATCATTAGCACGGCGCGTGCACGCAATATAAAATATAGAATATCAATAATATTTTAATTTTGCAAGAGAAAAAAAAAGTGTTGTACTCGAATATCGCGAAAAACCTAAATTAGCATTAGCTCGTGTCTTATCATTAACACGGCGCGTGCACGCAATATAAAATATAGAATATCAATAATATTTTAATTTTGCGAGAAAAAAAAAAATGATGTACTCGAATATCGCGAAAAACCTAAATTAGCATTAGCTCGTGTCTTATCATTAGTACGGCGCGTGCGCACAATATAAAATATAAAATATCAATAATATTTTAATTTTGCGAGAGAGAAAAAAAATGATGTACTCGAATATCGCGAAAAACCTAAATTAGCATTAGCTCGTGTACTTATATGTTAACATAAAAATATTCCCATCTTTATAACTCTAATAGGCTCGTAGATGTAAAGATATAAGGATCACATGCCTAAAGCTCCGCGATCAAAGCAAACGCAATAAAGGCCCACTTACAAGTGGGAAATTATCCCGGAATCACCAGCGATAATCATAACCTCCCCCATAGTGACTTCGCATAGATCCTCTCACCACGGGGGACGTCTCCACCCCTCTCCTATCTCTCTCTCTCTCTCTCTCTCTCTCTCTCTCTCTCTCTCTCTCTCTCTCTCTCTCTCTCTCTCTCTCCGTCTCTCGTCGACGCGGCTAGCGGAAACGTTCGGGCGTCGCGGCGCGGTGGCGGCGGCGGCCGGGGTCGTTATTGCTCCTGAGCTGAGGTCAGTCTACGTGACCGCGCGACGATATTGCCTGCTACGGACACTAGCCGGGCAGCGAGGCGGCGGCGGCGGCGTCGGCACCCGTCGCCGCCACCACTACACGCCCTGCCGCCTATTCACCATCGGCGGCGACGACGCCGCGTCGACGACTACGCCAAGGCCATAACCGCACCGTGCGACTCGGAAGCAATATACCCAGCCGCTCGCTTCTCCGTCGTTTCCACTGTACACCGACGCCTCGCACTCCACCCCCTCCCGCCCCTCGGACCGGCCGCGCCTATAAAGCCCACCCCCTGCTCCGGGGACGATTTCATTGCCTCTGCCCGCGTTATATCTCGTTCTTATTCAGTTCGACTTGACAAAAGAATTTTATATCCGCGGATGTCGATACTTTCTCGGTTCGCGCGCGAGACCTTTCCTCGGACTCGCCCCCCCGTGGACGAATTCTTTTTTCTCTATGCTGCTTGATTTTTAGTCGCGATGCGGACTTATTCCTGTTTTTGATGTTGAGCTTCGAGGAATTTTAAAATTAGATGCAGCGATCTACGAGTTTTCTATTGAAATAGTTTCTAATGAATTTTTTATAAATTCTTCGCACTTTATTAAGTTTCTTAAACTTAGGTGCCATCTATTCTTGTGGAGGAGGAGGCATGAGAATACTAATTTTCTTTTTTAAATTGATTTATTAAATTATAGATTCGATCTTACGTACAATCGTATGAAATCTACAAATAATTTTTATTATAGGAGTAAATTGTTAAATGCAGGTTATATTACTATCTAAAGTTGAATTAGTGAAAAACTACTACAGTTAGTGAAATTTTACTAAAAATTAGTGGAAAGAGCACCACTGTAATGATTAGTGCGATCAGAGTGATTTCTACTAACTTTAGTAGTTTTTCACTAATTATTCAATATTACACAGATAAAAAGAATTCTGCATGACAAAGTCGCTGACTTAAAAATTAATGGATGTGACTTTAAATCCCACTAAATGATTATGAATTAACAGTTACGAAATGAATTATTTGCTGTAAGTAAGCGTGGCATTAAAAGAAATCGTGTATTAACTGTTGATACATATTTCTTTACTGTTAAGAAATATTTAATTGGAGCTATAACGATATGAGAAAATTAACTGTCAAATACATGACGATTTTCTCTTGAATCATTCTTTTTATCTGTGTAGAGGGTACTTCTTGTAGACTTTTATTTTTTAAATTAATTATCTACGAAATATTTATAAAATACCGCTAGCATAGTTGTTTATTGCAAAATATAGATCTTATAAGAGCTTCTACATAAACGTTTAAATAATCGAAAAGTGATTTGAACGATTTAACCTTTATTACATTTATAACCCGGAGCAATTAAAATAGAAGCAGCTCCCTCAAGAATTTCGCGATCTGCCGTCGAAGAACAGTGGGCAACGCGCGTCTCGAGCCTTCACTCCCGATGCAAGGTCTCGCACAATTAAAAAGGAAAAAGGAGGGCAAGGAGAGTGAGAGAGGCGAGGCATCCCCTGTCCGGAGGGGGATGCAATCTGGCGGTTAAGACTTTCGAGCGAAAGCAATAACGTCGATTACAATGGCTCCTCCTCTCGCCCTTTTTCGCCCCTCCCTGCCGAGCTCCTCCGTCGAAACAATGGATAACGAGGCGCGAAGATGGTTTAACGCGATCGGCCATTGATCCCCCGGGCCGCGGCGAAACTTATTTCATCGGGAGAGCCGCGCGCGCGTTTGGCCCTCGCTTCGTTGGCCCCGTCGACGCGGCGCGGCGCGAGCCAATAAACGATCGGCCCCTTTTCTCTCGCCCCCGGGATTAAATATCTCGAGGCAATTTACCTTCGTACATCTCGTCGACGCGCGGCATCTCCTCTCTTTCCTTCGGAGCCCCGACGTGACTCTCCTTCGCCGCCGCGGCTCCCTTTTTCCCTCGCGCGGCCGGCCGGGCGCCTTTTCATTTCCACTCTCCCTCAACGATCGACGGGAGGGCACGACGTGCGAAATTTCCAAAGCTTGATTTAGATTCTCTCGAATTTATGTTTATTTTTTTCTTGCGAACTTTAGCGTGGTCATTTTATTTTTCTCGTTAATTTTCTTAAGTGTTTTTTTTTTTGACGTATCGAATTTAAATTGTCGTGCCGGTGTACATTTTTAAATTGCTCTCTATTAAATTGAAAATGGCAAGTTGTACTATATGGACAAAAATGTAATCGGTGTTCTAACGCAAAGGTCAAAATTTCGCATGAAATATCGGTGCATATAAACTATTGGAAACGCACGAGGCGCGGTAAGAAGGTTATAAAAAAAAGGAGCACTTAACAGCCGATGCCGCGTGCAGCAAATTGTAGACTCGAGAAATTCAATAGTAGATACACATCCGGCCACTCCAAGTGAGAGTTTCTTTGCGTTTCATTTCATAAAAAAAAAAAATCGTCGTAATAATACACTTCCACCGGTACAATTAACATTTTTTTTCATGTCGCTCTTTAAGCACTTATCTGCGGGAGGAGTATTGGTTGTGCAGTGTTTACACACGCACAGCTGTGACTTTTTTTTTATGAATCCGGTAAATAATGGCTGTTTAACCCTTTAGTTCCCTACTTAGAAACCGTTAGGAACGCAGGATCTATAACAGCCGTTCAAAGTCGAACATGCGGCTGATGCCTTCATCCGCGGAATCAGTTTTTTTCTTTTTTTAATTTTTGCGACGGTTAATATAATTATCCCTTTGAATCCTCAATTTCTTCAGTCCGCGCTCCAGAATTCGTTTGAATGTCCGATTTCAGAACAAAAGAGAAAACACGCGGACTCCTCCGCTCTCCCGGCGGAATCGCAAACAAGCGCAACTCGACAAACATCCCGATTTTTCGTGGCTCTCGACCCTCCCTCTGTGTTTACATTGACCTCGAGTAAAATTCGCGCGGGCAAGCGGACGTTGCCGAAGGAAATTCAATATTTGCATGTCCGGCGGATAATAGGAGCTCGACCACGCTCCGCTATCTTCTCCCGTTGGTCATGGGGCGAGAGATACGACGCTTCGCTTCGACTTTTCCCATATCGCCAAGCCGTGGCCACCCCCCCGACGGACAGGCTCGGGTAAGGGGGAGGGTGCCAGCCTCTGCGCGACAAAGGATCGGAGGAATAGCGCTGAGATCGCGATACGGGGGGTCATGATCGAGGGTGTGAATTCGCCGCATTTTCCGGGCACGACTGTGCCCTGTATCGTGGTGAGCCGACTTTTATTCCGCAGTTTAACACCCCTCGCTTCATTTTATTTAATACTGCGACCAGATAATTGAATGACGTAAAAACTTCCGTCGGTTGCTTCGATATTACTTTTCACACGACTTACATCCTCGGTTGACCCTCTTTTGTATTTTTATTTAATTTTGTAACCGAATATACAGTAAAAAAAATAAAATCTTTTTCTTAAAATTTGAGTACTTATTACTAATTTTTTCATTATTTTTTAGTTAGCTATCTATAAAATACATCAAAATAAGGTGCGTTGTATATTTTACAGTGCAAGCGGTGACTTTTAATAACAAAGATACACTAAAAAGTAGCTAGTTAAATTAAAGCTCTCATCTAGTGATAAAACGTATATATAATACACACTCGAATACAACGTCGTACACTCGGAGAAATGTTTAGTAAAAATGACTATACTTTCATGAAAAGTGATCAGACTGCTATTATATTCTGAAAAAAAATTACCATACTTTATAGTAAATTTTATCAAGTATGTAATATTGAGAATTTTCATATGCTTACAGCAAGATTTTATTACAAAATATAGTAATTTTTTTTCAAAATGTCAGTCTATATTCAAATACAGTAATTCTTCCGCGAAAATTTCTCGTAAGTGTACGGTTTAATTCAAATTGAAAAATTGTTTAACTGGAATAACTAACAAAGATTCACAAGAAAATAAATATATATAAAACTCAAAGAAATGTTAAAAATCCAGCGATAAAAAAAAAGAGATTCAGAAAGCTCGCGCTCGAAAAGGCGCAAAGGAGAAAAAGGGAGTCGGGGCAGAGAGTAGCAGCAGAAGGACGCGGGCGTCAGTAGGTAGTGTCCAGTTATTGACCGGCGGAAGGCGAGCGGTGTCGTCGCGCGTCTCCGGCGTCTCCTCCTCCCCCCGACCCCCCCCCCCCCCCTCCAGGCGTCCGGGGATGCCGCCAAGCATATACAGAGGCTCGTCGCCTTTCGAGCGGGCAAACGTCCTCGTCGCCTTTCCACGACTCGACGCGCCCCGGTGATATATATTATGTCCACCTCCACCTCCGGCGTTCGATCCTTCCTTCCTTCCGCGACGGCGTCCCGCGGCGCGCCCCGCTGTAAAATGGCTTTTCACGCCGCCGGAAACGTGTCCGAGCGTTTCTCCGTGGCCGCCCCCGCGCGCGTCCGAGGACACAACACCTCCTCTATATGCGCGCACGCGATGGATCGCAACTTTTGTCCGCGCGCTCGAGCGCGAGGACGACGTACGGACACCCCCACCCCCTCCCGAGCCCCTCTTTGAGACGCCTTTCATGCTCAACTCCCTTCATTCTTTCCAGTGTCCTTTTTTTTATGTAAAAGCAAGCTTTGGAAGTGTTCGAAATCGCGTGAAGGTTTGGCTATAAAGTTTCAATATGCTGCATGCAAGCTTCTCTTCCGACCGGAATGTTTTTCGAAGATTCTTATATACTAATACTTGCATTTTCTTTAAAATCCTTCTCTTAAAAAAGTGATGGCAGGATGTTGTGAAGCATTTAAAAATACGATTTGATTAAATTTAAACATCTAATCTCAAAAATACGCAGAAAAAAATGAATTTTGCTATAGTAAATGTAATTTCACAGTGTATAAAAAAAAAACTACGTATTTTTTAATAAAATTTATATTCAAAATACTTTTTACGCGAATGATAGCGTATCAAATTTTTTTTATATCTATTTTTAAACGTATTTAATGTCACTTTATTGCCAATAAAACCTTGATCAAATTTACTAAAAATAGAAGGAGAAGACATAAACAAAAGGCCATGAAGGGGACTTTCCCAAATTAAGCATCAGCGTAAAAAAAAGCGAAATAAGAGCCCCTGAAGCTTCAGCTCGGGTCGAACTTGAAAAACTTGCGACGTGCGCGGCAATTTCCTGAAAACGTCTGTCGGCCGCCGCCTTCCACCGGGCATTTTTGCGGGTCGCCGGTGAGCTCCGAAAAGCGGGCCCCCGCATCCTAGCCCGTCGTAAAACGCGCCTCGTAAAACGAAAAGAGATTAAAGCGGCCGCGCGCGAGGCTCCACGGAGTGTATATTCGCGGATTTACGAGGACGATAAACGGGATTGCGCGCGGCCGCGTAAACCTTGAACGATCCTTCGAGTAAGTCGCATAGTTACGCGGCCGAACGGCTATGAAGTTTCGCCCGGGCTTTTCCGCGATTTTCGCGACATAAATCGCCGCGCCCCCCACGCTGAAGCTTGCGCGCGCGCAGCGAGGACCCTGTATAATACCTGCCGAGACGCGGCTACTTGTTGCGAGGGGAAGTGGGGGGAAAATAGATTTTTATTGCCCACTAAAAGTTTCTATTATTTGCGCTGGCGCGAGCGTCGGCTATTTTTCGCCCGTCGCGCGCGAAATTCCCGCGGCGCTGATTTTACGCCGCTCGACGAACTGTTTTATCGCGCGGCCCCGTTGGCGCTTCCTCCCTGCGTGTGTGTCGTCACGAGAACCGGGCTCGGAGATGCACCCACGCGCCGCTCGTTCGAAGTTTTTCGAGGGAGCTTTTTTCCGCTTACGGGCGAATTCTTCTTGCCGTTTACGATGTCGCTTGATTTCGGATGAATTCGGTGATAGTGGACAATCGAGTTTGTTTATACACTCTGTATTTTATATGCTAAAACGCGATTATTTTTAATAAAGGGTATTTCATCATATTGACAAATCTTTTCTACGATATCACCGAGTTTATAATTTAAAAGCCGATAATTAAGTGTCCTATGAATAATGTAGCAGATAATATATAGTAGTGTCATTTATCTAATGTAGTTATAACCAGGAAACAAAACAAAATTAAATTAAAAATTAAAAACGCAGCGTACATGCTAATGTCTACGTTCATTTCTAATAAATTAAGTTTACACGTTGATAAAAAGTGACCTTGTTAAAGCAATAAAGTCACGGAATGTGCAAAGAAGTTTAAAAAACGGTCACTTATTGCAAAGTAAACGCTGTAATAAATAAATACTGTTTATTGCCGTTCGTCCATTCCACGAGTGAATATATTTTACTAGCTATTAACTAAACAACAACCAAATTAAATTACTCTATCAAGAAATGCAAATGCTTTACTCAAAAAAAAAAAAAAAAAATTTACAAGCGAGTAATGATAACATTAACAAAAAATATTGAATTAAAATCAGCTCCAACCCAAGTAAGCATTTCGAATGTCGGCTTGCCCTCTACTAATTATAATATAGAACTTAATTATTTTATGGAACGACGGGCAACGGCATCACCCTTCAAAGCTCATAACGAAGACCCACCCGCAAAATCTTCGTCTTTAAAAAAAAAAAAAAAAAGCATCTGGTCCGTACTTGCAACCACGCGCTTTCCCATTAAAATTCGCGTGTTACGCGGGGGTGGACAGGGAGCTGACCGTCCGCCCGGAAAAACATCCTGCGGAATGAAGACTCGTAATGCTCTGCGGCGCGCTCGCGCAAGAAGCCCTGCTCGCGCGATTCGCTCTCGAAAAAGAAGAGCGAAATTCGTCGGAAAAAGGGGGCCCGAGGAGAAGGATGGAGGCGAGCGGCATCGCGCCGTGAATTAATATTCATTACGTCGTAAGAGCGCGGGTCCGCGTAAATATGAAACAACGCCTTGGCCTCCGTCAGCGCGCGCAGCCCGTTGTGTTGCGCTAATTAAAATACCTGACTGCGCTCGCTCGCGGCTACACGCACCCCCTCCCCCCTTTCCCACGGTTTTCCTTCTGAAAATCGCGCTCTTGAAAGTTCGCGGCGAAGGAACCTCCCCTCCTCCGTCCCAACCCCCAGACCTCCCTACTGGACCCGGGAATTACTTTCATTAGGTCTTTTCCTTTTTGCGAGGAAGCGCTAAAGCAGCGGCGAGAGGCGAATTCATTATTCCGCGCTGAAGACGAATGTATAATAAATATCCGGAGGGGTGCGGGGGTAGGTGGACGGGAGATCGCGCTAGGTGAGATTGCGGGGAATGTGGAAAATCACGGAGTTGTAATAAACGCGCGGGAGTCTCTTCATAATTTTCGTAATTAGTTTTACGGTAGTACGGCTGCGTAGAGAGGTTACCTATTAATTTTCCTGTATCATCCTTTAACGTTTACGCGGGAAAAGGGTAGGAAAATTTTAGTTAATTTTAAATTCTAGTTAAAAATAAATTATGAAATATAATAAATATAATTCTTTACTAATTCCAATCCTTCGTGCATGTTGTTTACGAGGAAAAAAGGTTAAATAAAAGTGAAAAGAATTTTTTAATTTTTAACCGTATAATAATCTCAATAAACGGCAATATAGAGTTTTCCTAATTTTACGACGCAGTAAAGCCGTAATTAATTTCTCTCGAAATGACTATAACGTGCATAGGTTTTTTTATTCGAAAAGCAGCGCTATAATTTCAATAAAAGCTGAAATGGCCCCCTCATGCAAATGTTCAAGTGTTAAAACAGTCTTGATATTCGCTCGGCGAAGTATTTTTCATAGTTGTAAGCGGCAGTGCTCGAGCTCGTCCCTAGGAATTTAGGTTAAATGCGAACACGTAGCCAGAAAGCGAACGTCAAAGACGCGCGGCTAGAAAATAAAGCCGGCGAAAGTGATATAAGGGGGTAGGGGTGCCCGCGCGCGCAACGGAATAAAGAGGAGACCAGCCCGAGAATGCGCAAACGTCGCGCTAAAAGCGACGAAGTTTATAAAAATTGCAAGCGACAAAGCGCGAACTCGCTCTCGGCAAAGTGTTCGCGAGGGGGGAAAAAAAATGGGAAGGGTGGAAGGAGCGCAAAAAAAAAAAAGAATTGAGCCCGCGTGCAATAAAGATAAAACGAGAAAATCCGCCAGAATGTGCTTTTCATCATGTGAAAGTTTCACGTGGGTGGGGGGTAGGAGGGCAAAAAAAGAGACGGAAGGAAGTTACGGGACACTAAATGAGGAAGGAAGGAGAATGGGCTGGACGCGCGCTGAGGGTAGCGTCGCGTAAAAAGCTTATTTTTTGAGCGACTGGTTTTTTCGCCGCATTCAAACGTACCTTTTGTTTATTTCCCTCAATTTTTTAATCTTGCAGTATACACACCCGTTATGCTAATATTCGAACTCGATGGAATTACGGGTTTAACGGCGCACTTTAAATTTTATAGAGTGAACAATTTTGCAAATTAATAAAAATGAAAACAAATTAAATTAATTAAAAATTTACGTTCGAGTACACCAAGAATGTGTTTGCTCTGCTTCAAAATTTTCGTGGAAATAACTAAATTTCATAAAGTTAATTAAAAGTCTTAAGCGTAATTAAAAATATTAAAAATCATCAACAAGCGTTGCTCAAACTTAATTTTACGCATAATTTCAATTAATTAAAAAGTGGTGACTTTAGACGTACACCCAACAAACCATTATAATGAGTACAATGAATGTTTTGATAGCATGTAATGAATACTGCGCAAACAAAACGTTATAAAATACATTTCTACATGAAAGATCGTGTGTTGGTGGTTGAAATTCTGGGAAACGGAACCGGTTAAAGGGGTAGGTAGCTGGGTCGCGATTTCCATGGAGGCTCGACGGGCGTAAACACGCGGGCACGCACGCGGAGCGGCTGGGAGGTTGCCCCGGAGACATCCCTGGACAGAACGAGGACGATGTAATAATCTGCGTCCGCATTGTCCGTCTTGCCAGCGTGGCCGAGTCCTTTGACATCTCTCCGAGTTTAATTAAACTCCGCGCGTAATGGCCCGGCCAAGATGGCAGACCGACTCTGCCCACCCTCTCCGCAATATCTGCCTTTATCCCTCTCTCTCTCCCTCGCCTACGTCGTCCTCACTCGGCACCGACGGTCCTCTGCCCGACTTCCCTTTTTCCCGGCTCCAGAACTACGTCTTAGCTTTCGCGCGTTCATCGACTCGGTCTCGGAACTTTTTCACTCCGATATATACAGCATTTATTTTGTTTTTTAGTTTGACCGAGCATAACCTATTAATTAAGAATTTTTACACCATTTTATAAATTGAGATTTTGAGTTTTTTTTTTTTTTTAAGTAACGTCCGTAATTATACTTTCAAAGACTTTAATGTAATTCATAGCTTTTTGATCGTTCAAAGTTGTTAATTATAAAAGCGTCGCGGAGGGGGGGATTAAAAGCAAAGATTTAATTAAATTTTGCTGGTGGTAAACATCGGCGGATTTGTATTTTAATTGTGAAGCGTCGTAAATAATTCGTTCACTAATTCAAGTTTTTTATTGTCGAAAAATGTATATATCTATATATTCGAGGGCGACCCCGCGCGGGAAAAAATCAATTACATCTTCGCTCACCTACGATATTAAACGCATCACCATATTTCTTTCCGCGTCATTCGAACCTTCCCTCGGTCTCCCCCCACACGCCTTATATCCGACGTTTATCGGCCGCAATTTACAAGCGCGTCATCTAGGTCCTTTTCTTCCCTAAGAGAAAAAAAATGAGATAGCGTTATAATCTACAGGAGAACGAGTCGATATTATTAATACTCGCTTACAAGGCAATGCGAACTTAAATCCTCATTGAAAATGCACATTTTTTTATCCTGCAGCTTGTAAAACTCTTTTATAAAGTTAAATTTGTTTACAGAAATTCGCTAAAGTACACAGAAACAGTATTTTCCCAGTATTCACTAAAACATACAAAAAAGAAGGATATAATATAAGAATACCAAGTTCACATAAACTGGAAAGCTGTGATAATCGCAGCTGCATGCACCGACTGAAACTCGCCGGGGACAGAAAAAAAAAACACGCCCGGCTACACAGGCTGGTGGGGCAAAAAAGCTCAGCGTCACACCGTCGACAGCGTGACGCTCCTTGCCTCGTTCCGCCAAATATAATCGGGCGCCCCTCGAGCGAGGCGCGCAGCTCGCCTGACCCGAGCGAAGAAGGCGGCAAAGTAGAACGAGCGAGACACGCCGCGCGCGGGGGCCAGGGGGTACAAGTTGACGGGAGGGGGGGGGGCCGAGTCGGGTTGTGCGCCGACACAGGCCAGGGGCGAGGCGGTCGGGGGGGAGAGAGGGGCGAGGAGGATGTGGGTGGACGGGGGTTGAACGGCGTAGCGTAGCCGTCCTTTCTCTCCGGGGGTGAGGGGGTGGGTGGGGTGGCGAAACTATGCGAAGAATGTGCAATTAGTGAACAGAGCCGAGCGGAGCCCGAGCGAGAGAGACAGCGCTCGCCGAAGCGAGAGAGAGAGAGAGAGAGAGTAGGAGACAGGGTTGCGACTACGTCGAGGGTTAGAGGGATCAGGATCGCGCGCTCACCCTCTCTCGCTCCGACGCTCGGCCCCGTATATAAGCGCCCGGCTTCTGTCTCTGGGAGCGGGCGCACGCGTGTGTGGGTGTGCGGCGGGGCGGACGTGTGGGTGAGCGCGCGAGGCGGAAAGAGAGAGCGGATGAGTCGCCTCGAAGAAAATGGAAAGAAAGGAAGATGGATGGACGGACGTAGCGAGCACCAGCGGGAAGTGATAAGAGCCCGCGGGAGGAGAAAGGGGCGGGGGTCTCTTCGAAAACGGACGGAGCGAGCGCGGAGGGGTCAGCGTGTCGAGGCACCGTCACCCTCATTCCACCTTCGCTTCCCTTTTTTTTTTTTTTTTTTTTGCACCCTCCGTGTGGAGACACAAAGGCTTTTTTTTTTGTCCTTCACTCCTCGAGTTATTGATGCTATTCTGTATTTTTCTCGCAATTTTTGGCTTTTGACACTACGAGCTTATACTTTGTGACACAATTTTGACGGAAATATGTGCACCACGCAGCAAACTATTTAAATAGTAGGACGTGATAATTTTCAAATCCCATCCTAATCTTTACTTACTACAATGATATCTCTCTCCAATAAAATTTAAGTTTAAAATTTAAGCAAACCATCGTGAATAGTGTAAGAATTGACGTAGTTCCTTCTAAAAAAGTAAAAATTGAGCTTTAAATTAATTATCACCGCAATTAAAACAGTCCAATAGTCTTTCAACCATCCCTTCCGACAATCGTCGTCTTTTAAAATTCATTTTCTCTTTAAAAGGGACTAACAAAATCAATCGATCGAGTAGCTCATAAGCCGCTTTGATTCGCTCATCAAAGCCGAAAGTGCGCTCGGTCTTGCCAGCGCGATCTTGCCCGCTAGAGATGCGCATCCTCGTACGGGCCGTCCGAAATCCGGGGCCAAGGGGGGGGAGGGGGCGATAGGGCAGGCAGGCACTTCTGACGATTGCGGATCGCCGATCGGCCAAACGAGCTTAAACGCACTTCTGCCTCTCGAGGCGAGACTGGCGTGCGCGCGCGGCGCTTGGTGTCCGTTGTTTGCGCGGTGCATCGATCAGCAGCCGGTGCCTCGCACGCCCGAGTACCGGGACGTTTGCGCACGCCGAGCATACTCGAAACAATGTCCTCTCCTCGCATCCAGCACAATTTCATGAGGATCGGAAGTCTAGAATTAGACGTACACAAGCGCGGTTTGCGGAGCCCTTCGAGAAATTCGCGTGCGTTTGAAGGCAAGCTGCGCTCCCTTCCGATGCTTTTTTTATAAAAATCATTGTTTTTAAAATGTAAATTTAAATAAGTTGGTATTAAATATTCCACATATGTCTAAGTCCATTTCTGGGCCAGGAAAGGCTGAAATAAACTATATAATATTCCACATATGAAATATTATATGTGGAATACAATTAAAATGATAAAAAACGTGTACAAATCACCAAAAAAATTAATAATTATACATGTATTCTTTTTTTCCGCGTTAAAGAATGAAAATGCACGCAAGCTATTTTTAATAAATTTGTGTATAATTAAATCACGAATGCAACTAATTTAAATATTCTTTGCGAAGCTTTGCGAGGATGTTAAGGCTTTACGTCATCAGACTGTATACTCATCAAATAATAACTTACAATCGGTACATCAAATAAAATTTAAATCAACGCGATTGCAAACAAAGTTCAATCCAAAAATCACATTAGCAGCTTGCCGACGCACAGAGAAAATTCCTGACGTTCATTCACCGATCCCTTGCCGGGCAGACCTCGTCTTTTCTCGCAGCTTTAGCCGGTGCCTTTCGCAACGCGGCGCGAAATGACGTTGATCGTCATCACCATTGCAAAGTCGGCCCACCTCGGGGTGCAGCCCAGCGGGGCCAGATGGCGCGTATCCCCCCGACGCTGCCATTGTACAGTCACCCGCTCACCTCATTGTCCCGGCGAGCCTTTAAGCATAAGCCTCGCGGCCTACGCTCGCAGTCCGTCACAAAGGAGCAGGCGCATTTGTTTTTCAAATTTTTTTTTTTTTATTCCTCCCCCGACGCGCTGCGCGCACTCGGGGAAAAGAGATGACAGAGTTAGTTTTGAATTTCGCGCGTGACTAAGATTTCATTAGCGAAGTCGATGAGGATCGATCCGTGAGGATTGGGTATAAACGGGGAAAGGATTTCTAGGGGGTGATTGATCGATTTCCAGTCGGGCTTGCGCGGCGCCGCTACAACGGAGGCGTTGCCGGTGTGACTGTCGCTTCCCGGATAATAGGGGAGATCGGGATTCGTGGATTATTTATTGTGCGGGATGGTGGGGAATTAATTGAGAGTATAAATTCAGAGTAGGATTTATGGCGAGACTCCAGCTCGAGAGTCGTCTACGCGATCCATTCATTAATTGGAAGCTTGTAATAAAGGTTTTATAATTTAATATTCTCGGTTAGTCATACATTTCTCATAAATCTACTGAGGAAATGAAAGACGTTCTAGATAATAAATGATAATTTTTATTATTACTCTCGTGAATCTCTTAGTCCACTGAATCTTAATACGAGCGTTGAAATAATTAATCAGTATTAATTTTTTATCGATAATTATTTAAGTTTAATCGAATTACCATTAAATTCCTTAACAACCGCCTTTAATACTATATAAGTATATCAGTACCTTGCAACCGTGTATGCAGTTTCCAGCCTTATCAAAATTGAAAAAAAAAAATTATGTCAAAGTAATTACACGCCGCGCGCTAATCTTCAAAACCCGCGTAAAACAAACGTTCACTGAGGTGAGCGATAAGGGCGCGAAACAAAAGGGTCGTGAGAGCCCTCGAAGGAAAAATGAGAGCGGGTCTCTCGACTTGCGTCGTAGCGTCTCCTCCTCTCACCCCTCCCCACGTGGCAATAATTCGAACGACATTTAACAGCTTCACTCGTGAATCCAATAAAGAGAAAGATAATCGGTCATTTACGTCGGACTCTCGGCGCTCATGCCCAACGAGAGAGAAAGAGAGAACAAGCGAGGAAGATGATCATCCCCCTCCTTGACAATTCGAGCGCACGTGCGCCTCGCAGGAAAGCAAGTCCCCCCTATTCTCCCTCTCCTCTCATCTCTCATCTCTCATCTCTCATCTCTGTCTCCCTTTCTCTCTCTCTCTCTCCCTCTCTCTCTCTCTCTCTCTCTCTCGTTATACTCGAGTCCGGGCGCACGATCATAATGGCCCTTCTTGTTAAATTGAGCATCGGCCAAGTGATTTACGTTGATTGCCCGTCGCCCCGCGGTCACTCGCGCACGCGAGCTTCTTGTGCAAGCCGATCGCGATGATGATCGCCCCTCCTCCGTGTGCGTGAGCGCGCGTGCACGTGTGTGTGTGGTGAGCTCGAGCGGCAGCGCGTACACGGGTCCGGCGGAGCCACTCTTCGCGCGCCGCCCGAAAGGGTAATAATGGGACGGGGATCGATCGACCGAGTGAGAGACGGGACGCCGGTCTGCTTTGTGCTGTGCATTTACGGATGTATCTATGTTGTACGTGAAATTTTTTTGCGCGTACATCTGGTATGTGACTAGAGATAATCGTCTGATTGCGTTGACGACAACTTCACCGATAACTTAGTTTATAATTTTTTTTTTTTTTATAAAATGATACTTTTTTTAAATATTGATTTGACAGGCAGAATGTTGTAAAACATTTAGAGAAACTGATTTATTGGTTAATCAGTAAATGACCGATTTCAATTCGGGTTCTCTCTAAAGTTGAATTAGTGAAAAACCACTGATTCATAGTGACTATGCACTAATTTGAATAGTGCAAAGTGCTCCACTATGAATTAGTGGAAATCTACTATTTGAAATAGTGAATTATTAAGTAATTTCCACTAAAACAACAAAGTAGAAAATTTTTTTACTATTTCAATTAGTGAAATTCTACTAATTGATAGTGTATTTTACTAATTGATTAGTGGAAAATCTGTTCACTAAAAAAAATAAGTGGAATTTCCACTAATTCAACTTTAGAGAGATAATCATCTGACCGAGGTTCAGCTAAAAATTACGGTGATTTTCTTGTCAAAATTGACAGTATTGTCAACCGTCCCCCAATTACGTTACATCACCTAATTTTTAAAGTAAAATCACCGTAATTTTTACGAGAAAATTCTCTCAGAGTATAAGATTAAAATTTTTTAAATTATCCTGAATTTACATTATGTTGAACCCAAATGCTAACTAAAATATACAAAGTAAGCGTCGGTTATTATTACTATTTTTCTGAAGTTTTTTTTTAAACAGGTAGCACCTTGGACTTTGCATCATAAACATTCAAAAATTACGTCCGCCTAAAGCGAAATTAAAAGCCTCACCGCTGAAGTGTAGCTCTCTGTATCTCTCCACTCGCTGGGAGCGGAATCCGCAGAGGCAAGCCCGCTCAATCGAGAGTACCGAGCGCGTTAATCAAAAGGCGAAGAAAGCCGAAAGATATCAGAGGGAGGGGGGGGGGGGGGGATGCGGCAGGCTCGCCGGCAAAATGAAGCCTCGGCGCGGTGCTTGGCCCCGGGCAAAGTCGACTCGCCGCTCAAAAAGCTCGTCTCTCCTTCGCCGGGAGGCGCGCGTAGGTGAGCGCGCGGCAGCTGAGGGGAGGGGGCGGCAAGGCATAAACGAGGGCTTCCGCCTCGGCCGAAGAATGCCCGGCCTTCAAAAACAGAGGAAGGAACGCGCGCTTCATGCCGGAGCCATTTAACGGTCTTCGCGAAATTGAGTCATCGCGCGGTTCGCCCGGAATCTCGGATATTTTCCTCTCGATGCGCGTCTTCTCTTCTCGCTCGCTCCGGCCTCCCCACCGCCGCGGCGGCTCCCACTACTTAGTACACTGGATTGCGAGCGAGGCCCCGGATTCGTGAATTGAATGCAAATGCCGCTGTAATCTTGAATCCCACTTTTACGCGCGGAGGGATGATGCCGAGAGCGCGCGCGTGACTCTTTATTGCCGCAGTTTAGCGAGTGCTAGCTTCTCTTATTATTCTTCCCGGGGAGCAGCGATTTTATTCGCGGGATTTTACCTTCGTACTGATTTTCGCGTCGCTATAATTTCGCTGCTTATTTTTGTTTCATTACAGGATAGGTATTTTCAATTGTTTCTTTTTTTTTTTTTTGTTTCTTTTTCTACTGCGTAGATAATAATTTTAATAATAAACGGTAAATACTAAATGGCAAAGAAGAGATTGAAATAAAAAAATTCCTTAGAAAACAATCGAATGTGGGCATTTTATGGCAAATTGGGAGTACAGTGTGGATGCATTTAGCCTCACACTTGAAGTATTCACTCATTAGCGAACGAGTCAAGTGTCTAATTAATTCTAGGGTCAGTTGAGTGTACATTGTGAGTCAGAACAGCCGTTTAAACTTTTGCCTCGGTCGAGTGTTCTTTTTTATTTTTTAAGCCGCGTCTGCTAAAACGGTAATATTCGCGTTATTAAATTTTCCCATTATCTCCATTTTATGCCGAATAATTAAAACAATAGAACGAAATGGGTGTATGAATTTTCGTGAAAATTAGATTAAAATTTTTTAACTAGCCTCTTATTTTCTCATTTTTTTTTCTTTTTTTTTTTTGACAAGACTAATAAAGTAAAGTTTTCGAGAGGTCGATAACGACTTCGTAAGTTGTTATCAACGCGTACGGAAGTACTCGAGAGTCTTAAGTGCTGTAATTACTTCTGATAAAAAAAAATCGTTAATTGAAAAAAAAAATTTGTAGTAAGCTAATTATTATCAAAGCTTGCAGGTAAAAAATTAAAGCGTGTTGATAAAGTTAACCGGTACTATCAATTAAATATACTTTAAATTATTATGTATATATGTATACATATAGAATGAAAAATTTTTTCAAGCTTATGGCCACAAAATGCAATTACATCTCGGCGCATCAATCACTCATATTTTTTTTTTTTCATGTAGGTACTTTAAATCTAATCTAAAGCCAAATAAAGACGGATTATAAAAAAAATAAAATTTAACGATTTATTTCGCACTCTTAATTACTGCCTCAGCATGGGTCCCGTCGTCTGAAAGGTCGCGATTAATTCCGGACCTTTGGAAAAAGACCCACCCCCGCGCACAGAAATAGCGAGCAAGCGCCACCTCCAAGGGGTTTCGATCATTACCAAAGTTCAATAAAGTATCGAAGTCGTATAGCGCGTCCCTTTCACCCCGGAAAATTCATTAAAGGAATCGCCGGATGAAGGCTGATAAGTGCCGAGAGCCAGGCCTTCGGTAAGGGGGTGGAGGCGAAGGGGGAGGATGGGAAAGAGGGGCGAGATCCTGAGGAAGGTCTTCAAAGAGGCGAAGAACGCGCCGAGCGCGAAAACCCTCGGCTCCCTCGCTCTCGGGAATATTAAATTTTCCGGGCAGAGCAACGCTTAAATTGCGCGACTTGTTTTCCCGCGACGCGAAAATTGCGCGGGCCAGTTCCCCCGTCTCCCTCACCCTCCTCCGGGCTCCCTCTCACTCCTCTCCGCGCGTATTCAGCCTCGCGGAAATTCCAGTCGCTCCGTGAGAGTGCATTTTTTTCCCCTCCTATATCGAAGGATGCGTAAAACTCGCGTGCCCGTCCGCGGTTCTCTTTGAATTTTTTAACGGCCGTCGCTTTCAAAGAAAAGAAAAAAAAAAGCAGAGGAGAAACTTCCCCGCGGCTAATTAACGACGCCGGGGGATCTTAAAAAGCGAGCCACGATAATTATCTCCGTAAACTTCGGCTCTCGCGCCTTTATAGGTTAAAAGGTAACTCGCATTTATTATCGACGAGCTCGCGCGCATACCGGCCGCCGCGTTTTCTTATACATATATATATACACACCCCGGCGTGCCTTCCGGGCGAGTTTTAAAAGTGCATCCCCCTTCCGCCTCTCACCGGCGCTCCATCCGCCCCCTTTATCGGTCCGATTAAAATAATGCGCGAAACAATGCCCGCCCCCTTGTACACTTCGCTCATTTTCCCGGGGCAGGTCTTCCCTTTTTTTATTTCTTTAATTATTTTTTTTTATTCTTTTGTTTTTCACATTTTTTTTCAGCGAGTTTGCGCAAAGTTTCGCGCAACGCTCCGTCCGTCGCGCGCCGCCACGGACAATTACCCGCGCCGAGGCTTCGTTGACTCGAGGCGCAAGCGAACTTCGGCCGCGTGAGCGCACGCAATTCTTGCGGAATGGAAGTTTTCGTGATTCAGCGCCCGGCCGTAAAAGTTGGAAATCGCGCCTGCCTATATACTTGCTTCTTTTAACCTTCCTCCGCTGCTCATTTTTTTTTTTTATCTTTCTCCGCGCGCGCGGAAAAATCGAACGGTCGCCGCTCGTAACCGTTCGGTGCCATTATCATATTTCTGCGAGCTTCGCCGGAGATGTCTTTAATTGACTCGCTCGACCGGCGCTATTGCGAGATCTTAATTGCGCTTGTTTAATTTAATATCCGCAATGGTTTTGAAAGTTTTTTTTTTTTTTTTACTTTGAAACCGCACGCGTGTGCTCTAATTGTCAGGCCACTTTCGAAGGAACTTGTGCAAGTTTTCTTAAAGTATCACGATTCAAAAAGTACAAGTTATTATATCGTTGACGCAATCATCGAATTTTCCGTCTAAAAATAATTCTAAACATTCGAAAAATTATTTTATTTTAGTAAAGCGAGTTCGTGCTCGAAATCCGTCCAAGTGAAAAAGTACTCGAATTCTCAGGTGAATTTAAATCTAAATTTAGCTTGCAAAAGGAAACAAGAAAGAAGTCAATCGATTGTACAATGGCACACGTGTAAAAAAAGATTGAAAGTCGAGTCAGGCTAATTCCAACTGGATGCGGAAGAAGAAATCACAGCCGTTTGTTTGGAGGCTCGGGCTCTGCTCAATATCACATGGCTCTCGCCTTTCGCAAGAACAAACACATGTGTATCGCGCGTGACGCAATCGGCCGTCGATTACTCGCCGTTGCGCAACGACGCGGAAAAAAAAGTCCGGGGCGAGCTTCTGAAGGAAGCTCTCGGCATCCTCACTGGTCAACGTTCCTACCCCGCGCGCGGTCGAGTTTGTTTTCTCCCCCGAGCAAAAGTGGAATATCATTCGACGCGAAAATAGCACTGCAATTTGAAAATAGAACTCGCTCCGTTTACTTAATCCGCCGGGTGATGCGTACCGAGACTTTTAATGGATTAGCTTTTTCCTTTTGCGGAGGATGTTTGAGTCATGCGGTCAATTTGTAATTTTAAGCGCGGATGGAGATTTTATCAATGGGTGAAATTCTGCGAATTTCTTTTTCGTTACTGATCCGGTGTACTCGTTCGATAAAACACTTGAAGTTTAGCGGGTGAGCTCTTGCAAATTCAAAAAAGCCACTTGAAACTTGAAAAAAAAATGAAGAAAGAATTTCAAGAGTTTTATTTTGGATTAAAGTATCGATAAATTTTAACGTTTCATTTAAAACGCTGGCTTTTCGAAAAAATACCGACAGGTTCGTCCGCTTGGACCGAGAAATTAAGGATTCTTCTGAAGTTTTTAGTTTCCTAGAAACATTAGATTGCCATCTTGAATTTTGGCAGCAGATAGTTCCAACGGCGGTCTCCCACGAATTCGAGAAATATTATTTTTAGAAGGAAATACATTCGCAGGCTTGACAAATCGCTTTTAAAAAACGAATTTGTGGAACTAACGCATCTGTAAATTCTGTACAAAAGTAAAAATATCAATATTTACTTTGAACTTTTGCCAAAAGAAATATATTTTTTTATTTTAATCCAAAGGTTTGAAAAGCGTCCATTCAATTAGTTGAAGAACAATTTACAGTATCATAAATAAAAATAAAATATGTAAATCGGACTATATTAACCTACCCTTCAGACAAAATATACAGCATTGGTAGTACCTATACATGAAGTACCTATACATGAAGTTTTTTCCTGTTTTAAAAAAAAAAGTGCCACCATGATGATAAATGTAAGATAACAACTTTTTGAACGTGCAATTTTTCTTTCAGGCCGCAACGAGCTCATCGCCCGATATATCAAGCTGAGGACCGGCAAGACGAGAACGCGAAAGCAGGTCTCTTCACACATACAGGTTCTCGCGAGAAGAAAACTCCGGGAGATTCAGGCGAAGCTTAAAGTGGTAAGTCCCCGTCGTGAGCTTTTGCGCTTTATCACACGCGGATGCGTATAGTTCGACGTCGCGCGCTGGTAATACTCACCCCTTGTTTTCATCCTCCTTTTTACTCTCAACTGCATTTATTACATCTTTTTTTTGCGCATCCCACAGTTGTTTCACTATTTTATTTACTTTTTTTTTTATACCCTTTTTTTTCAATGGCACATGTGTTACATCCTCTGCACAACTCTCTTTTCGATGGTCGTTTTTTTTATATAGTTGTTTGTGCCTTTCCTCTCGCTGGCGATTTCGATGTACGTGTCAATTCATCGTTATTGCGCCGCCTATTTTGTTGCGCCGATCATTTTTTATTGAAAAAATAAGCCGGATTAATTTAGCAAGAGAAAAAAAAAGATAGCCTGCATCAATACCAGCAGTTTATATTCGTTATACGTTAAAAAAAAACAACGATCGCCGAGTTCGCGTCGAAAAATAAAGCGAACAAGAGGATATAAAGAGTGAAAAAAAGGACGAGCGCAAACCAAATTCAATGACTAAAAGAAATAAAAAAAGAATAATAAATAAAGTCAGCTTACAGTGATCGCGCCGTGTACACGGGATGGCACGTCACTGGCACTGGTTAAATTGGCCGGGGCAAATTCGGGCTAATGATCGTAGGTTTTCCGCGCGCCGAGCGTAAATCAGGCGTAAAAATGAACTGCGGCCCGGCGCGGCGTCGCGTGTTTAATCAACATCTGAATTATTATCGGGCAATTCGCAAACAATCGGCGTGGAGCGGCGGTCGCGGTTAATAAATCAAAGCCCCCGCGGCGCGAAGCCCGGCAAATTCGGGGTCGCGCAACGGCCGAATGAAAGAAATAAAGGGGGAGCGAGGGTCGCGGATAATAAGGGGGCGGTGTAGGTCGCGGTGCATAGGCGACGAGGAGTGGGAAACAGGCGAAATTTACAACTCCGACTGCCCGGATTTTTCAATCGGACGATTATCGAAAATTCGCTCGACGCGTTAAACTGACTAGTCGGAGGTTTTTCGACGATCAATTATTTTAGGTTCGATTTTTATGTTGATTTTTTGCTGTTTTTGAGAGGAAGCTATTCAATTATTTTAAATATATTTTAAACGTTTTTATTGTTAATATGACAATTCAATTATTTAGATTCGATTTTAATCTTGATTTTTCGCTGTTTTTGTAAGAATGCTATTATAGATTATTTAAAATCTTTTAATGAATTTAAATATAAAGCGCATTTATCGTTAATTTATATTCTAAATGTAAGAGCTAATTTATTGATTATACATTTAGTTTTATTTTGGCGAAGTGTAAAATATCATAGTTACAGTGTTTAGTATTTTTAATGTGCAAATGCGTTCTATTCTATTATTTCTGAGTTTATTTTCATATAGAGAAAAATATCTATAGGTACTTCAATTTTTATTACTTATAATTGAAAATTTATTTCAAAATCTACGTTTGCAGACCGCAAAATTAAAATCGTGCGAAGCTAAAAATTGTGTAGTTAAATAATTTAAATTACCCAGGTAAAAGTAATAAAATATGTAGAGATGGGAAGATTAACATTTTTCGAAATACAGAGGCTCCGAGCTTATTATAGCGAATTGTAAAATCAGTTAATGAAGTTAAACGAGGAGGGGGATTTTTCCAATTATTTTCCGTCGCCTTTCATTCTTTTCACTGGGAAAGGTTTTGAAAATTCTACCGCGAGTACGTAATGAAAATATTTATCATGCCCGGCACTCTCAACATTAAATTAATTAATATCTCAGTGTTACAGGCATAATGAACATTTCGAATACTCGGGATTTCCCATAATATTATATAATGTAAATTTTCGACGATATTTTTAAAGCCTTTTTGCTTTCAAAATATTTGAAATTCTGAACGATAACGATGCGCACCGTCTCAATTAAGTGAATTAATTTCGAGTTGATGTAGATTTTCATTCGGTTGCGGAATTCGCTCGACGTTAATAAAAGTCAAGCATTTTTCAATTAAAACTCAAAACAATTCCCACCGCCGCTGACGCCGCCGTTTCCCTGAAACCAATTTTCGAAGTTTATTAACAAAAAAAAAAAAAAAAAAACGGAGGATGGCACAAAAAGCCAATAAAATAAGCCAGTGCTCAGCCGCCAGTTGCTAAAAATGTTTGTTTTCATAACTTTTTTTCGTGCTCTCGCGTCAATGTTGTCTGCTTTAAAAAAAAAATCATCATAAAGTAGTACTTGTAACGTTCGAATATTCTCGAACCGCACGATAATCGGCAAAGCATCGACAGCCACTCTAACGACTGCAGGCCTGTTTTTTATTTCGAAAAATGCAAGTGAGGCTAAAAAGCCCGAATAACCGCGAGTGTAATTAATTTTTCCGTGCACATCGGAGTACGAAAATGAATTATCCGCGTGAATTCCCGTGACTGATTAGAATTTTACTCGCTATGGACTGCCGCTTTTTACGTCATTGCAACTGGCAAAATCAATCCTCATTTACGCCGTTAATTCGGCCGCATCGATTCGATCGCAATTTGGAGCTCTTTGAGCAGGAAGGATAAATCAATTACATTTAGAATTAAAAGAGAAATAAAAGAGCATTTGATGGAATCTTTATTAATCGAGCTGGGAGTTAACTAATCCCTGTGAAAGGGACGTCGCCAGGGAAAAGACAGTTAATGCCACTTTTGTACCAGAGGGAAACTTTCAATCCGCTCCAGCGCGAATTCTCTTTAAGCCAGAGAAATTCTTTGGCATATCAGGCGAGACCTCTGTCCTTCTTTTCCGTCGTCCGTCGGGCGTAGAAGCACTCGCGATGAGTCTTAGCTGGAAAAGCGCGACCATCGCGCAATCGTAAATCCTTCATATCTTCCTTTATTCATCTCTCGCTTCATACAGACACATTTCTTCACATCACCATTCGTTAATACTAAAAAGACTTAACACTAATATAAAGATAAAGTACTTCCGACTTACGAATATGTTACTAGAAAAGTAGAATTTTACTGAGAGTCAAGACTCGTTATTAATTAAAAATTAAAAAAAAAAATGTAAAGTATATGTATTGCTATACGGAGAGAATTGTTGGGCGAAAATTACCCAAACTGTCATGGTAATCTTGGAACTCCTTGTCTTTGAGGATATTTTTATTGAATTATGTTTAATTTTTACTAAGCAAACTATGATAAATACAAAGCGCATCATAAATTTTAATAAAATGTATAGAAATTTTCGCAAGTAATAATTTTTATAAGAAATTTCATAAAAATTACGCGAAAATAGTGAATTTTTACCCGGTAAAGATTAATTTTTATCAGAGAGGATGGCACTTTTGAGAGGTCCCACGATTACTAGTCACTTGGTAATTTTTACCGCTACTTTTGGGGTTATTTTCATCGAACCGTTCTCTCCGTGTATAGGAAAAAAGATTTTTACCGAGGGTTGACCATTTTTGGAAATGGATTTACTGCTGGACAGATTTGAAGCTATAATTAAACGCTTTGGATGACAAATTATTAAAAATTCTCTGAAAGCTTTAAGAATTAAAGTGCAAGTTGTTGTTAAAGTATAAATTTGCTCATAAAATCTTCACAAGTAGAATAAAATAAAATCACTTACTTTCAAGTATAAATATGCCGAATTAACGTTCCATATCTTATAAAAGAAGCATTTCTTTTTCATTGAAAATAAGGCAACGTATATCGTAAAAATAAATAGCAATTCAATTCCAATAAAGTTACTTGCCATTGAGTAATCGACACTTAAAATAGAACGAGGGAAAGTCTCGTGTCGGTGAAATAGACGAGGGATCGCGCCGCGAGCCTGCACAAAATCGGATATATGAGCTATACAGAGTCGTGTGTCTGTGTGAATGTCGCCAGGACCACGCGGCGAAGGAGAAGGCGCTCCAGACAATGTCGAGTATGTCGAGCGCCCAGATAGTGTCAGCCGGCAGCGCGATACACAACAAGATGCCCCCCGCCCTGGTCGGGCCCCTAGCCCTTCACGCTTCCACCCCCGTCTCCTATCCCGGAGCGGTAAGTCCCCGAGTACAAGACAGAAGCGAGGCGCACGCTCGTCTCTCCTTCTCACTTTATCTTTATCATGCTCTCTCTATGCTTTCTCTCTATCTGTCTCTTTTATCTGGCCATCTCGGTACTTTCGCTGCGAACACCCCTGCCCTTGCCCGAGCGTGCTTCGATTTATCTCGCCGTTTTTTCACCCCGATCTCGCGATGCGCTCGATTCATTTTTTTTTTTTTTTTATCTGCTGATATGGAATTTACGGGCTGACTGAATTCATTAATAAGGTTTTCGACGAGCAGTGATTTTTAAGGTGACTTTATTACAATAGTTTTTAATAAATTCCGATGGAATGTTTAATTAATACACTGAGATAATAAATATCTAGTGTAAAAATTATTATACTGTATGGGAAAGTGGTCAGAGACTGTCATTCTGAAAAAAATATATTATTTTAGATATTTATATTCATTCAGTAAATTTTACTATGAAATGTAGTAATTTTTTTCAGAATGCCAGTCGCGGTAACTATTTTCCCATAGTAATAGTAATTTTGTCTCTTATAATGTAGTTATATCGGAAATCGAATTATTTTTTAAATAGTATTTTGCTTTTTTTAATTTGTTTTTTTTTCAATTTAACGGTGTATTTATTTATTTATGATACATTGTGACTGGAGTCAGCGTATACGATCATTTATGTATTCCTCGGTTTTGGCGATACGAAATTTATTGGATAATATTTATTGCGTAATTCATAAATTTAAATAAGAAATAATAGAGAATAGAGAATAATTTCCGGCGGAGTTTACGTGCATTTTGTGAGAAAAGCAGCGAAAGTGAGAGAGGCTTGGCTTTGAAATGTGGCGAGGCTCTGTTGATTCAGGCTTAAGTTGTACGCACAGCTGTTCCGTATCGTGCCCACTCTACTAATGCAGCAGTGGCCGTTAACTCGCGCGAATTTATTAACCGACGGCGATTAACCCTAGAAACTATCCTCTCACTTGCGCGCCTGATTTTTCAAAGGCTTCACACTCTGGGGGCAAGAAACACTCGACTTGTACTCTCACCGCCTTTTTATACATAATACAAAAACTGCGCCAAGCTTATCTAATCCGTAAATGTGCTTTAATTTTCCTCTCTTGCTCAGCTATCTTTTTTTTTTTGTACCCTTTTTATTGTGCCGTCGTAACAGATTATTAACAGACGTGGAAGCGTTTTTTTTTTGTTGCTGTTGCTATTCCATTAACGAACTACTAAAAATATATATACAGGAGCGCGTAAAGCTTTTTGAAGAGGAAATCTAAAGAAAAAAGGAGGAGAGGAGAGGTGGAACGGAAAACTTCCTTTTAATTTTCGCGAACTCGGAGCGTACGAGCGAGCATCGATCTTTTCTTCCTTTTTTTTTTTTAATAACTCTTCGGCCGTCCGCAGAAGCGAACGGTGCGTGCTCTTAAATTCAATTAGCATACAATAGTTTCTCGTTCAGCGGAAATAAGACTCTGCCGAGCGCTTAAAACTGGCGCGCAAGCGGCGAGCGAAGCTTTGTCTTTCTCCCTCTCACTCCTCTTTTTTTTCTTGCCCGTTGTATATATACCTATACCTCCTCCTCCGTCTTTGCGGCCCTTTTTCACCCCGTCTCTTTCAATTTCCGCAAAAGTAAGGGCACAGGGGACGGAGGGGAAAGAGGAAGGCTCGAGCGGCGGGAAGCGCAATAAATGCTAACCTCCCACCGATAAACCCGTTGGTGTCTTTTAAATTTTAATTTTTTTTCGCGATTTTTTTTTATTCGGACGATTTTGTGTTTTTGTCAGGCGATGGGTGACGTGTCACCGCTGCCGCCCGTGGGGGTGTCCTTGTTGTGTATTGTTGAGTATTAGCGCATTTTGTCTTTTCGTCAAACGTACGCTGTCGCGGCGCGGATTAAACGATTGCAGTTTTTATCAATTTTTCATTTATTTCCATTAAGCTTGCAAGTATATAAATTCTGCTTAAACACAGGATTGTTTTTTTAATTTTCGAATCAATTCTGGATTTCATTTGTTTTCAAGTACATTATATCGTTCGATAAATCATAAGCATTGATAAAATTATTTACGGATTTAAAGATTAGTTGATAATAATTAGCCTAAAATGGAAAGCATTGTTTATAAAGTAAATTTGAATGAGGATCAATTAACATTTATGCTGTGCATATATAAAAAATAAAGCAGTAGTCACAGAATTATGCATCTTTATTAATTATTTAAATCAGTAACCGAAACAATGCTCCGATCACAACGAAATAATTTATGAATGGAAATTTTCGGGCTAATGAAAATTAGCGCGAAGTGCAAGCAGCCTGCGTTGGTCGAAAGAGACGTGCTAAAACATTTTATGTGGCTTACAGAAATTACTTTCCTCTTGACCCATTATTTTTGTTTACTTCCTGCGCAAACTCGTGTTCATTTTTTACTTATGTGTTAATCCGCAATTCTCGAATTGACTTGCATCTCGCTTATTTTATTATTATCGTTATTATTAATTTTAATACGTAAAAAAATCGCCACTACCAGTAAATACACGGAGAGAAATGTTATAGTAAAAATATTTAGATTCCGTATAGGAACAGTGGGATATACTCAACCTATGACGATTTTTACTATAAAACATGTACACAGCAATTTCTACTATATGCATAGCCATACATTTACTATGAATATACAAATTTTTACTATACAGTACTATGAGTATGTCCCACTGTTCCTACGGAACATGGTCATTTTTACTATAACATTTCACTTCGTGTAGGGCGAAGAAGTCAATTCGAGGATCGTCGCTGCGCAGAAAAGACCGTCCATTAACCCAGCGATTGCGCTTAACGAAAAAAAAAAAAAAAACATAGCGTAAGCTTACGAACGAAAGTAGATGTACTAATGTGAGATTTTCCTTTGACCACAGCAATTCTGGCAGCCGGGGCTGCAGCCGGGCACGTCGCAGGATGTCAAGCCGTTCCCGCAGCCGGCGTACACCGGCAAACCGGCGACGGCAGTGTCCAGCGGTGAGATGGTTCAGACGCAGCCGCCACCGCCGTGGGAGGGTCGAGCCATCGCCACGCACAAGCTCAGGCTCGTCGAGTTCTCGGCATTCATGGAACAACAAAGAGAAGACAGCGTGAGTGTTTGATCCACTTTTTTTTTTATGACACATTCGGTTTAATGATCGCTTTTAGACTCGTGGTCACGTCCACCATGGTCAATGTAAATTGCTTTACAACTGCGCAAGAACTTATTTAGAAAAGTTTAGCATAGCAATGGAACTTTTTTTTATTTTTAACTTTGATTGAACTTTAAATTGTTTTTATGAAGTTTTGTGGGAGGCAACGAGGGAGCTCATCAAAATTTCAATTGAGATCGGAGTTTTTCGTACGCGTAATCGTCTTGATTAGCTTACGGTTATTTTATGCAAAATAAAATTGAAGTACGATAAAAACTTTCTAGAAAATCGAATGCAAGTGTTGCGCTATTTTTCATGCAACATAGAAATATAAAATTTTAAGTTATTGAATAGAGTTTAAGTTGCAATATTATTGTTCATATTCGGATAAATTTATTTTAATTGTAAAATGTTAAATACATTTACTAAAACAATTTCCATTGCAGTATCACAGGCACCTGTTCGTCCACATAGGGGGTTCGGCGACTTACACCGACCCTCTCCTCGAGGCGGTGGACGTGAGGCAGATATACGACAAATTCCCGGAGAAGAAAGGCGGCCTGAAGGAGCTGTACGACAAAGGTCCCCAGGCGGCCTTCTTCCTCGTCAAGTTCTGGGCTGATCTCAATACCAACATCCAGGACGAGTCCGGGGCCTTCTACGGTGTAACGAGCCAGTAAGTAAACACTGTCAAAGCTCAAACGTCATGTTGTATCGTTCAATTGTAATCACCGTTGAGTACTTCCACATATTTATTCTGTATCTACGCTCTTGCACTCATTTTCTGAAGACTGAGGAAAATTGTTCTTTTAAAAATTACGGTTAAGGTAGCAATGCCGTCGAGGGTCATATCTCAAGAAAGTCTTGAATTTAAAATATATTATAAATAAGATACTGCTCTTTTAATTGATTCTTGGCAAAATTATCGTATCGGCACTATTTTTGGAAATATGAGTGTTTTAAATTGGTATT
>JAWWEN010000024.1:3143263-3200000 GCA_035582955.1 Sycophila texana
ATAATCTCGGCACAAAAATTCTCGAGCTCCAATTGGCTGATAGCCATTTCCGCCTCAGAGGTGGAGCACTCTTAATTGGTCGAGGTGATAAAAAAAAAATAAGCAGCCGTGTCCGTGTCGAAGGCCGAGCGATTGTCATTCAAAGAGGATCGTTAAATAAACATTAGTACGATCGCTAAACTCTCAGATTTTCGCCACATCGACAAAGTAATACCTGCGAATTGTGCAAGTTTCTCTAGGCGCTGGGCTCCAGGCCTCCTTTTTTTTCTACACTCCACTGAATGGGCCAGTATTTATGGCGACCATCTCTGCACTTGACGCAAAAGAGAGAAAGGCGTGACACGTGGATGCGCCAGCCATCGCCAGCCTTTCAAAGGGGATGACAAATGGCACTTTTAGCCTCAGCCACGCTGCTGGATATTTACACTTCGACAAACAAACTGTAAGGTGTCGCGGCAAGGCTCGCAGGTGAAAAATCGTAGACGTCAAAGTCGACGATGCGTGCATAATGGGGAAGACACCGGCGGACAGTCGTTCTATTTTTCTCTTGAACAAGACACTGCCTTGAATTTTCATTTCAAGCTAAGAATCAAAAAAGAAAGTAAAGAAGTATAAGTAGTACGAGCTTCGACGACTGAGTAGGAACTATTGGTAAAAGAGTGAGATCGTTCTTGGCTCCGGAGTTTTGTATTATCCTTTTAATATGAAAAAGTCACCACGTAAGTTGTTTTTTTTTTTAAACACAAAATTTTAATGATTTCGATTTAGATATAATTTATCATATTTGTATCTAATAGATTTGAAAGAAACTTTTATATTTTGATGGAATTTTACCTTTTTAAATGATTCGTTTATGAATTTTTATCTTAAAATATATTATTAAATAATCCTTTCAACTTCATTTAGCTTCATTTGAAAATATACTTCATAATTAAATATGCAAACTATATTATCTAATGACTTATAAGTGTGTACTATTTAAGAAATACAAATTTATATTTTTTCTATTCCTTTATACAGAAAATATTCAGGTCCTCAAGTACATTAGTTTGGTTACACTCACTTTACAAAATGCTTTGGTTGGCCTTAGCATGCGATATGCTAGAACCAGATCCGGTGATATGTTCCTATCATCAACAGGTATTTTTCCTCAAATTTGCTTAACAATGTTCTTTATGAGGGTACTGAATAAAACATATATTATTCAAATTTCTTGCAGCGGTGTTCATGGCAGAAGTTGTTAAGCTAATAACTTGTTTATTTGTTGTTTTTCTTGAAGAAGGCAATTTTCCCAAATTTCTTAATGCTCTTGATTCAACGGTCATTAAACAGCCAAAAGATACCTTAAAAGTATGTGTGCCATCACTAGTTTATGTTATTCAAAATAATCTACTCTATGTGTCAGCTTCTAATTTAGATGCGGCTACTTATCAGGTAAAATTAAAATTTTAACAAAATTTTTTAAGCTATTTTACCACTTAAGTATTATAATTAATTATCGTGTTACTGTCATTTTCTGCAACTTGTAGGTTACATATCAACTAAAAATTTTAACCACAGCATTCTTTGCGGTTGTAATATTGAAAAGATCTCTACGAAACATTCAATGGAGTGCTTTAGTGATTCTTCTTGTTGGAGTCATATTGGTGCAATTGGCTCAAGGAGGGCCATCAACTGTACCTTCTGGAATTGAACAGAATCGATTATTAGGTTTTTCAGCAGCTTTGTCTGCATGTTTTCTATCTGGATTTGCAGGAATCTACTTTGAAAAGATTCTCAAAGGATCTGAAATTTCTATATGGATGAGAAATGTGCAATTAAGTCTTCTTTCTTTACCAATTGGATTTTTGACCTGTCATTTAAACGATGGTAAAGTGATAAGGAATCATGGATTCTTCTTTGGTTATGACTGGTTTGTAATATACCTTGTTTTGCTGCAAGCTTGTGGAGGATTAATTGTTGCCATGGTTGTGAAACATGCGGATAATATTTTAAAAGGTTTTGCAACTTCTCTTGCAATAGTTATCTCGTGTGTAGCATCAATATATCTGTTTGATTTTAAGCTAACTTTACAATTTACGTTTGGAGCGGCATTAGTTATATGTTCAATATTTATGTACAGTCATCAACCTAAAAGTCCTCCTGAATTATATCAAAAACGATCAGTGTCTGAGCAAGTATGAGATTAGTAGAATTTAGATTTTTTTAATTGATCTAGCACAATAACTAATTAATTAGGTATAACGTAATAAAAGAGAAAGCTTTCCTATTGTTAGGTAATGTAATATCTTGTAAAATAATTTAATAGATTGCTCAAAAAAGAAGATAAATAATATATTTTACATATTTTACATTTTTATAAAATAACTATAATTTTGTATTGTAAGTAGAACTTACAAGTTCGTTTCCATTATAGTTTTAATGAGATACTGCAATATTATTATCGAAAATCTCATTGCTACAAAATAAATATAAAGTTAGCATAAAAATGTGATTTCCATACTCAATAATAGATATACAGAGTAATAATTTTATCCTATTTTTATAAGACTTAACAATCTGAGATTGACGAATGAGTATGTAAAAAGTCTGTTGTATTTGTATGTTTATAAGAGTAATGATATGTACTTAATCAAGTCGAAGACTTTATAAATCATAATAAAAAAAATTTTATATTGGACACACGATGTTCTCTTTTAATTACGTCTCTATACTGTTAAAAGTTCATTCTTATTTTTTCACCATTCTAAGATATTATCAAATAAATAAAATTTTTTAAAATTATTCCATTCCAAAAATTAATGATAATTCTTTTTAAATGTCGATAATAAATGAACAATTGAACTGTAAAATAGTGTAAATATTGTAACGTTGTAATATTGTAATTGTATAAATATTATAAATATTGTAACGTAATATTGTAATTTTATAAATATTATAAATATTGTAACATCGTAATAATGTAACGTCGTAATATTGTAATATTACAAATCGTCGTTCCTAACGAAGAAAAGCACATTTGGGAATTTTCAAGTTTTTTTTTCATGGGAAACTCGCAAAATGTGCCATTATTGTGGGCCTAACAGGTCAAATTTTTAAGAAGGCGTTTATAAAACGGTTTTAAAATATTTAACGTTTTTTAAAAATGTTTCCTGTGCAAGGGAGAAGCTCGCACGAAATGTATTTATTTTCACTGTAATTTCATGAAATGTGTTGTTTGTGTTATTTTTCTTCGCGAGGAACTACGAAATGTGCTTTTCTTCGCGGGGAAACTCGCAAAATGTGCTTTTCTTCGCGGGGAAATTCGCAAAATGTGCTTTTCTTCGCCGGTAAATTGAAATGTGCTTTTCTTCGTTAGGAGCGACGAAATATTGAAATATTACAAATATTGTAAATATTGTAATATTGTATTACTGTAAATATTTTAATATTACAAATATTGTAATATTACAAATATTGTAATATTGTATTATTGTAAATATTGTAATATTGTATTATTGTAAATATTGCAATCCTCATGTGCACGCAAAAAAAAAAACGCAAACCTAAAATTTTCGAAGCATTGTCAAGACTTGTCGACTGAGCGCCTCGGCCGCACGCGTGGATTCTACGTGATCGGCGATATTACCCAGTAAGCGCCAAGCGCTTTCGGCTACTGGCAGATATCGCGAGTCAGTCTCCCGTCTACAAAACATCGACCGGCGAGAACACACGGCGGAGAAGGCTTAAAAATTGAAAGCAGCCCGCAAAGCAGTGTTGGTGCGTCCACGCGCGATGTTTTTTGCGTCAGCGCTCGTGTGCAAAGGCGGCCTCTCCGGTATCTCAGCCGTTGCGCCGTAGAGTCGCGGCAGTAGCTCGCGTCGTTCGAGGGGATCGTCGCGCGACGCACGTTGCGTCCAACCAGCTTCCACGCAGCCCCGCGCCTTACCTACCGGCAGACAGCACACCGTGAGGCGATCGACAGGAGGAGAAAAAAAAAAAAAAGTTGTAAGCGAGCAAGAGCGAATAGCGTTCGCGCGATTCTACGCGACCCTCTTAGCTGGTGAATCAGGGACAAAATCGGCGAGCGACCATGGCCGAGCCTCAGTGTAAGCGCGCGAAGATGACGGGCAGCACGCTGGACCAGCTCAAGTCGATGACGACGGTCGTCGCCGACACCGGCGACTTCCAGGGTGAGTCTTTCGACCTTCTGCTTTCTTTAAGCTTTTTAACGGATTTTACGAGGGAAAAAAGTAATAGTACTTACTCGGCTCTTTTTTTATTTGCTCCGAAAGCAGAGTGGAGTCCGTGGTGGGGGGAGACTGCTCAACAGCTTATACCGCGTTTTTTTTTCTTCTATTCTACTCGCGGTTTAGAAATACGAACTTGGATTTCTACCTCTTTGTTTATAAGTACTGATTGATTTTGTTAAATGAGTTTATTCGAAACTTACAATGTGATCTTGATTTATATAAAGTTGTCGGACGTAAGTCGAAGTGTTCGTGGTTCAACGCTTAATTTTCAAATGCAAGTTGTTGGACATGACTATAAGTATACGAAATGACTATGAAAAATCCGAGCCTCTCAAGGTTTTCCCTCGTTTGCGCGACTGTGCGTAATTATTTTCGCGCAAGGATCTTTTTTCTTTGTTTGTAGTCATAATTTTATTATTTTTCTATAATTTGAATAAAAATTGGACTTGAGCAGTTAGCGGGGATTTTTTCGCAGTTACGCAATTGTGTGCTTCTGATTGGTTCGTCGAACGTTTGAATCTTTTATAAAGCCTTCGTGCATTGCGTGCTATATAATTATTATTAAAAAATAATTATTAAATGATAAATTAAATGATAAATAATTCATAAATTATTTAACTCTCGTTTGAGAAAAGACGATCGCGCTGTTGGTCTCTGAATAAAGTAATTAATTACTTGTAAATTAAAAGGTAGCTCTATAGTTATATGATTTTTCATAAAATTTATAAAAAAATTAGTTAGAAATATTCATGAGTATTATGCGACATAAAATAAATAAAATTTGGGGTCAGTTATCGTGCAAAAATAAAAAATAATGACATTGAAAGTTGACGTACTCAACACTAACTCTTATGAGAGCTGCACTCTAAAACATAGAAAATGGAAAACTTTTTTATAGATAGCGATCATAGATGAATTTGAATAACTATTTTCTAATAGTTTAATCTTTCAGCTTTCCAAAAACACAAAAATCATTTATCGTGTAAAATAAAAAGATCTTATAGTTATTGAAAGTGGTAAAATCTTGTTTCCATGGTTAAAATCCAATTGACTTAAAGTTGACTTAAAGTTGACTTAAAGCTAACTTTGACCTCGCATAAAGTAATCAAATGCGCAACTAAAATTTACTTTTAATAATGCTCCATTAGAGCAAAATAGTACAAAATAATACATTAAAATACACTGAAAAATTCAGAAAATATTTCTTAAACACGTTTTGCACGTTAATAAAGAAATTGAAAACAAATTTTGTTTAAAATCTCAACTGACTAGAGAGTATCTATAAAGCTACCTTAACATATTTACCGAGTACTCGGTAAATAATTACTAGACTCACTGGATTAATCGCGACGAGCAATTATAACTTTTATATAAATATTACGTTTAACGAGGCATTACGGAGACTGAAAAAAATTGCAATTGCGAGTGCCTTGTTTGTGGTACTAATTAAAAAGGCCGCATTTACCTTTGAATCTTTACAATTGTTTTTTTGTACCTGTACATTGGGTCTTGACGACGTGATTATGCACTAATTCGTTTGGAATAGCGAATTTGAAAATTTGAATTTACGTCGATTGTTCTCGAGAGTAGATTGCCGCACTACTGTTGTTGACTTTGCCGCGGAGTGACATAAGACTCACGATACGCTTTATCAGTAATTCTTGTACGAGTTTTAGGTATACTGCTACTAGGCGCGAGATCGCAATCGGCCGACCTTTGACACTGTGCATAAAAAAAATTAAAAATGTTCGACGACGATGGACGCCTCAGATTTTTAACAAGGTGTTTCTCTAATTGTTGAGCAATTTGGCGAATTGAAAGTTTATATCCTCCCAGACCTAAATTTTTTCCGTATGAGGAAAAATTCTGAAAAAGTTCCTGTATAATTTAGCGTCGTGTTTTAAATTCCTTAAAATTGTTTCTCTAATTGTTGAGCAATTTGGCGAATTGAAAGTTTATATCCTCCCAGACCTAAATTTTTTCCCTATGAGGAAAAATTCTGAAAAAGTTCCTGCATAATTTAGCGTCGTATTTTAAATTCCTTAAAATTTTCGCTTCTTTTTACGTCAATGCTAATTATCTCCGTTTCTATTAAGTATTTTTAGATTTTTTAAATTTAAACGAAATTGCATTCTAATCTGTATTGCGTTTCAAAGGGTAAACTGAGATAGTTTTTTTTTTACTTTAAGGTTAAAAATAAATATCTTAATGATATTATAATAATAGCCATTTTTAATTTCAGCTATGGAACAATTTAAGCCTACAGATGCCACGACTAATCCTTCGTTAATTTTGGCCGCGGCTAGTCAGCCGAAGTACGCTCACTTGATCGACAAAGCGGTGCACTTCGGCAAAAAAAGTGGAACGTAAGTTACAAACGCACATTTTGCACAATTTTCTTTCCTTAACAATAATGAGCTTTTATAGAATCGATTGTTTTTTAAAACACCGCCGCATGTTTTGTTGCAGAACGTTGAAGGAGCAAGTCGAAGCAGCATTGGACTACACCTGCGTACTGTTCGGTCAGGAGATATTGAAAATTATTCCCGGACGCGTTTCGACGGAAGTCGACGCCCGTTTGTCTTTCGATAAGGAAGGCAGCATCGAGAAAGCGAGAAAAATTATCTCGATCTACGAGGAGGCCGGTATCAGCAAGGAACGCGTTCTGATCAAACTTGCCTCTACTTGGGAAGGCATTCAGGCAGCCAGGTATGTTTGACGTTGAGGATATTTATTTAATGATTCATTTTTTTTTTTTATGTACGTGTGGAATTTTGAAAGTAATTTTTGATTTTTTCTTTTTAGGGAACTCGAGAAAAAGTATGGAATCCACTGTAATCTGACGCTGCTGTTTTCGTTCGCACAAGCAGTCGCCTGTGCCGAGGCTGGAGTTACCCTTATTTCTCCATTCGTTGGTCGCATTCTCGATTGGTACAATATACTTATTATTTGTACAATTTTAGGTTGTATATTTCATTTGTGTAATTATTTACCAATTAATTTGTACAGGTATGTCGCCAACACTGACAAAAAGACATACGAGGCAAAAGAAGATCCAGGAGTGCAGTCTGTCACGAAGATTTACAATTACTACAAAAAGTTCGGCTACAAAACGGTAGTCATGGGTGCTTCCTTCAGAAACGTCGGTACGTACTTCGCAATGAATTGCTTGCATTTATATATATATATATATATATACATAAATAATTTATCTTAATATTTCATCTTTTTTATTCAGGCGAGATCAAAGCCCTTGCCGGTTGTGACTTTTTAACCATCAGTCCGAAGCTTCTGGAGGAACTGGGTAAGAGCAACGAGCCGCTTCCAAAAGTACTCAATCCAGAATCAGCTCTGAAATCCGATTTGGAAAAGATCAGTCTGGACGAGGCGACATTCAGATGGCTGTTGAACGAGGATCAGATGGCCACGGACAAGCTTAGCGATGGTATTCGCAAATTCGCCGTGGACGTCCTCAAATTGGAGAAACTCCTACAGGATAAGATTCGAGCATAAAACGTACATAAGGTGCAATTGAGGCGCCAACTCATTGTTAATAGTGTCAAATAGTTTATCCGCGGATAAGCACACTGTTTTAAAAACAATTTTGAAGTTTTTTTTACACTGTTTTGGTATTGCATAGATTGTATATAATACATTGTGTAATTATGTAATTTGCGAGATTGTCAAGTCTTTTTAAAATTAAAAAGTTTTTAATCATTAAATGTATATTTACGGATAAAAATCTTGTACATTTTTTAAATTCTCATAAACTTTCTATCATGCAAAACTTTATTAATGTTGCTTCGATCACTGTATTACTATATTCTTTCTTTATTTATTCAACCAGTATACAAATTACATAGAGTATCCTATATTTCTATACACTGAGAGAAAATTTTTGTAATTTTAAGTAAATATTTACTTCAATAGTAGTAGTTGTTAAATATTTCTTTGAATCAAGTAATTATATTTTTGAAACTACTAAATTTATTTAGAAACAAATAAGTTCATTTAGTTTTAAAGAAATATTTCGTTGATTAAAAGAAATCTTTAACAAGTACTATTGAAATAAATATTTACTTAAAATTACCAAATTGGTTTTCAGTGCAGGTTGTATCAGTATATCATTCATTTAATTTATTTTATCATATTAAGTTTTAACGAATGTTATAAGCTTGAAATGTACTAAATCAGTCACTCTTCTACATTTAAAATCAAATCCACGAAGCTTCAATTTTAAATTAAATAAGTATAAAAACTTTTAAATTTCGCGGCAAAGCACGGAAACTAGCGATACCGCATCGCGTAAAGTTGTCAGCACTCCTTCATCTATTCCCCCAGTGCCTAGTGGCAAGCGCCAGCGCCACTTCGGTGTGCGTCTCCCGCGGTGTCGTGTCGTCGTCGTCGTCGTCGTTCGCTCGTGTCGCGCGTTGTCCGTTGATAGAGCAGTGCACAACAAGGGAGGGAGAGGAGAGAAGGCCGAGGCGACCCAAGAAAAAAAAAAAAAAACGGCAACACGGAGAGCGAGAGTCCGACGGGTGCGACGGAGAGGGAGCGAGGATAACACAGCGTGGCCTAAAGGTAAGCTCTCGAGGCTCGATTGTCAACAGACTCGGGCAAAAAGTGTCCTTGGGGGGGCCCTTATATACGCGGGGTAAACAAATCGCCGCGGCGCGAGGCGTCGTCCCGACGACTCGGGGCTTCTCCGAAAAAGCCTCGGGAAGCCCGGCTCTCGGCAGTAGACCGCCAGGCGCTTTCCCGCTCGCACTTTCCTCGCCTTCCCTTTTATCACAGCCCCCTTTGGCCGTTCTCGCCGCCCAGCGACACGACGTCGATCATGTTTCGCTCCATGAGATGGTACGGACGGGCACACGGGGGGATCGCGCCAAAGTGCATTTCGGAGCGCGGCCGCGTGGCCGTCGTCTCGCTCTTTCCCGGATCCTCGAGTCGCGGTTACGTCGAGTTCCTTTCACCTCTCCGCCTCCGCGCGCGGCGTTTCGCCTTGTCGCCTTGTACAAGTTCTCCGGGGGGCCCTCCTCCGGCTCTCGCTCCTTTTCTCCGTCCCTCTCGCTTTCGCTTTCTAGTCCCTGCCTCTGGGGGGGAAGCGCGTACACGCGATATCATGGGTTTGTAAAGCTCGATTGGACTCATTTTTTTTTTTTTTTTTTTTTCACTTCCAGCAAGGAGCACGATCACTCGTCGTTCTACAACTTCCTACAAATGGAGAAAAATCACAAGAACACGGACTGCTACTTTTTCTATTACTCGACGTGCACGAAGGTAAGAGGCTTTTATTTTAGTCATTGGGGGGAGTGCTTCTCTCGCGTGGGATGCTCGATGTTGATCGAAATCTTTTGGAAGTAGTAAGGTTAGGACGGCCATATTGTGTAAATATTTTTAGTACGTTTGATGCCTGTAATGAACGAATGTGCTTGAACGTTTATTTGAATTTGGCACAGCAAAAGATGTGCTCAGTCAATGGGTCTTGACTTGATCATGACAAATTCCAGTATTAAAGTTACCGAAGGGTACTGAGAATTGAATGCTGTTTTTTGTTGGCTGCCATGGGTTGGTGGCCAAGCTTTTGATAAACAAACTAAATGCATCAATGTGCTTTACTTATTAGGGTGATAGTTGTGCATACCGCCATGAAGCGTCTGCACTGGGCTGCGAAACAGTCTGCTCCTACTGGCAGCAAGGAAGCTGCCTCAATCAACATTGCAACTTCCGACACATGGAGATAAAGGTAATCATGAAAATCATTTCAAATTATCGGGATGAATTATTAAAATCTTTGCTAGTTACGTAGAGTAGTAATTAATAAGTTAGTTAAACTCTTTCTCTCAACGATAAAACTAGATAAGTTTCTATAGAAAGAGAAGAAATGTTTCCGATTTAAATTTACTTTCAACTGTTATACAACAAAATTTCTGGTTCGATTTTGCTTTTATTATAGTTTGCATAATGGTTTTAAATGAAATTGATTATCATATTTATATAATTAAATTCAGTTTTTTGTATCAATTAAAATGTTATTAATTATAACTCATTGGTAATCATTTCTCTTAAAATTTTATTTATTATAATTAAATTTTGATGTAAAGATATCTCTATTTTGAAATATAATTTTATTAATGTTAATTTCAGAAAAACCGCAAAGTGATTCCTTGTTATTGGGAAAAATTCCCAACTGGATGCAAGAAGCCACATTGTCCTTTCTTACATAGGTTGACTAGAACTGGAATAACCAATCCTATTGAACCTGTGAAGACATCTCCAGCACCTGCTAAGCCTGTTATCACTAATCCAGAATGGTCAAACCGTTCAGGTAAGGTTACAACATTACATTTTTAAGTAAAATTCACAGAAAAATTTCAATTAATGATTAAAGAAAAATAGTAAGTAGTTTGTTAACATACTGTTAATTTTCGTTTCTTATTTGATTATTACAAATTATCAACAATTGTAGAAATGTATAAGTTAATTAAATAGCTGTTCCTTAAATTTTTTTCTTGTAAATTCATACATACAAGGAATTCTTTAAATAAATAAAAATAAATAAATATATCACGTAATTGATAAAATATGGAAGTTATTATATAAGCATTGATATATTTGAGAAATTTGGCCTGTCTTATGTAAGAAAAAACAGATGAATACACCTATCGCTCACAAATTAATACTTCTTTATCAAATTCTCTCAAGATGCGAAATTCGACGGTAACAGTACAGAATCGGATCAAGGCCGTGGAAGCAGCGAAGCCGGGAGCTTCATCGGCAGCCCGGTAGTGGATCCTCTGATCGTCAACTTCGAAGAAGGTATGAGGCTTTACTAGCCCCCGCGACCGTCCTTCAACTTGCACTACCTCGCGCCCGGCAGCCATCTTCCCCTAGCGTCTAGTCTCCAGACGAGCCTGAACCTGCCCCCACCGCCCCAAGCCCCCCAGCCGGCGCCGCCTCAGGCTTCCGGCCTCGGCATCCCCAACAGCAACAACCTCACTCTGCCGACGCGCTCGAATCTGGCGAGCTCGCAGTCCTCGCCTTGTCACCACCGTTCGCCCCTGTCCTTCGGGCCGCCCCCGCCTCCGCCACCCCACCACCACCACCATCACCATCAGCAGCAGCCGCCCCCGCAGTTGCTGCACAACGTGGCCGCCGCCGCGGCTGCCGTCGCCCACCATCAGGCGCGCTCGGCGCCCTCGCTGTCGCCCCTCCAGCCTCAGCCCAGCCAGCAGTCGAGTTCACCGCTGCTTCAGCGCCCAGGGGCGGCGTCCTACTCCAGCCTGCACACACAGCAGGCCACCTCGCAGGCTCAGGCGGCGGCCTCGAGGTTCCCCTTCCCCTTCCTCAGCTTCGCTTCCTACCGGAGGTTCTGATTCTGATTGATAGGTCGGTCGCCTTTCATAAAGAGAGCAGCAGTGGAGGCCGGCTGCCTTCTCTTTTGTACTGCTGCTAAATTCATGCGTTGTGTCTCGACTGCGAACCGGGAAAGAGGTCCGTTTCAAGTTATTTGTCATTTTTTAACTATGCTTCAATTCATTTTGCATTTATTGCATAACATTTGTTTACCATCACTTTAAAGAGAAAGAGAGTTGTTGTAATGTGTTTGTTTGTTCGGTAAGAAGATACATTTCTTTGAATCAAGTACTGATAAAACGCATTTATTTAGAAAAAAAAAACTTTTAAGATGACTGAGTAAGTTGAAGTACAATTCGCTTTAAGAATTTCTTTGTTGTTGAAAACTTTTGATGGTAATTTCAGAAGCAATACTAACTCTTAACTACAAATGACCTCTTTCCTTGGTGTAAAATTTCTGTACAATTTGTACGATTGTAAGCCTATGTCTATTTGGAAAGCTGCAACACAAGCTTGTCCTTTTTAAATGAGCTCTTATTAACGACTAAATAACAAAAACAAACTCTAATCTTGAAAGATTGATTATATTGCTTGAATGTCATTTATTTTAATTATTGTAATGAATTCTACTAATTAATTTGCTTTTATCATAAACTTTAATTTACTTGATTTTTCAAGACTATGAGTTTGCGAGCATTGTCAATACTGCTTTATGACAATTTGCTGAATCCAGAGCTCGTATAGTCATCTTTTATTCTATTTTTTTGTAATACTAATTTAATTTTTCATACAATTAAGATTGCTCTTACGCATGGACTTATAAATTTCACAATTTGCTTTACATTCAATAATATTTCGAGGTTTTTCAGTGCAATAAAAAAAAAAAAATAATAAAAAATACCATAACGTTGAAAATCGAAAATTAAGAATGTCCAGAAGCATATCGATTATTATGATAAGCAAAATTCTTCAACTTAGATCATAGTCCAAGCTTTGGAGCTTTCTTAAGAGTGATCAGAACGTAACACGACATTTTGTACACAGCGATGAAATATGCAATACCTTTTCTAGATCGATAATGAAAAAAAAAGAGATAAACGATAAGAGAGAGAGAGAAAAGAGGAAAGGGAGAATACGATTTTGGCTGTCTCTGTTAAAAAGAAAATACCGGCGAAGCAAGTACTGTCCGATGAGTTTTTTCGAGAAAAAAAAACTGTTGAAGGAACGATATGTCGAATCTATGCCTGTGAAAAAAAACCCTCTCTCGTGACTATTAAGCGGAGCAGAAAACTTTATAACATGTGTGTCGGAACCGAAGACTAGCCATGGCTCGACAGAAAATCTCACTGCACACTGCACGCTCATAATCACCGAGACGCTTCAGAATCTTGTTTTTTTTTCCCCTTAGCCCCACTCTACTCTCCTGTTTTATTTCTGTTCTCCCTTTTTCCGTTTTATATTTTATATTCTCTCGCCCCCCGCTTTGTTTTACACGTACCGCTAGTCTCGCCCGTTGTTGAGTTGATTTTTCGAGCCGCCGCAATTTTTTTCCTCGCTCGAATCGTGCCCCGTCGATTCTTTTGCACTCTCACCGCACCGGCTGATTTTTATACACACTCGCACTCGTACTGTGTACACACGAATTGGCGCTAAGCGAACGTCAAAATTCGGCTGTCGGTGATTTTTCTTTTCTCGTTCGTTCCTTTTTCTTGTTTGTTTTTGTAACGAAAACGAAATTGCCGAAGCGACTAGTGCTGCGTTTTGTTATCGCGCATTTTTTATTTGTTTTTCGTTGCTTTATTACTGTTTTATTTTCCGAAATAAAAAAAAAAAAATAATGTACTACACAGTCTGTCATCGGTCAGACTTTAAAACTACGCGCGCAATCATCGTTGAAACGTTAAATATAAATCCGAGAAGTGAAAGGAAATGACGACAAAAAAAATAAAAAAATAAAAAATAGAATCCCTGTTGTTTCCGATTTTCACGCATTGCGTAAGGATGAATGAAACAGAAACAAAAAAAAAGTAATAAATAATACAAATAATGCCTTCATATGTTTTGGCTTCGCGTACGAAATGTCTGTTCGATAAATCGAGACGGCTCCGTGAGAATAAGATTTAAATGGAAAAAAAAATTTAAGACTTAGCCAAAGGGAAGCTTTTCACTATTGAAATATAAAAAAAAAAAATTGTAGGCCTACGCTGTTGCGAATCACGCGCTTGGCCGTAGTGTAAATTATACGACTTTTTGTTGTTGCTTTTTTTTTTAATCGAGGGTTTAAAGTTAATGCGTCCGCCTTGCGCATCCTGTTCTTGTCTCCTTGGAGAATCGTTCGGTCTCCCCGTGAATTCATCATGTTTCGAATTTCATATGTTTTTCTTTATAAGATCCGATCTTTCTTTTGTAACTCGATCGTTAAGTACTACATTGTAAGGTGTCTTATCTCATCGTCGTGAAAGGAAAAAGTCGTTGACTTTAATCCCTCGGATATATAAAAAAACGCGACGGTAATTAAAAAAAAAAAAAAAAAACATACGTAAAATAAATACGGAAACTTAGGTTTCCGCCGGTTACAAAAGTAATTGCTTAGCTCATCTTCACATGCATAATATACATATGTACACTGATGCGATAAAAGTGTATCTATATATATATACATCACACGAGCACTTACGTACGTATAAAAGACTCACAAACGCATATTTTCAAGTTGAGCCACTTGGCTCGAGGAACCACGGCTTTGTGATTGCATTTTTGATCCTCGATCCTTTCATTGCAGCGATGCGAAAGAAATTTTTTTGCCTCGCGAAACTATTCACAAATTCGCGCGATAAAAAAAAATATATAAACAAAAAAGAAAACAAAACGATTACGAGGGTGCATACACAAGGTGTAAGAGAGATATATAGAATCTAAGCGAAATTTTATATGTTGTTCATTTTTATCCATATTGTTCCTTTCTTTGAAAAAAAAAATGATTGTACATCGCGTAAACGTAAATAAAAAAAGAAAAAAAAGAAACATGAATTGCGGTGATCAACATTTGTAAAAGAGTAAACAGGAGGCAAATAACGAGTTGTAAGAGTTGCGAAAAAAATATGAAAGTGAAGGACGGTATAAAAAGAATTAATTGCGAGAATTTGTAGAGAAAAAAAAATGGCATATATTATAGTAACTGTAAAAAACCGAGCAATTTGCGTATATACACTCAAAAAAAAAAAAAGCGAAAGAGTCAAGCGCAGTTTCTGCCGCAAAGCGAAACGAATCGTGAACGTTGAGATGCGATAATCGACTGCTGATGAAATGAGAAAATTTTCATTATCGTGCATTGATCACCTACTGACAGATGAAAAAGAAATTATATATGAAATAACCATATGTACTACAAATGAACGAGGAAAGACAAAGTAAATAGTAAGTGAAGGGCGTGTGAAAGAGATAAAAAAGCGAGGAGTCTGAAATAGACGCAACGAGAATGAAAATAAAAATATATAAAGTTACGTGTATTTAAACTACTAATGATATATATTTGTAATCGAAGACCAGCGTGTCTCTGTGTAAACTTAGAAATTCGTGGCGTGTCGTCGGTCGGACGACTATTTTTTTTCTCGCTCGAGAAGAAAGCAGGAGGTATAAGAAACATTTTAGAAGAATTCTTTAATCTTAAAGCGTTTTTTTTTTCTTTCAAACTTTGAATATTGCGTTCCTTACGTTTTTCTAATTGTCATCCTTCTGAAATCGACACGCCCCGAATATCAAATTAATTAATTAGCCGATATTCGTATTCTTAAATAAAAAAAAAAATTATGCGTGAGAATACTGGAATAGAGGGATCGCAAAGTGAATCGTCGGAATGAATTTAAAATAATTAAAAAAAATAGGATAATTAATTATGTTCACGAAATGAAATGAGAATCGAAATATACAACTCTCATACTTGCGCATAAAAATAAATTAAATAATAAATAAATAGTAAAGAAAAAAAAAATAATTAAAGGAACGACCATTCCTTTAACCGGTTGAAAAAAACGAAAGAAAGCGAGAGGCGCACTTATTGTTTTTAGAAAATAATGATAAAAAAAAAGTGGAAAAGTATAAATTGCAATCGATCACTTCTTCGTAAATGAACTTAGCGAAACTATGAGAAACTACGTTTGTACATAAACAAAAAATAAATAAAAATAGAAATGGAATAAAAGAAAATAAAAAAGATTTATGAAGAGAAAATTTAGAATGCATATTGCGTGAGCGCGTGATTGAAGAAGGTCTGGCTCTCGATTCGTGCATAAAAATAAAAGTCGAACGAGCCGGTCCCTCTACAAATTCGATTCACCTTCAACTAGATTCAAACGAAGAAAAAAAAAAGAAGTCATAGTTTGATTTATCCGCGAAACGTATCAAAGAAAAAAGAATAAAAAAGATAAATAATGAAATAAAATAAATAATGAGAATAATGAATTAAAGTAAAAAAATGAAAACACGAAAAACGATTTATATCTAGAAATATTAGAGTAAATGAAGTTTATCCTCATCTTCAGATTTTTTTGTTATGTATTTGTTTAATCCTTTTTTTGCAATTTTTTTGTTCGTTTAAGTTTTCTTTTTCTTGCATTTACAATTTAATCGAATGGTATTATCCCGATATGTAGCGTTCGATCCATTTTTCCCTCGATGATACCATCGCGCAAGCTTTTCGAATAATTGCGAATAAAAGAAGCGCCGTTACTTTTGCATGTTACATTCGAGAAAGCGAAGTTTTTAGTTAATTGTTTTATTTCCTTTCTCAAAATAATAATAAAAAAAAATAATAATAAAGCAGATACTGAAAGAGCGTCAAAAAGTTGTGACTTTGTAATAAACTTTCAAAGCGACTTTTTTCTTTGCATCGTCATTGTGACCGGAAAAGTGTTGTAAAGGCCCTGGTATTAGCCATTGCGATTCGCGGGGCGTCGTTATGTGAATGCAAACGAAACATTAAACTTGAATTTTGTTACGGTAGGCTAGAACTTGTACAGAGTGCGAATATCATTTTGTATCAACAAACATTTTGTTATGAAGGATATAAAATTGGTTGGAATGTGTGAAAACTACTTCAATTTGTAACAACTCATGATAGAATAATATTCGAAATATTATGTTATCATAGTATTGCAAAATGTTCATCTAGTTTTAATATTGTTTATTAATCAAATAAAAAAGTACACTTAACATGATATCGCACTCTTTCTCATCTCAGGATCAAAGTTTGCAATTTTGCGTTTGTATTAACGCAACGAATCTAATGGCTAATGCGAAGGTTTTTGACGAATTGATGATTCTGTATAAGAGATGCATATAGATATATAAATATATAAATATATATATTATATATTATCCAGAGAAAAAGGGATAAAAAAAAGACAAAGTAAAAAAAAAGTAACATAAAAATAATGCTAATAAGCTAATGCGCATACTTATATGATCGATGTATAAGCTAATAGAAATCGATTAATTTCATCGAAAATATTTGGATTTCAATAAACTTGATACCTCGAAAATAAAAAAAATGTCACGCAAAGCAGTGATTGACACGATCGAGGAATTCGAATTTGTCTCGTACCATTAAAGTTTTTCAATGAATTCAATTAATTTCTTGTCTTCTTTTTTTCCTCGCTGTGTTAATCTTCAAACTTTGCTCTTGTAATTCTTTTATTAACAAATCCCAATCTAATGCCTTTTTTTTTATAAAAAATTTAATTTACGATTTTCCATCCTTGCTTCCTCGAAGAAAAATTCGTTCAGTGTTAGGGCGTTTTTTTTTAATTTTATTTTTTACAGAACCAATTGATTTGTAGATATTTTAATTTATGTACGTCAATGTTATTTTTAACTATGTATCTTTTTTATAAAAAAAGTAACTTAAAATATAAGTTTTTCTTACCTTTCACTGAACATTCAACTTTTATGAAAAAAAAAGAGTAAATTTCACTTAATTTTTCATTAATCAGAAAAAAAACAGCGAGGTGTCGAAGAAAGAAGACTAACTTAGTGATCCATTATCATTCATGGTGTTTGAAATGTAACCCGAAGAATCGAAGATAAAATAGCCAATGAACCGTATCTAAGAGAAAAAAAACGTAGTATCCCATCGAGGGGATATCTGTAATCATCAAAATTTTCTCGTCCAAATTCAAGAGAGAATGAAAGAGAGAATGAGTGAGAAAGAGAGAGAGAGAATCGAAATGAACATTTAACGAAATTTGAAAGCTTCTTTAACCATACGAGGAGGGAAGCCAAGTTGAGCTAATCACGTAGAGCTACTACTGTATTCTCGCTCGATCAAAAGCCAAAGTCGCATCACAAGACTCGACAGAGCCAAACTAAAAAAAAAACTGTACAATAGTAATAAAAAAAAAAAAAAGAAGTAGAAGAAACGAAGAGTATTCAGAAAAGCGTCAATATTTTTCTTGTTCATGTTGTGCTTGCAGAATCTGACAGTGAGAGCGTGCCGTCGCCGCGAAAGAGGCCAGGAGGTCGCATCTCGTCCTGCAAGACCTACGAGGAGATCCGCCTGGAGGAGATACAAGCCGAGAGCGCGGCCTTCTACTCGTTGAGCCCGAACGAGGGGCGCGCCTCAGAAGCCGGCAAGGCCGAGCGTCCGCTGGCGGCGGCGAAGGCGCAACGAGCCGCGGCCTCGCCGTACGCACGAGAAAGCAGCAAACGCACTGCCGCCTCCGACAAGATGGACTTTCAAGTGCTCAGCCTGGAGGAGATCCGCAGGAGGAAACAGATCGAGCGACCCGTCGAGGTGGTCAGACCACTGGAAAACGAAGCAGCAGCGATGGCCGACGACGTAGTGGAGAAGCCCGAGAGCGCGAAGATCGAGCGGGAGCCGAGGCTGGCGGAGAGGCGCAAGAAGAGGAGCTTCGCGGAGGAACCGAAGACGAGCCTCGACGGGACTGTCCGCGTGGCGCCCATCAGGTTAAAAAGGCTCAGGCTGGCAGCCTCGAGGGACGAGGACGTGACCGTGGACGCGAGCAAAGCGAAGGAAGAGGAGGAGAGACGAGCGAAGGAGAGGCTCGACGAGGCGAGCAAGAAGCAGGCCGTCGAAGTGAGGATGTGCGACAGTAGCACCGACGAGAATCAGTCGGACGAGTCGCCGGTGGAGAAGGACAAGAGGCTAAACGACAACCTGGACGAGTCTCACTTCGGCTTGATTTCGCCCGTCTGCGACAGCGCGGAGAAGATGGCTAAGGGCCGACTGCTCTCGATCGACAACGAGGACGATATTTTGAAGGACATCGACGCCCTGCTGACGGACGATGCGACGTCGTGAGGATGACCCTAGTGCTGGCTGCTTTTGGAGTTGTCGAACGACGTCTGTACTTACAGTATCATGTGGCTTGGAGAACTAAGTGACGGACGGAATTCAGGGGGGACTTTTTGAGCTCTTCGCATTTCAGATCTCGTGTAGCAATTAGATTTCATTCTGTAATTTTAAGATTACAATTAAATTTCAACAGATTTTTTTGTAGGTGTAACCTTGAAAGTATATGCAATAATTGTTGCTTATTCCTTACGGTTAGAGTCAAGATTGAGTAACGAGCTATGTGCAAGTTTAAATGTAAAGAAGCTTTGTTGATATAGTGTGTTCTATGAAATCACTTTTACGATAGTTATTATTTTAATTTATGTATATTTTTAAAGCATTTTTTTTTCTAAAGAGATTTTAGACAAATCAAGTTATAAGAGTTATTACGTGTATTAAAAGATCAAATGTACAAATTATTAGTAAATATACAATTGTTACATTTTTTAAGAACATACTGTGTACTTTTTTTTCTTCACTCCCTGGACACTTGGGCGAAAGGTATAATCTCAATTGACGATGCGAAAAGGACCAAAATAAAAAGTAAATGAAATCTTTGTGGTTCAATCACACTATAATTTATTTCGAATGCATAATACGCTGAAATGATACTTGGCCTAAGAGAAATCACAATTGTCTTTTTTTTTTCTTCTTCATCATATTACATTTTTTTTACTTTATTCTCTTTTTCCTTAACTTTAAAGTTGCACCGGATGTAAATAATGATTCGATCTCGGTAAATACTAAGGATTAGCATCAACTATATTTATATATACATATATATTTATATGTATATTTATATATAAATGATTGCCGATACTGTTTTCTTGTTACGGTATGCACATTAACAAACGTCCACGGTTTTTTTTTACCTCCATTCGTTACACGAATATAAATAATATTGGCAATATCGACTTAGAAACTATTTTTTTTTATTTTTATTTTATTTCATTATTTCTATACGCGTTCTATAAGGAAATGCGATGAGACAATGACGTGGGGGGTTTGCTCAAGAAAAGCGATGATTTTTTTTCACGCTCATCAGCAAAATGATAATCAAACATTACGGATAAAAAAAAAGTTGCATTACGATTACCGGTATTTTTTTTTTTTTTTTTTTCAAGCTCGATTAGTCAAATCGATTTTAAAAACTAACCTAAAAAGACGTACAAAATTGTTCTTGCAGCAACTGAAACATACACAAACTAATGGCTCCATCGGATAATCTAGTAATGCAACTTCAGCTTTTAAAAATATACAGACATGATATTTGAACGTTCACCATATTTTATACAACACAGAGTCGTTGCTCTTCTCCTTTTGGAAAATTAAAAATTCGTGCATGTCACTTATTATACAACGCGTCAATTTTCATGCTTTCGAAGGTGTACCTCCGACGCCGAGAAGAGTGCGGTAACGACCCGGAAAAAAGGTGAGTACCGGCGATAATCATTAAATGCGTAATCGATTGGTAAAACGTTAAACTCGGGATTTGTACCAACGTGTGCCGCTGGGGCTTGAATATAATCATAATTTCTTTTTTTTTTTTCTAACTAAATTACATACACATTGGCCGAGGACGTTCACCTCTTTTTTTTTTTATTTACTCGTTATAACATTATTTTTTTACTGTACAAGACTCGATCGACGGATTCTTAACGATTAAGGGATTCTTTATATTACTTATTTACTTTTTCACAGAGTCTCTTATATCTTAAAAAATTTCGCCACAATTCGAACACTTTTTTGCCTTCTACTTTCAACATTTTGTTTCGCTCACACTATTATTTGTTTATCGCTTTGTTTTTTCCTTTTAAAATTTTAAGTACAACAATGTCCGCCTTGATATTTTTTTTTTTTTTATCTAATTCCGCCTTTCTTTTTTTGCACGCTAGTTTATTTTTCCTTAGAAAATTTATTTTTCCTCATGCATCGAAGTCAAGAGTCTTTTTCTTTTATTGAATTCCACTGAAACACGTAAGGCACCGTGATCATGAAATTTCGAGTGGAACATAGCCGCGATACTCGTCGGATTAGCGAATGCGAGCCGAAACCGTATAATGTGCATCTCAATCGCTAGGACCTAATGTGCGCATCTAAAAAAAAAAAAAAATTCCATCCGCACTATAACATATTTATAAATATACAATAAATACTCCATTAACCAATTCTACAAGTATACACAATAGACAATGGAAAGAAAGCGAAGAGTAACGGAAGAAAAGAAAAAGTTACATAATTTCGCGATCGCATTCGCTGCTTCATTCCTATACAATAATATAATGACATCAGCGTGAGCGAACATTGAGGATGCGAAGTTGCGCGTGAGACGAGGGGCTTCCGATATACTCTCGACGGACTCGCTTTTTTAATTTGACAAGATAGAAGCGTGGGGACCGAGTCGCTGCGGTGAGTCTACGACGAGGTCGTGCACCACGGTCACTGCAGCCTCGGCGACCAGTATTGCGCTGCCATGTCCGGCGCGGGCTGTCCCGGCACTGCCACGGGGACGCTGACTCCCGGCGATATCAGGCCTGAAAAAGAATCCGTTATCGTTAGTATTTTATGTACGTTGAATAAACTTTTTTTTTTTTTATCAAGCGAGAGTAAAGTATAGTGCGAAATTTTGATTCTGATTTTTATGAAATAGATTTAGAGTACACAGGTGTTATTCTTATTAAAGTTTGTAAAATTACTTGTATATCTTTAGCAAAAATGAGAAATCTACACTGAGAGAATTTTCTCCTATAAATTACGGTGATGCTTTCTGTAATAATTACGTGAAAAATCGTAATTGAGGGATCGTTTACAAGCACTAGAAATTTTTTATTTTTTATATTTTTTAATAAATTTGTAAACTTTACCAGAAAAGCTTTGTATAGTAACTACGCGGATTTTCTCGTAAAAATTACGGTGAAGCTTTCCTTAAAAATGATGGATCTTTGCTTATAAAAATTACGGTGAAGCTTTCCATAAAAATTACGGAGCTTTACTTATAAAAATTACGGAGCTTTACTTATAAAAATTACGGTGAAGCTTTCCGTATAAAAATTACGAAGAGCTTTACTTGTAACAATTATAGAACTTTTCTCGTAAAAATTATGGTGAAGCTTTCCTTAAAAATGATGGATCTTTGCTTATAAAAATTACGGTGAAGCTTTCCGTATAAAAATGACGAAGCTTTACTTGTAACAATTATAGAAATTTTATCGTAAAAATTATGGTGAAGCTTTCCTTAAAAATGATGGATCTTTGCTTGTAAAAATGACGGTGAAGCTTTTCATAAAAATTACGGAGCTTTGCTTATAAAAATTACGGTGAAGCTTTCCATAATAATTACGGAGCTTTACTTATAAAAATTACGGTGAAGCTTTCCGTATAAAAATGACGAAGCTTTACTTGTAATAATTATAGAAATTTTATCGTAAAAATTATTGTGAAGCTTTCCTTAAAAATGATGGATCTTTGCTTGTAAAAATGACGGTGAAGCTTTCCATAAAAATTACGGAGCTTTACTTATAAAAATTACGGCGAAGCTTTCCGTATAAAAATGACGAAACTTTACTTGTAACAATTATAGAATTTAATTTGCAAAAATTATGGTGAAGCTTTCCTTAAAAATGATCCATCAGGATATTTGCTTGTAAAAATGACGGTGAAGCTTTCCATAAAAATTACGGAGCTTCACTTATAAAAATTACGGTGAAGCTTTCCGTATAAAAATGACGAAGCTTTACTTGTAACAATTATAGAAACTTAACTTGCAAAAATTACGGTGAAGCTTCCCGTAAAAAATACGCAGCTTTCGTATTTCGTTTATTCATGATGCAGAATTTTACGGGGAGCTTCAGAAAATTCTCTCAGTGTACTAAAAATTGAGCATTACTCGATCAGATTGAAACAAGATTAAAAAAAAATTCAAAATTAATAATTTAACAAATATTTCTAGTATTATTTTTTTCTTCAGAAAACAGAATATCAATGAAGGAAGCAGGTGAGAAGAGAAGAAGTGTAAAGTATATCGTGCAATAAAAAAAGGTACCGCCACTGCGGCAGCGCAAGCACAGGCGGCGATAAACAGCCGTCAATCTCGGCGAGTTGCGCTGCCGTCGAAGCGGCACCGATGCAAAATGTGTATATCCATTACCGGGCTGCGGCGTCCAAGTCGAGCTTCGTGTGAAAAGGGCTCGATAAAAAAGGCTCTAACGATCAAATCGGCGTACTTTTGCTTGTTTTTTTTTTTGTTTGTTTCTTTTTTTAAAACTTTTTTTTATAACTTAGAAGTGGGTTAAGAGAAGTGTGCTGTTATTGGCGGTGCGGTCGGGATGGCGTCTCGCAGTCGCATTACGATAAAATTCAGTAGCGGTAGTATCCTAGGTGGTGGTAGCTCGCGCGGTGCTCCTTGGGCTAAAGTGCAAGCAGCGAGTGCAGCGAGTGCGGTAGACACTCACCGGTCGAGCTGGCCGGGTGGTGGTGGTTCTGATGGTGGTGGTTGTACTGATTGAGGCCGGCGGCCGCGGCGGCCGCGGCAGCCGCGTGGTACGGCTGCGTCGGGCTGCAGCTCGGCCGAGCCCCGTAGCCGAGGTGCAGGGGCTCGTAGCCGGTGGGCGCGCGGCCCACCCCGACGGCGCACGAGTAGCCGTTGTCGCGCTGCTGGAGGCAGGCCCCCGGGGACGGGCCGACGGTCATGCCCACCGTCATGCCCATCGGGCTCATGCCCGAGGGGCTGGGGTTAGAGGCGACGCCGCCCCCGGCACCACCGCCACCCGACAGGTTCGACATCGGCGACATCGACGCGCCGTGCTGGCCCGCGCCGGGGTTGTTCGTCCCACCACCACCGCCGCCCGACATCGCGAACGACGACATCGACGTCATTGGGCTGAAAGTTTAAGTGCAATTCGTTTGATTAATTTTGTTGTTTCTTCTTTACTTCGACAGTGTTTTTTTTTATTGTTTATTTACACCGAGAGAAGAGTTTAGTAGCAGTTACTAAAAAAAGCATCTAACCGTTGCTAAATTTGTAGTGCTATAGAGGACCAACTAAGTAATATAGTTGATTTTACTAAATTAAATCTAGAACCAGTTACTTTAAAAATGATATATTTTACTAAATTTCCAACAAAACTTCGGTCACTAATTAAAATATTGTTTAAGATAATATTACATATAGTATATTTAACTATATTTTATGAACTAAATGAAATAGTTTAATTTACAATACTTGTTATATTATGCTTTATTATAGTATATTTCATCAAAAAATTTAGATTCCGTTACTAAACTCTATTTTACTATACAAGCTAGTATGATTTAAATATACAATTTTTTTCGGTGTAGTCAAGTGAAATATAGTAAACTAAAATATTGTTGAATTTACTAAAAGTGCATGGTAAAATCAACTATTTTGTATAGTATTAACAATATAGTATGTCATGCTATATTTTACAGTACCCTAAATAAACAATAATTTAGATGGTATACTAAACTATTCGTTAATATAGTAACAAATTATAGTAACATTTACTTTTTATTATAGCAACTGATACTATATTTTAACTAGTAAAATAAACTATTTTTCATGGTTGGATCAGGTTTGTCATTATTTGATAGTACAACTTTATAGTACCTATTACTATATTTTTCTCTCAGTGTTGTGTATTAATGTATATTCATTTCTTACTACTTTTATTTATTATTACTCGAGAAAGTATTTTCAGCTGTTATATTTATTTTAGAATTAATTATCAACGAACAATTTTAATTTATAATATCGTTCAAATATAATGAGATTTTTGTTGTTTGATTAAATGCAAGGAGAAAAAGGTTGCATAAAAAATTATAAGTATTTTCTTTATTGATAATGTGAGGATTACTATGGTGGTTTTTATTTTTGTTTTTGCCCTCGTTTTACTACACGGAGAGCAAAAAAAAAAGATGTAATACAAATTGCAATAATCAATTTTAATGTCCCTGCAGACGGATATTATTCGAAAAATTACAATAGTTTCTTATAAAATTAAAAAGAGTTATATCAGCCAAATTTGTTAGTTACATAAAACCATGAAAGAAACTATAAATTTTTATAAGAAAACATAGTAATTTTTTTTATAATTTCGGTCTACAAAGTCATTAAAATTATTTATTGCAATTTCTTATAGTGAATATTTCTCCGTGTACTAGTAGTAATTTTTAATGCAATTTTTTTCGCCGTTTGCACCAATAAAATCACATTATTTATCAATTACATTAAATTTTGATAAACCATACGAATTTTAGTAACATGTAGTTTTATCAATTTTTACAAATAATATATTTTAAAATAAAATTGCAATAGCTACTACATCTTCATCGGTTACCTTTAATAATTTAATATCATCATCATACATGTGCATTAAGCATTCATTTATTCCTTAAATTCATTATTCATTAATTTAAAAAAAAAACGTAGATAAAAAATTGTTTAAAAATTCAAATTCAAAAAAAGCGCCATCGGTAAATAGTTGTAAACTATCCACAAGCAGTAGTGACTTCCGGTACGAAACTTTTCATTTTATTATAGATGGCGTTAATAACTGGCGGTCTCCGGAAGCGACCACATCTTTTCAGTACGCGAACACGAGTGAGCAGTTCCGGACGCGGATTAGGTTTGCTGTTCAATACTAAACCTATTTCGGAAGATTTAGTAATCATAGCAGTTACCCTACTTAGTGTTTATCAATATGAAAAAACAACAGCAGCATTCGCAATCTTATCATCTCCGAAGGTAAAATAATCCGTAAAAACCATAATAATCCGTAAAAACCATAATAATCCGTAAAAACCATAATAACCCGTAAAAACCATAATAATCCGTAAAAAGCATAAATTTCTCACCTATAGGAGTCGGGCATGCTGGGTATGCCTGGATAAACGGACGGCGCGAAACCATGATGGATTCTTGGCGGCGATGGTGCCTGCGGCGGCTGTCCGCCGAGTATACCCGAGGAAGGCGGCGGCGTCGGGTGTCCCAGCGTAACGGCGCCCGGATGCTGGGGCTGCTGCTGCGGCTGTTGCTGCTGCTGTTGCTGTTGCTGTTGCTGCTGCGGCTGCTGCTGCGGGTTGTCCCTCCGCTGAGTGCGCAGCTTCTCCTCGCGACGCCACTTTGCGCGTCGATTCGAAAACCAGACCTGAGTTTATTGTGGACGAGACAGAGAGACGAATCGGTTGGTCAATCGCTATACTACACATCGACGATACGGAGAAGAGCTATTCAAAGAAGTGAAGCGGTGCGGGATTTTGGGGCGGAGGTTAGGTATGCAGGTATTGTATGAAGTTTCTTTCATAAGCGAGTCATGGATTTGCATTTGCTAACATAAAGATGATGATACATCATATTTTTAATAATTTGATTTATTATTTATACGAGTATTTTTTTTAGTTTTATGCAGCTAAGTCCTTTCGATATGGTTAATATTTGTATCCATAACATGCCAGTCACTAATGAGCAGTGCGTATAACTAAATGAAAATCTATTTTCATCGTTTAACTAATTTCAGCTAATAAGCTAAGACATGATTGTTACTGTATTTGAATATATAAGAATTTAAAGGATTTTTACTTCATCGACAACTTAAAGTGATAAATAAATTAAAGTTTCTAACGTTCATTGCAGCAGTGTGGGTGATAACAAGGTAGAAGCGTGGATAGCGACGTGGGAATGTACCTGTATTCGTGCCTCTGGTAGGCCGATCTTCCCGGCGAGCCGCTCCCTGGCGAACACATCCGGATAGTGGGTGCGCTCGAACTCCTTCTCGAGAGCATCTATCTGCTCGTTGCTGAAGCTCGTTCGGTTCCTCTGGAGCTTGCGCTTCAGGCGAAGCCGCGCCTGATCGTCGTCAGCCCCGCCTGACACGCTGCCTGCATTGCTGTTGTCGCCGCCGCTGTTCGTCTCGTCCGAATGTGCACCACCCTCCAGTTCAGCTAGGTAAATTATTTACTTAATTATTTTTTATTCTTTGTCAAGTACCTGTTATATTATGATTTTTTTACGAGTGTTATCTTGTTTATACAGTTGTAATAAATATTTTTTTTGTTTTTAGATGAGATTTTGCCATGTTATCTTTAAAGGTATATTGCTCGATTGACTTAGGGATAAGGATTGAGACTGATGAATGAATGTAGACAGAAAGGTTTTCATTACAATTAAAAGTAGAAAGAGAATATTTTGATTTACTTGATAAAATAAACTATTAATGTCCGTCTTTATTTACTTTTTAATCGGAATTAATAAAATTTAAAAACGATTGATGATGATTAAATCATTTAAACCGGATAAAATCGATAAAGAACAGTCAAGAATCACTTAGCCGATCGTACGCATCACGCGATCCAGCGACGGAATTCATAAATTTAACGCTGTATTTAATGCCCAACAACCGATAAATCTGTGCGCGCCAAGAGAAAGGAAGCCGCACAACCTTGACGTTAATGCGTCCTATCAGCCGCGTCGGCGCGACTACCTCGCTACAGCCCCTCCCAAAAAAAACCTGCCGCTTATGAAACTTCTCCCCGAGCCTAAAAAGGAAGAAAAAAAAAGGAAAACTCCCTGTCCGGCGTCGTGAGTGAACGAGCGAGAGGGGAAACGTATGTACGCGCGAATGAAAAAGCGCGACGAGATAAAAGAGAAACGGGAGAGGGAAAAAGAGGGGTGAGAGAGGAATGAGGGAGTGAGCTAACTGACAAAGAGAAAACGAGAAGATGAGATAGCGCCGGGGCGGTATAAACGAGGCGAGAGCGGAACGAGCGACGGGAAACCTTATCGTCGGTTTCTGGCTGAGCGCGCCGAGGCGTCACCGGGTTTTGGATCGAGCCGCCTTCCGCGCAAGCTCTCCGACGGGGGGAGAAGGTACAAGGAAGTCGCGATAAGACGCCAGCGCGGCTATATACGCCTCTACGAGTTCTGCCCTCCCTTCGCACTCCCTGCTTCTCTCACCCTCATCTCGGCGCCGGAGCAGGCAGAAGAGCAAGCCTTCTTGCACGGCGCTGTCCGCGCAATAGCCGACACGTGTTTTTGCTCGCGCTCGCGCTCCTGTCACTGCGTCCCTCGATGCGCCCTTTTTTACGCTCATTGTTTGGCTATAGATTGATGGCCGTGTAGCGTGCTTTCTTTTCGAAACGTCCTTTTTATTTCTTTATTTATATCAAAGAAATATTACAGGCTTTATTCCTTCTTTTTTATTTATTCTTTGTAAATTTATTGCATTTTGTATAGTGTTTGAATGTCTACTGACTGATATTTGTTTTTAGAGTGCTGTTGTTAAACAAGAACATCGGTGAGGTCGCTTTCAATTACGTCGGCTGCAGCAGCGACGTCCAGCGTCGGCGCGTTAATGGAAACCCGATAACAACCACCGATGAGCAGATAGGACCGACGCAGAGCGATGGCGCGACGTTTCATTCCTGCGGATAGCGAAAGCCGAACTGACGTCGTATTTTTTGTTCCTCTTACTGTATTATCGACAGGAAACTGACACTTTACCATTCTAGAAGGTTCGTGGTCTTTAAGATATCTTGCTATTTAAATACTAAAACAATTTTTCAGTACTTGCTTTATTAAAAAAATATTGATTAGTTTGTCGACTCAAAAACGTCAAGCCTAATTTGTTCCAGTTTGCGAAGGAAAAAAGGAAGAAATGTTATGTAGCATCTTATGAAATGAACTACTGAAGGATATGTTAAAGAACAGTGACGAGGAGAAGGATATTAAATATACGGTGTATAATATTCATTTACGTAAAAGAGACGGTTTGGGGGTTTACCCTCTTGCGTATTTATCTACGCGGGCGAAAATAAATTTGCGACTCGGTACTGTGTATACGAAGATTCACACAACGGGACGTCTGACGCGTAACGTGCGCTAATGCTTCCATGTACTTTTTCTGTCTCTCTGGTAAATTACACTTTTGCGGATTTCTCGATTTATTCTCTCAACTCATTTTCACGAAACTTATCTACAGTTATGATTATAATAAACCGAATTTAAATTTCGTAAATTCATAAGTAATTTAAAAAATGAGCGATTAAACAGAATAATTGAATGCAAAAATTAAAGTAAAATAAATATTGTAAATAGTAGGGAAAACATTTTGTTAAATTGTATGAGTTTATTAATTTGTATGAAACACCAACGCAATTATCCGGCCGGAAGCAATTAACGCACATCGCGAAAAGACGGTGTCCGGGCTGGCGGCCGAAATCCCGCCGTCTACAAACACGCTAAGCCGTCCGAGTGTCGCGTATTCATGCAAACAAAACAAGGCATTAAACGCCGCGGAAAACGACTGGAGCAACTCTCCCAACCCCCTGCGTTTACTTTCCGCTCTTTACTCGCTATTTAACGACTCGAGGGAAGACGCGCCCGGTGACTTCCGCCGGTGGGGGAGGGAGCCGCGACACCGGAAGTTCGCGCATAATCCGCCGCGCGAAGTTTACGGCCGCCGGCGGATGGGGTGGGAGGGAGCGACGTGGCTCCTTGCCAGAGCCGCCACTTGGCGCCCGGCGGACGGCTTATCTCGCGGAGCGCCGCGATTTTGCCGCCGCTCTAATTTCGCGGGACCGCCAGGGAGGAATGGGAAAACAATCGTGCGCCGGGGTTTAAGCGTTCCGTGAAAAGATTAGCGAGGTTTCGGTGCGGGACGATTGCAGCGCGGGACTCGCTCACGAACGGCTGCGCACTTTTGGGGAGGCGCTTTGTTGGACGCGTTTCGACTCGCTCGCTACGTAATCGGCTGTAATCCGTATTGTGCGGAAATTGTAGCCGGTTATGGGGGTGGGTTTATAGTGAAAGAGATACTTTGTATTTTGTAATGCCTTTGGTGTGTGCAAGTGAAATGATTTAATATTTTGATGTTATTGGGATTAATAATAAAGGATTATGTTTTAATTTATATGCGCATGCATGAATGGATATTAAATTGTAATGTAAGCGGATGATGAAAAGAGGTAGACTTGTTAAACTAAATTAATTTGTTGTTGCTTCGCTGTGACAATTTGTAATCTTTGGAAATATGAACTTGTGAAAATTACTTTAGAAATTCTAAATTGATTATGAGAGATAACAATGTTGACTTTCTCCATTGAATTTTCGATATCCGATTATTTTACTATAATTCTGAATGTAATTATATAAAGGTATCGCTATTAAGTACACTCGAAGAAAAGTAAAATTGTACGCAAAATTATGTGACGTTTAGGTGGCTCGTTTAGACTTCCCGTGATAGCTCCGAAAAATCTATGCGCGCCTTCTGTTGGACACATGCAGTAGTCGCCCTTCGCCCTAATAATTTCTCGGGCTCGCGCGGCTTTGCTCCGACAGACCCCTCCCCCCTTCGCGTAGGCTTGGCCTCGCCATACATCCACCAACCGCGGCACGAGTTCGTTCGAGCGTGATGGCGGAGCGCGGCATCCTCCTTCCCCCTTGCGCTCTCGTTTTCGCGCAATCCAAAAAGTTCGCGGCGGTTCTGCTCCGGAATTTTCGTCAAAAGTGGATTTTATAATATACTCTTCCGAGATCAACTGTTTACTTAAAAAAAAGTAGACAACGAATTGATACGTAATATTAAAACATTAAAATGTTTAAACATTTAATTTGTAAAATTTACCTTAATATTTGCATTCAAAAAAATAGCATTTAAACTAGACTGAATTTTATGCAGCATATTTTATAAATCGTATTAATATTAACAATACTTTCTTTAGAAATCATAAAATTTGATCCATTATTTAGATAGAAAATATTTTATAATTTATTTATTAGGATTTAGTAGATAAAAAAGTACTATTTAAGTTAGTTTGAAAAAAAAATCGCAAACGAGCAGCTATTATTGTAACTCGTAACGCGCTTATTTTTTTGTCTATTTTCGGGAACATACACCGCTCCGCTTAACGTATACGCGCACTTGCATTACGAGCAGCCACGTCGGTCTCGTCGGGAGAAAGGAAAAATAACGACCCGCACTTCACTCGCGTGCGCGTAACTGGCGCGAGTCGAGAGGTCCGAGAGCGGAAGGAGAGCGAAAAGCGATAAGTCGAGTCGAGCCGCCCGCGAAACAATACGGGGTAAAAAAAAGGCCGTCAGAAAGGGGAGGGAGTATGGGGCGAAAGGGAGCGAGTGAGCGCGAGAACAATGCGAGTGGCGCACGATCACCGATCTTAAGAGCATCTCGAGGAAAACGAGGTGGACCATTATGTTTTAAACGCGCAATTCAAATCTACGGCGGATTGTTTTGTTTGTATTGCAGTGTGTAGATGAAATAGTCGGATCAACCGTTCAGTAATGAGGACTGGAGTTGTCGTATGGAGTTCTTTTTGATGACGTACATTTTACGTGACGTTTTTTTTTGGACGTGATAGTTTTATAGCTTTATTCTCATCCTATATTAAATTTTCTACTAATTAACAGTGAATCTTTACTCAGTTTATTATGAGAGTGATAAAATAATTAATGTAATTTAATGATTTTTAATAATACTCGTACGTATTTAATTTAATTTTTTTTTTAATTTAATATTTAACTGATCATTGAATTGAATAGTGCATATATTATAAACTTAAGTATATTATATAAAAATTGATTACATTATTATTTCTTGTAGGAAATTCGAAAAGGTCAGTCATAAAGGAGCAACGCAGTAGGACCATCTGCGCAGTGCGTCGGTCGTTTGGTAGCAACAATCGGTCCGTTTAGTTGTTATATAGCATAAACTGCACGCGCTGCTTTCGGTTCACAAAGTCGCGCGCGACTCCCTCGCAGATGAAAACGAGCCCACGAAAAAGCACAGAAGTCGTCGCGGCCAAACGCCTCGGTCAACTCGCCATCTCTCTTTCTCATTCTCATATAAGCGCACACATTTCGTGCTCTCGAGAGCCACTAAATGCCCCGACGCGCGGAGCCCGAAGTGGAGCAGTTGCTCGCTCATGCGTGACCTCGTAAAGTGCGCTCGCGGGCCCTCTTTCGCGGTCTGTATACTTACTTTACAGCGAGCGACGAGTAGCGATGACGGGGTTTTCAGTCGCGGATTTACACCGGCGTTAATGTGAGTTTACCACTGTCAGTTTAGTTTATCGATGTTCTGGGGAAATGGTTGAATGATAATTATTTTATACAGCTGTTATGTTTATTTTTTATTTATTTATTTATTTTTGTAGAATATCTTTTTATGCACAAGAAAAATTATTCAATTAAAAAAGAAAATGAATTTCTTTCGCGTGGAGAATTGTATATTATATTATAAAACTAGAGCGCGGATAAAAAAAAAAAATCATTCTAACGAAAAGAAAACTAAGTGCTGTGTATTGAAAGTTAAATGGAGCACCGGTGACAGTTGGAGGTTGAAAGAGTCGGTAAGGCGAGTCCCTCTCTGCTGAGAGCTAATGGAGCAGGCTCGCGTCGCGGCTCTTCTCCCTGTCGCTCTCTGCTTTATTAACATTAATAATGGAGGCCGCACTTAGCTAAACGTCGGAGCTCGACGTCGGCGTATTGTCGAGCGCGCGACAATGGCGTTTGATTGCATTGTCGCCACGACTTCTGCCCTCTCAAACGTCTCGATATTGTTGTGTGCAAAGCTCGAACAGTCCGGAAAAAGTCGATCGACGCTCCCCGCGCTACGACCATTGTAGCAGCGATAAAAGAATTTCACTTTTTTTTTTTAAGTCATTTACGAGTAATCAATATTCCAATGCATCGTGACATTTTGTTATTTAAAATTGAAATTATATATGCGAAATTAAATTGTATATATTTTTTGTAAAATGACATGTTTGAAACAGAAGTCGTTGATGAAAAAGCAATCGATAGCTCAAATCATTGTAAAATTCAATAACGTAAATTTCGTTAAACGTACATCATTTCGTACAAAATTATGTACTCACTGTGAGAACCTGAACCGCATCGAAAAACGCAAGATATTTAATCAGCCCCTTTAGTAAACGACAACTCACGCTAATCGAGATTCTACCTTTACGAATTGCTAACGCTTTTGTCGAGTACTCGGCGCCTCTTCATCGCGAGGTGGGAAGGTACAGGCCTCTAAGCGGCGTGTCATTCGCGCGTCGAATTCGCTAACGCGGTGAACAAAGAGGCCCTCGCCGCGCCTCCAGTTCATGAAACCCCGGCAAAAAAGCTCATCGGTCACGAATCACGAGGCGCGCGTGTCGAAACGGCCGAGCGCGCGCGCAGATGCGCAACTCGGCACAATGACACCGATGATACAGATGTTAAGAGGGGGATGTACCGGACGAGCTTGGAGGCGGCGGCTACACGCTCTGTCGCGCCGCGACTTTGCGACTGCACGAATTTCACGCGGATTACGGGCGCGCTGCGTGATTTACGCGCGACAGCCTTGTTTCACGAGTGCTTGGGTTACACAGGCTCTAACGCAGTTTTGAGCGACTCTTTCGACGGGAGCTTTTTGCGATAATTGTGTTTTCATTTTCTTTTTTTTTTTATACTTTGTTTAAGTACTAAGGTTTTCTTAAGTGGTTTTCCGTAATTCAGTAGGTATATGAAATAACGGTTGAAATTTTTTTGATTTAATTAAATGTAATGATTGATTTCCATAGGTTTCTTGTATTGTTTGTCTATTTCAATTTTCGATTAATATTTTAATTCAGCATTCATCGTAATGTCAATCGCTTATATTTAAATTTATTTCCTATACACTTCGATAAAAAAATGTTTTAAGATATAAGCTACAAAATTAAATTTATTTGAAAATATTCGAATAAAATGTTATACATTGGTAAATCAACAACTGTAAAAATAAGCGATATTAGTACAAAATTTACGCAAAGGTAAACACACTGTAATGTTCGCCCAGATGTCAACCGCTGCATCTGCGCCGGCGACAAAACGCCGGGTATTATCCCGTCGGAAGCTGCTAATGACGTATAATAGCTCGACTGTGCGATCCGCCGTCTTTTTCTTTTTTCTCTCTCGGCGCGTCTCGGCGCGTCTCCTCACCCTCTTTCTCTGGGGTGCGAAGCCGAGGGAGCGGGGCAGTTGTCAATGCGCGCGGTGCGTGACTCGTCGGAAAAAATAGTAGCCCACCCCTCGCGCCATGACACCTCGACCCCTGCGACATCGCACTCGGATCGGGAACCGGATGCGCGACGGCAGGTACGCGCGCAGCGGCCATCCCTGATATTTCATTGGACGGACGGGGACAGTCGCGATAGTCGACCGCGACGTCGGCTGCGTTGGGGTAGTCAGGGGCGGGGTGAGATACGGCACGTTTGGGGAGAGAACGCAGTTCTGTAATTATTATGGTAAACGCGGGATGGATGCTTTTTGTAGCGCGCATTTGTAACTCTTGGCAAGAATGTTTGTTTTTCTATTGTAAAGTAAAATAAGTCGATTGTTTGAAAGAATATTACTAGATACATTTAAATTGTTGATAGACTAGATACATTTAAATTATTAAATGCTCCTATGAATCGTTGTTGATTGCTGTTTTGATAATTTCAAATATTTTATTGATGAATAATTAAAGAATGGATTTAAAAGTAATATTTTATAAAAAAAAAAAAATAAAAGTCGTAGATACATTTAAATAGTTAAATGCTCCTATAAAGCGTTGTTGATCGCTGTTTTGATAATTTCAAATATTTTATCGATGAATAATTAAAGAATGGATTTAAGAGTAATTTTCGAAGGCAAAGCATGTTTTTGAACCATAGTCGCCAACACGACTAATGAATTAAATTTGGAGATGAGTAAACTGACCGATAAGCAGAAACGCTGCGTTTGCAATACACTAAATTGAGAGTGAGAGGGAGAGAGAAAGATTGAGATGATTTAATTGTACATTTATTGTCGATGATTGTAAAATAAGAAGTCGAGAGAAATACGTTTAATAAGGAGTCGGGGGAGCTTTACAGCGAGGTGTATGGGCGCGCAGCAATTATACGGAGCGTGCGAAAGATGAAAATGGGAGGAGTGCGGCCTCGGAAAATCGACGGCGCGAAAGGAAATATCGGAAAGTCCATTAATGTGCCGGTGCAACGAGCCGTGCACGGGGAATACGTAAGCAGCTACGTGTATATAACCGTTAGGTTCTGGCACGGGTTATTAAGCGATTCATTGTCTTATTTGTATTCCGGTGCATTGTCGAAAATTTAGTTTCTAGAGGTGAATGAATTAAAATCCCTTATCTCACAGTAATTTCCTACTTTGTTTCACAGAGTATAACAATAATTTCACTCAATTACATTTTTCTTTAACCTGATGAAAATCAACTGACTTCGGAATTTAAACTTTAAACGCGGGATTAAAAAGGAATAGGTTCGAGCCACTAATTCACAGAAACGAGGGCGATGAAAAAGCAATTCGAACGAGTGTAGTAAAAGAAAAGCAGTGCAATAGCGACGTCGATCGTCGAATCGTATATTTTTTTTTACTCGCCGTCGCGTCGGCGCGTGCCGGCGTTTCCTCATTTGAATTTTCCTCGGTGGGCATCCCGTATTCCATTTGGATTCGGCTCGCTCGCTCGCAATCCTCTTTGCCAACAAACGCTCGAGCGAGCTTCGCGGCAAATCTGCTTATGCGCAACTCAATCAAATTCTGCCGTTGCCCGCGCCTCTTTCGCCACCAGTAATCTTTGAAGCCTCTAAGCGCTCGCGGTCGCGAAAAGATGGAGGAGCGAAGAACGAGGAGAACGGGGCATTATTGCACGCGGAAGCGAGCGAGAGGGAGTAGCCCTTGTCGGGGCGATGCTTCGATTGAAAACCGTTTAGTTCAATGGTTCACGCTCGAACGACCGTGCAATTTTTCTTGAGTTATTTTATTTATTTTTTTTTTTTAAAGAATGTTATATTTGTTATTCGATAAAATGAATGTTTTTCTATTAAGATAAGAGGTTTAGCTATAGGGAATAAATTTGGATTGTTTTTTATATATGTTTTTATAATATGAAAGTTAACTCTTTGTACTTACTTTGTTAAAGACTTGTACAAGTGTACAGATTATCAAGGACAATATATTTTTTAAGATGAATAACAAGTATTTTATATGTTTAAAAATGAAAATTTGATTAACGTGGATTTAACTAACTACTAAACTCTATTAATTTCTGATGAAGCATTAATTTAAAAAATAAAATAACGAAGAAAATAATGTACCAAGATCGAGTGAAAAAGAGAAAATGATAATGCTAGATTTTTTTTTCTAAAATTAAGAATTATTAAAATGAAATAAGCAGGGTAGAGTCGTCGAAAAGGCGAGCCGACAGCGATTTCAGCGCGCAATTTAGCAAAGTTCCCCATTGTGCCTTGGGTGCGCCGCGCGACAAACGCGCCCAAGAATTACACTCGGCCGGAGCGACCCCGCGGCGTCGGCGGCCAAGTTTTGATACCCGAGCGAAATCTTGCTCGCGATAGCGCCGGAAGTTTCGCCACCCACTAAATGTATAACGAGAGCGGGATCGCGATTACTTCCGACCTCTTGAGCCGAGGCGGGTGCGCGCGCTCGCGATGTACTTTTGCGCGAGTTTCGCGCTCAACCTTCCCTTTCCCCTTTTTCCCCCTACACCCCTTCTGTCTCCCCTCCGTACCATTCCTCTTACCTCTCTGACGCCGCGTTCTACGCCTCGGATCCCTTTATCCGTGCCTTTTCCGGCCGCAGGAGCAGCCTTACGCCGCGCCTTTTTCATCGCGACGCGGATGCGAAGTTTTCTCGCGTTTTTTAATACAACTTCGGCGGATTAAAGCGCCCGTGAGCTGGCGCGAGGAATGCCGCGCGATTAAAGTCTTGGGGGGAGCCGCCTTCGGAATTTCTTAATTGAAGGCAAAATGGAAATAGTGATGGAATACCGCTGCCCGAGAGGCACAAAGCTGGTTATTATATTGTAAAGCGTTACTTATGATTTTACTGAAACCTTCTTGAGAAATAGCTTTAGATATTAGTCGAACTTTGAAATGGTCGGTTTAAATTTTTATTCGTAAAAGTCGTTCGTATGATAAATCGAGTAATTTATTATTTTTTTTGTAAAAAGAGTTTTTAGTGTTAATAATTTACAAATTCATTTGTATATAGCAGATTGTATTTAGATTTGCGAACTAAAAATAATCGTTAAGAGTATTAATGTAACGATAAACAGACCTAAATGTTTGTATATTGTAAAACAATTCACTCTAAAACATTCCGTGACATTATCAACGCAAATCCACCACTTTAGAATGAACAAGCGCTCCGTTAGCGCGCATCCGTCGTGTTTTTCCGTCGTCGCCAAGTGAGTAAGTATCTCGCGCCCGCTTACTCGCGTAGGGGGAGGGCCGTAGGGGATGTCGGCGTTTCTCTCCCGCGCCCCGCCAAGTGGCAGAAGCATCTCGGAAGAGGGAGCCCTGCTAATGCGAGCACCGTTTGCGTCCGAACTTTCCTACCCGCGCGCTGCAAGATCCGCTCGTAAGTAGCGGCGGCTCCGTGCGAGTTTCCAGTCCGCGGGGGTGTGTAGCGGCGCGCGTTTTCCACTTGCAGCTTAATTCGTTGAATTTACGCCGTGGGGGACTTGCGCGACGCGGCCCGGACTCCTCCGCGATTTATCGTCGAATTTAGCGGAGACTAGCGAAGAAGCGTCGACGAGTTGACTTGGATTCTAATGGCAATGCACGAGTTTAATGCTGCGTTAATTATAATGAAACGGAATTATGAATAAATTTTTATGTATTAAAGAATCATTGACTAATATCACGAAATTTTTTAGCTGCATCGCGACCCAGTGGAATTCAACTGCATCCAAATGGACCACGAGGAAGAAGCACATCAGAATGGAGAGCGCGGGAAAACCGCACGGAGGAACGCGCATACAAAGAGGCAATCCGTCCGGAAAAGCAGGAAAAGCCGGGTGAGGAAAGTGATTAAACGACTGGCGGGGGACTTCGACGTGCCGCGCGCTAATGTCACGGGCAAACGGCGCACCGTCGAGCGACGACGCCCGGCGCCGCACGCTCGGTTGGACGTGCAAACATTGACTGACGGCGTCTCGGGCGCCCGTTCGCATCGCTGCCCACCTCCGCCGGCGGAGAGTGAGAGTAAGCCTCACGCTCCTGTTTCGTTGACGCATGAAGACACGAATTCGGTGCTCGTTTATTGCTTGATGGTTTATTAAGGAGTGTCGACTGAGATGGGCTTTGATTTGTAAAGTTTTTGATTGAAAAGGATTCGTAAAGATTAAATAGATAGTTTTTGGAAAATTAGAGGGTGTTTTCTGCCATTTCGAATGTGTGAATATGTAGTGTCAAATAGTAAAATTGAACTTTTCGTTTCTAATACTTAGAGTAGAGAAGAAGTATTAAAGCAGAGTAGAGTTATTCATGTTAATTAGCGAGTTACCGTTTGTTTATATTTAGAGTGTTATAGGAACTTTTATATTTAGAGTAATAAAAGAGGTAATAAATTAAGTACTTTTTAAAAATTACGTGGATCGGTACCTATTAATTAAGAAGTTAATGATTAGTAGGTATATTATAATTTAGTTTGTCTTAAAAAATTAACCTTAAGCTAGTGGCGATAAATTTCAATGTCTACAAAACTTTATAGCGTTAAATTCAACGATTTCTAAAACCGCAATGGAATATTCATTGCGAACGATTAAAAAATCAAAAGTGACACAGAAAACCAGAAATAATTGTAGGTACACAATGTCTCGCGCTGACCCTAATAAAAATTCAATGAAGCAAACGCGCCGCCTTGACAGAGCGCGCCTAACGCCTCATCGATCGGAACCACGCGTCGGAGTTCTAAAAAAATGGAAGGTCACCACGCCGCAAGCCTGCCACCTAATAATAATGCGACGATCATCGCGCTCCTTTCGTAAAGCTCGAACTCTCCCTAATTCGTCCGTCGAATGCGCACGCGAAAGTAGCCTTTTGGGAGTACGACCGCGAGCAACTGGTTGCCAAAACCAAGGCCCGCTCCCTCGGGACTTCTCGCCCGCTCGGGCGTCATTATATTACCCCGAAAATGCAGGAGAACGCAACCAACGATGAAAAAAAAATTAAGGACCGGAGAGAGCGGAGCTCGTGCCGTTGAATTATTTATCCTTTGTGGGTGATGGTATCATAAGAATTATAAGCGGTTTATGGACTTTTGCGAGGGTTTCGCGCGTGGCGAAATTGATTTTGGGTTGGGAGAGGGGAAAATTTATTGTTTTTGCGATGCTGCAGGCGTTATTCTGGCGGCGGTGTTCGTTAAGCAATGGTTTATTTCGGTGCACGCTGACGGCGTTTGCGTGAATCATATCGCGTTTCGGGGAATGTTAAGCGTATGATACGTGGTGGTTGTAGCATTTCAAGCTTGCGAGATTTAAACTTTAAATTAGTAGCGATGCGCGCTAAATTAATCCCTTTAATCAAACAAGTGAAGCTTTCAATTCTTTATCTCTCATAAAAATCTCTCGCATCTTTTAATGTGTAAAAATAATTATAATTATGATGTATGCAAATGGAAACAGCATGCACTAACTTGAACACTTCACCTTAATCATTGTACGTAGCAATTAGAAATAGTTTTATAAACTTGCATAGAAACTTAACTAATAATAATTTTTTATTTTAGGGGTAGTTGAAGAACAATATATGCAAGTGACCAAAAAAGCATCTGAAGAAATGAAGACTGACGTGTACAGAGCAGAGTCGATTACGGAGGGAAAAAAACAAAGCGGCGTTGGTGCGGTCGACTGTTTGTCTTTCGGGCAAAGGGGGCCACGCGATCGGCAGGCCGGTCACGCGTGCCGCGAGCGACAATTACTGGGTCGCCGACGCGTGCGCATCAAAGCAAAGGGAATTGCGCTTGCGACACGCCACCAGCTTACCTCCTCTCTCGCCGGATTTTCCTCTCCCGGATGATTTCTGTCTAAGATTAGCCGCTCTAACGATCGCAAAGTGAGGATGCCTTCTCCAGCTTTACATTCTTATGATTTTAATATCACTTATCTAGGTAAATGTTCATTCCATCTTGGTCTTATCGATAAATTTTCATGTTTCATGAGTGAGCGATTTTTTAAATTTCAAATACGTTCTTGCTATTTAGATTTACACTTAGATATTTTGTAGGGATTTCTGTTTTATTTTTAATTGTAAAAAGTATTTCTGTTTTATTATTAATTTTTGTCTGTATTCGTGAATAGTTTGACGTCGAAAATAATAATTGTCTTTAAATAGTTTGTTTTATAATTGTTGGCAAAAATGGTTTCTCAATTTACTGTAGTTTCTTAACTAGTACAATCGCCTCTATTACATAATTTTCACTTCAGAGACTTTCTATTGTAAAAAGGTCACTACAAAACTTTACATCGATCCGATCTAATTTTTACGATGTTTTTCTAATTTATTACGCTAAAAAATTGCCCATTTAATTTGTACATTAACTGCTTATGGAGTAGTGTGTACATAATACCACGTTTTAAATTTGTAATGCATCTCTTAAACATCCCATCTGTAGTAGATACATCGAGATTCGTGAAAATCCCTCTTCCCACAAGCGAGGGAGCGCACTCTGAATCTTCCCTGAAGGGATGCGCGTCTGTCGGGTTTATCCGCTGTTTTAGCCCCTTCATAGACGATTAATCCAGTTTGCTACCGTAGACGATCTTCCATCTACGTCTAGTGCCCCTTCCAAGTGCCTGTGAGCCAGAGAGAGAATCCAAACAACCGCCCCCTCCTCTCTCGCGCTCTTATTCTTTCGCTGTATTCGATTACGCGAGGACTGGCCGCTTGCTTTTTTTTTTGAGTTTACGGAATTACATAGTTTTCCATCGTAGTTAGGCTTCATAATGGATTATTTTTACGGGTAGTCATTTTTCAGTGGACTGTTACATATGAAAGCAATTGTCGATTATTCAGTCTATTGATTAAATTACGAAAAAATTTTTATTTTTTTATTACAAGTTCCATTTAAAAGCACGTTTACCTAAAATAAAGTTTCGGATAAAAGACGTTCTGGATATAGCATAAGTTTTCATGATTACCTCTATTCATTTATAGCCAGATCTCATAATACCCATCATCGTATTGACCGAAGTACCATTCGTTCGGGCATCAATTTCTACGAGGAGCGTGACCCAACCTCCGCAGAACTCGTAACTTCTATATCTCTTATAGAAAGTTATCGCGCGAGTTTAAGTGAATCACGTCGATTTATGCCGGGCGTCAGGCTAAAAAAAGCAAGAGAGTGAGAGAGGCAGGGGCAAGTCGAAATCCTCTACCCTTCTACTCTCGCAGTTTCACGCGACTCGGGCATATTATGCGAGCATTTTTGCGCCAAGGGGGTTGCGAGAGACAAAAATAGGGTAGCGTGTGCGCGCAAAAAAAGGAAGGAAAAACAAGAACGCGCGCGATGCAAAAAAAAAGGAGAGACAGAAGGGAGAGAAGGACGCGGCGGGTTAAAGGGAAATCGACGGCCGCGCGAGCGAGACGGACAGAGAGATCAAAAAAGCGAGCAGGACGGAGCGAGCGGGTATAAGCGGGCATAAAGCGAGACCGACCAGACCGAGAGCGAGCGAATGCAAACGCAGGAGGGAGACAGGCATCTCGCCCTTCTTTTGTCCCTCAGCTTTCTCTCTCTCTCACTCTCTCTTGCTCGCTCGGGCCGATATTGAAATGGAGTCATTTGAGTGTGAATAATTTGCTTTGCCGCGCGCGCGAGAGAGCTACCCTCGCCCCCGGGAACACACGCACACTGCCGCGCATTCTGGATTTCAGCAGCGGCGGCGGCAGCAGCATTTCTGCTGAATATCCAGAGAGAAAGAGAGAGAGAGAGAGAGAGAGAGCGAGAGAGAGTCTGGATATTTCGCTGGCAGAGAGATAGAGGGAAAGGCGACGGCCGCCGCAAACTTCGCTCTCTCCTTCGGCCGACCGGAAGAAACTATTCGCTCGTTTTGCCAGCCGCCGCCGCCGCCACTGCTGCTGCCCTGAGACGCCGGCCCGACGAGGCCCTCATATATATATGCGTGTATAGATTCACAGTGGAGTTGACGGGGACGCGCTATTGCTTCTTGTTCTTTGAGATTCTTCAAAAAAGGACATACCTTTTTTCCTAGACTTTGATAGATGCCATGAATTGCCACCATGGGAAATCGCAAGCTTTAGATAAAGGCGTAGGTGATGATAGGCAGATTTGTATTAGATTGAAAAAAACGTATAATTTTACGTCAATATCTTTATAATTAAATTACGGTGTTAAAATTTAATTGAATTACTTCATCAAATTAACTTCCGGACTTGGCAAGCGCATATAGAAATAATTTGACGTGCACAAATTATTCTTAAAAATTGTCAGTTTCGAAAACCGATTTCTTTTATTTCTGTATAAGAGCAAACAAATGAAAATGTACACTGTGTTCGTATGCAGTAATCGAAATGATCGAGAGCGTCATTACCGTTAGTGAAAAATCAATTATTTATGGATCCAGTTACAATAACCATGATTTATTACTATCGTTTAAAAAGCATTGTATTGGTAATAAATCTAGGTTCTTCGATTTTAGCCACCGATGATATTGCGATTGTGTAACCCGCGTGAAGGTGATCAAACAATATTCATTCATGATTCATGGCCGACATGGTTACAATCAGGACGCGCGATTAATATTTACTGCAGGACACTTCTTCCCGATGAATAATCAAATCATTCCAAGCAATTTGCGGGGCTGCTTATCAGCGCTGAATCACGCCGTTGCGGGGAAAAATGCGCAAAGTCCAGTCGAGCGTCGCGATGTGAAATTTATACTCCTACGACCGATAAAGGTGCCTTGTTTCGCAAAAGCCCAAACCGAGAGTATGAGGTGTACACGTCGAATGTACAATTCGGCACGGCTCTAAGCGCGATGATGTCATAGTGTGAGAGTCTCGAACAAAAGGAGGGATCCTGGATATCTTAACAAGTCCGCTCTCGTCCAGCGTCGGGGGTCTCGTGAAGGTCAGTTGGCTTCCCCTCGGCGGGCGGATACCGATGCGCTTCATCATAAATTCCCGGGCGATCGCCACCTCGGATTTCGGCCCTGATCGCGTTATAGTAGGCACTGGGACATGCAGAGCTTCGCCGCTCAATTAGATAATTAAGCACGCTGCACGAATTCACAAAAAACGGGCGAAATGCAGTGACTTTAAAGCACCTGAAAAATGTTGATTTTTTTACACCCAAATTTATTTCTAGAAGAGAATTCGATTTTTTTAATTTAGTTTTTTTTAATGCAATTTAGAATCTAAATATTTGTTTAATTTCAATCAAAACTTAAATGTTACAATTCTTTATAGTGTCTTTACAATATGTTTTCTCAAAGAGAAAGCTTCATAATACTGATTTTTGGAACAGAAAGTGCATTTCATTTAAGTATTCAATGAATGATGCCATTATTTTTTATTTATAATTCACTCAAAAATTAGTCGATTTGTAATAATAAATAAACAATAAATTGTAAATGCGCGTTCATCTTTATTGTAATTTTCATTAATGTAATTTAACAGGCTTGCTTCAAGGCACGCAGCAGTCGTCTTGAAAGAAAAAAAATGACATTCGGAGGGCGAGGCTTACGGATGTTCAGCGCAGCCTGGAGCGAGGCATATCCTCGCGCCGAATCGCGACGGGCGCCTCGCCACGCGCAGACACGCGACTCGCATGCAATGGGCTGGCGAGCGCCCGGATTATGACTCGCCTATTATACGCCACGGCGCGTAGCTAAAATTACGCGTACGTAATCGGCTGCATCGCGAATGACAATGCCAACTTACTGCGGACACCGCGGAGATTGCGATCAAGTCGGATAATGCGATTTTTCGCTCCTATCTGATGATTCGCGCTGCTCGTGCGTGCATATTGATTCCTCTACGATGACCCCTTGCTGAGCCTTCTTTTTTTAAGGGATTACGTACGTGACATTACTCTGATGAGATGCTTGTTTAGACGATATTTATGCTTTTTTGTGAAGGTTGTGAATTAGGTGGAATTTGTTATAAGTATTTCAGGAACTCACAATTTTCATGTAATTTATTTTTATTTTATCCCAATACTTTGTAGTTAAGTATCTCAAATATTCATTGCAATATTATGATCTTAATGTGAAAATCGATGAGTGAGGTTTCTCCAAACTATTTAGGTACAATCATTTTCAAGTATACAGTTAATCGCTACAGATTAATCTATCGCCTGCGGCTTTCATGTTTTATATAGACCTCACTGTATTTCCAAGATTTATTAAAATCCATTAGTGAAAATGTAAATCGTCGCATTCAGAAAAATCGTCTGTACACTCCTCTCGCCTCTGAAAAACCACTGTCGATATGCATGCAGTACGATGGTCCTCTAACTCGCGCCCTTGTGTCTATGGGCTAAAGGTGAATTCTTGGGCATCTGGACGCAGAGGATGAGCCATTGCGTGTGTGATCGCACGCATTTATTCATGTAAGAGGCCAATGTCGCGAGTCTCCAGCGTTACTGGCCGTACAGGGTATTAGGTATGCTACTCGCGCGCGCGACTTCTCACCGGGTATATATAGTCGAACGCCGACGGACTTCAGCAATCAGTCGAGCTTCGACAACACTACAGTGACCATTGGTAGCAGTCATGAAGGTACAGTGCCTCTTCGTAGTTGCGATAGCGGTGCCACAACGGGTTTTCCTATTTTCAAACGGTTCTACTTTCGGGTAACAAGCCGAGCACGAGAAATCCGCCGAACTTTCCAAATACTTTGTAATACCGTATTGAGATTGCGATGAAGAGTAGTGCTTAGCTTTAAGTCTTCTTTTTTAACTTTAAATGTTTTTTTGTAATAATTATGTTCTTTTTCTTGTATTATCTACATTTAAATCAAATTAAGAATTTCGAAAAATTAACATCTAACTATTTTTGCAGGTATTCGTAATTCTCGCTTTCCTTGCGGCGGTGGTGTATGCCGAGCCGCCCTCATTCCGTCAACAGCAACAAAATCGCTACTTCTTTGCGCGCCAACAAGAAGAGACAACAGCATCGGGTCCATATGCACCCAGTGGCTGGAAACCCGACGGCCCAGCTTTTAACCTGCCTCAGCGTCAACAGAAGCAACAGCAGGTCGAAAACGCTTATGGCGCATCTCTGCAGCCCCAGCAGCAGTACGGAGCACCCCAAGCGCCACAGCAACAAGGCCCACCCCAGCCACCGCAGCAGCAGTACGGTGCCCCTGCAGCGGTGCGTGCACCGATCACGCGACAGAATTTGCCTACCCTAAGAATTCAGGCTTTCGCTAGACAGCAACAGCAGCAACCACAGTACGGCGCACCACAAGAAGCCCAGCAACAGCAACAACAGTATGGCGCACCACAAGAACCCCAACAACAGTACGGCGCACCACTAGAACCCCAGCAACAGCAGCAACAGTACGGCGCACCACTTGAACCCCAGCAACAATACGGCGCTTCTCAGCAGAACCCCGCTCCAGAGTTCCCTACTACTGAGTTCCCGAGTGTCACCGAGGTCGATGAGCCTACCACTGACAGTGGACTTTCCGAGTCTGAGGTAAGTTTTTTCACTGTATTCATAGTATGTAAATTGTTTATCTAATTGCGATGAAAATAATTGTATCAATTGAAATTTATTTTAGCCCGAACAAGTGAATTCGACCAACGAGTTCGAGGACGATGCTGACCTGGACGGACAGAGCCAGAAGTCCCAGCAGCAACAGGATCGTGGCGAATACTACGTGGCGCTTCCGGACGGGCGCCTCCAGCGCGTCCGTTACGTGAGTCGCCAGGACCTCGAGGCCATGCGTTACTTCGCCAAGATCCGCGCCGAGAACGTGGAGCCACTCCGTGGACCCATCTATGCTTATGCACCCCTGCAGAAACTCCAAGTCGCTCCAGGCAACCTGCAGGTGGCTGTCTCCGCTGCCCCGGCTGTGCCCACCGTCAGCATCACAGCCCCCGAAGAAAGACCACAAAAACTGGTGCAGTCTCCCAAGGTAGACATCAAGCCTCTCGCACAGGTGCAGATTCAGCACGACACACCGGCCCAAGTCGTGCCTCTAAGCTCCAGTTACACCACGTACACGGCTAATTACCAAGTGCCGGAGGATAGATACATTCTCGCTTTCCCCTGAACGGGAAAGGTTTCGGTTTTAACGGCAGCGCATTGGAGATCTAATGAAAGCGCAGATTTTGAGTCTCCAAAGCGAGTCGTGACAATCCGTCCTTGTAAATGATGTATATGTTACTTAATTTAGTCTTAAGAATAAAAATTAATTCAACGAAATTTCGATTTTTTCACTCTCAATGTTTCGTTCGATATTGTTTTTAAAAATCTTAATTAATGCGCTGGTTAAACTACTGCGAAACTACAATGATTTATCAATATCTATTGCACACTTAACAAAGAAGCGTCATTCGAATGAATTAGGGAAGTGCGTGAATGATTGGGCCTAGCAATCGCGAGCCGCCGCAAAATTTCAGAAATTTAATATCGTGCGAAGTCGGTGCGCCAGCTATAGGGACCCGCGTGTCGGCTCGCGACAAAACCGAACCGCAGAGATAGCGGGGCTATACATCATCAGGCCGCTGGCGGCTCTCGATCGAAATGCCTCGACTTCCTCATTTCCATGACTACTATCTAGCGTGCCGTCGCCGCGAATCTGCATCGCTAGGATATATTTCATTTCGTGGCCATGTCGACGCGCTTTCGATGCTCACTGGACGAACGTTTTGAGAGAGATTTAATGCGTTTGCGCGTGTGTTGTAAACTATGTGCAACGTTAATAACAATGTGATTTAAATTTGTTAAATGAAATTTTGCAGCAATTCGTTGTGACATGCTAAATTTATTAAAAGTTTAAAATCTTGCAGTTCTGATCTTCGTTCTTTACTTTTACAATTTATAATTTCTATAAGTTTTCAAAACATTTCAGGCATTTAAATCCTTTGTTTAGTAAAATTATAACTGAATTAAATAGAATGAATTTTAAATCTAAAGTTAAAGAACTTCACTTTAAGATAGTCGACTAGAAGAAAAATTATATACTATTTGTCAACAGTACATCGTTACTGCCCAAGGGTATCTATATATTATCGCGCCGATTAATTAGAAAAGTAATTCGAGCGGAGTATAACAGGTTCACCGTGCGAAAACCGTTGGCCGCGACATCAAAGCACCGCGGAGGGGCTGCGCGCGAGCATCGACCAATCGGGCGTCATAATTAAATCGCCCCGCTGACCGCTCGATCCGTATAACGCGCTTCCGCCGCGGCCGAACTTCGCGGATCGCCTCGCCAAGTTCCGACCGAGCACTGACCACTTCCGAGCAAATTTCGCCTGACTCCAGATACTCTCGACACTTCGGATCGTTTTCTTTGGAAGTAGTTATCTTAGTAGTTATCTCTGAAATCGTTTCTTTTTGTCGACTGGCTGTTTATACGTAGAAATATCGAGAGCGTTAAACAGATGAACGAACCTATGCTGTTGCGTAAAGGCTCGAATTAACAGTTTAATTATAGAACAATTCTAGTTTGCACTTATGTAAATGCAATTTTCTGGATCATTGGCTGCGCCTAAGTAGTTAATATACCGCTGTTAGTGCATTAAAATTAATTTCACAGAAAAATTAATCTTATAGTAGTTAAAATTTGTTATCTATTACTTAAAATGTTTGTTTCTATTATTGTGCATTTAATAGCACTGCTTTTTATCATAAGGATCTTTTTAACTTCATATTCTCACTAGAAATATTTTAAAATTCTCGTTAATAAGGTACGTACGCCACATTCTTATCGTTCGCAATTAAAAAAGTTCACTTACAAAGAAACGATCGCCTCTTGGGCTATAATGAAGAAAATATCGCGAACGCTGGCCGTTCAATTCCGCTAATGCGGATCAGTCCTGCGCAAATTAAGAAAAAAATTAAGAACGTTCGATGCGCTCTTTTTTCGCAGTCTCGCCTAAAATGAAATCTCCACGACGAGTAAAAAAAGGGAAGTGGACGCGCAAAAAAGAGAGGACCCGTTGAGAAAAAGTCAACGGGGGGAGCGCCGGATACCGGATTGAAAGTCGCGCGGGGCAACTTCCGGAAAAATTAATATCCTGGCGGAGGGTCGGGAAAGGGGCGCACCGGCTGCCGCCGGCCAATGGGGAGGGCCGCAGCCGCCCACGCGCAGCGAAGGAAGGGGGTGGCGAGACGGAGCCCGGGATTGAAAACTCTCCGGTGAAGTTGCGTTTCCGAAAACAAGCCGAAGCATTCACCCTTGCGGACCAAGTTCCTAAGATAGATGAGTGTTTGCGGATATTTTGTCACCTCGACTCTTGCGAACTGTTTTTGGCGAACTCGACGGTTTCATGGTGTGAAAGATTTTTAGGAATTTGAACATTGTTAATTTTGCAATATTTTTAATGTATGAAATGGCAGCATATTTGAGTAATATTTTTAATTAAATGCACTCATTTTAATATAAATATTGTGCTTTAGTAAGCGTAAATTATTTCAAAAATTAGAATTGTATTTGATTGTAATTGGAAACTTAGAAATGCTGACTGGGAAGATAACGTTTTTCATAAAAATGCGTATATAAAAAATGTGCAGTTCTTTTGTTCGTATGAAAAGTGAATAGACAAGCACTGTGTAACTTAATACATGATAAAAATCGACACCGTTGTGCAGCAACCACTAAGTTATAAAAGAGGAAGTCTCATATATCAAAATTTAAGAAAATGGAAATTTTAAAACGTTAACGAAACATCCTGTGCACACACGAGAAATTCTGCGAATTGTATCAATTTTATTCTAATTTATTAAAATATATTCTTATATTATTTTTCTTAATATTTTTTCGTCTCGGTCATAAATTATATTTTATTAAAAATTATGAAAAATTAAATTACATATCTGTTTAAAGTATGAGTGCCTATTTCGTAGCGCCTTTTTTTCTTTATTTGCGATATAAAAGTTGCTGTCTAAAGGATTGAATATTTTCGCAAAAATACAGCCCTCGTAAGAACTTTTTCGCATTCTTTTGTCTCGCTTGGGAATCGCTGCGTGAAACGTCGCCACATGCCGCGAGTCGTTCTGCAACCTCTTCAAGAGTAAAAGGAAGTGGTTTTTGTATGAAAGGATTTTGTCGACGGTTTATCTGAACATTTCTTGTAATCTCTCTTAAAAAAAAAATGTATTTACTTTATACAAACATTTCAAGTTGTTACTTTATTAATTTTGCGTAACATTATTATTGTTCGGAATAATCATATTCATTGTTATGAAAAAAAAATATGTAAAAATTATTTTATGTTTAAAGTTCACTGTTCAGCGTTATTTAAGGATAATTCAAAAAGTAAAATGTAAAGATAAGGAAAGCTGTATCTGTATATTAAACCCGAAGGATGTATGTATATCTCGTAGGAATCGCGTTCGCGGATGTGCTCTCCCGTCGCGGGTCTGTTGTTCACGTTCCATTATACTCGCACCCCGGTCCTCGAGATTAAGAAAATAGCGGGAGGCCCCATTTAGCCCCGGGCATCGGCTATGGGAACCTCGGGGCTCGCCCGCGGTCCCGGTCCCCCCAAGGACGAGGAGTGCCCGGGATCGCTGTTGTTGCCTGGAGGCCGGTATAATCGACTCCCGCCGAGTTCTTCGGGCCTCGGCTTGTTTTATCTTCTGCTTCAGTGTCGCGGGACGCTCGGGGCTTCTGATCAGGACTGTGTAAATATTTTTCGGCACTACGGTGTGCAAGCATCGTCCGCAATTGGTCCGGTGGAGACAAATTGGGGATAATTTCAAAGAGGGGGTTAAAGTGTACTTGTTTAATTTAGCGGCAGGTTTGATAAGACTCCGGTTTTTGTAAGTTTGCTATTTATGTTAAGAAGTGAAGCTATGTTTGACACAGCGATTTAATGACAAAAGATATTATGTATTTTTTTGTATTATTATTTACAATAAGTTTTAGTAAAACATACATTTGATTATAGTTAAATTAGCTACTGATTTGTTTAAGTAACTGCTTCTTTATAAATATGTTATTTATTACAAAAAGTCAATAATTTACTATTAGTTTTGTATTTCTTAATTATAACTGAAATTGTACGTGCGCCTGATAAAAATGTAAATAACCATGCGGGTGTATAAGAGCTGTACACCTCGTAGAATAGTATAAAGCTAAACTGAATGTTTCTAATATCGCAGTACGTCGAACTCTTTGATTTGGACACCTGCGCGAGAGTATAAGCTCACTCTCCGCGACGGCAGAGCGGAAGAAAAAGAATTCGTTTCCGCGCGGTCCCCACGGCGCCCATTGTGCGCTGCGGCCCGTGGGGTGGCGAAACAATGAGTTCGGCCTTTGTGCGCGAATAGCGCGCAGCCCCGCGAATCCGACGCGCTTGATTATCGTCGGTGGGCCGGCGCGCGATAGCCGCGACGGATCGCGGGCGACTGATCCGTCACGCGCGTCAACCGCTGATGGGCTCGCCGACGAGTCCGTCCGATTGTTCGACCGCCCAGCCGTTCTTCCATTGGAAATCGAGGATCGAGATTTGGAGTGACTTTTTGTTATGCATTTCAAGTATTTGATTTGATTTTGATTCTTGGTAGTTATACACCGCAATGTCAATATAATAATACTTTTATGAAAATCATTATTTTTATCAAGTCAGTTTAAATACTTATTTATAAGTTAAGTCAACAATTTTATTATATCAGTTGTACAATTAAATAATGTAATTAAATTTGTTAATCTTTGAGAGAGAAAGTAAAATTCTTTTTGTATGTGAAATGTGAAGAATGTCATTTCATTTTTACAACTACGCATGAACACCTTGCTACTCGCTATATACAATTAAAATATCAACACGCGTTTATTTAACGCTATTTAGGTCAAAAAAAAGTCGTAATATGCCGACGACAGGTTTTCGCCGACAGTCTTCGAATAAAACGAGCGTCGATCAAGTAGGGTGAGAGGAAAGGGGGAATTCGAGGAATTCTCGATTATGCAGGCTCGACTATCGTCCCGCGGCTCGTAATTTGATCTCAAAAGTACCGCGTTGCTCTCGAAGTGACTCGGGTGGTATATATATACCCACCGCGCGCCAGAATGACACTTTTCGCCGCGCGATCGGTTAACCGCAAGTGACGACGGGGCTCGAGGAAAAACCGAGACTGCCGGCACGTGCAACGCCGCCGGCTCTGGAAAAAAAGTGCAGCGCCGCTACGTACACCCGCTTAATCGAGCGCGCAATTCTTTAAAGTCCTCGTTTTCCCGACGCGGTGCACTCGTTCAAATTTCGCGGCCCTCGTGCGCGTTTATATTCGCTCCCGGACGCATGTTCGAAAAATTATAACGAACTACGCGCTCATCCCACCTATTCTTTTTTTATGAATTTTTTGATAGAATTGATATTGCGGAATTATAGAGCCGTCGAGCTGCTCGCGAGAGAAAAAAAGAGATTCGTATATATGTTTCCAAATCATTCTTCATACATCGGCGATCGGGAAAAACGCATCGCGATGATCGGATCAATCAAGCCGAAACGTCGAAATACATCGAAGCGAGAAAAAAAAACCATCGTTCGCCAAAAAAAAAAGAAAAAAAAATGAAAAATACATAGGGGCAACAAACGAGCGGACAAAGAGCACAGCGAAGAAGAAGTAATCCGGGGAAAATGATCCTGCACAAAGCGGCCGGCGCAGGTCCGCACAAAGCCGATTATAAGCGGAGGATTGCATAGAGCGGATCGCCGATAAACGCGAGCGCGCGTATATTGGTCCGGCGAAATATCCGCGAGAGCAGATGCGAGGGCCGGCCGAAATATCGCTTTAAACGCGCGCGAGCGCGGACGATTACGGGCGGCGCGGGGCGCGTGCCCGCGCTCGGATCGGATTCGCGGTGAAGCCGCGGCCGCGCTTGTACATGACAAGCCTCGAAATTTGCGTATCGTGTGCTCTCGCACGGAAATATTAATACGCCGACTGATCCGAATGGCCGAGCTCTTTTTTTCGATTGCGTCCAGAGGGGTGGGTTTGTCTATCCGACGGGAGGACTGACGCTGTCAGATTTATTCGTAATTATACCGATCTTTTTTTTTTTCTATATGCACGACAGTTTTTCGTCTATTGTAACGTACTGGACCATTTGATACAGAAACGTGTATCAGTGTAATATGTAACGCATGTTTTTATCTTGTTTGACGAGAATAGTATGTTTCTTAAGTTTTGTATTTTATACTTAAACACTGTGATATTACTTTTACTTTTATGACTTACTTTTTAGTATTCCTAATTTTAAGTAATGACTGTGATATACGACTCAAATGCAATTTATTTTTAGTGTAACTTAAAATGATTTTACATGCGTTACTTAGTACCTAAATCGTATTGTTGTAATTTAAAACTGTCTTTTATATTTGCATATGATCTTTATTTAACTGGGATGAACTATAATAAATGCACCGGCTATTTATTTATTTATTATTTATTTAGCTGTTAATTTATTATTATGTCGTCCCATATACATTTTATTTATGAAAGTGAATGTAATTTATTAGCGTGAATGGTGTGTGCAAGTGTGTTGTTTATATTACTATTTTTCTCTTTATTTATAATTTTATAAATATATCTAGTTATTTTACATTGACCTACTGTGATATCACTATTGAATTTGTGAACTAGGTTTTTTTAAGAGATGACTGTGATATCACCCAAGTGCAATACTTTATCGTAATCTAAAATGGCTATGTGATATCTTTTTTATATTGTATTTTATTATGTATTTTATTGTAAAATTTTTTTAATTATTTATACCCGATATTTCTTTTGTAAATCTTTGTAAACATTGCAAATTAAAATAACTGGCTATTTCTCTTCTATATTCTATTTGTAAATACTGTAATTTGCAATAAACAACTATTCTATTCTATTCCATCCGATAAGACAATACACATTTCTTGTTTTAACCGCAATGCGTTTCCTCCCCATCCGCATCTACCCCTAATATTATATCTTACCGCATAGAAGCGTGTTTTTCCCGTCGGTACAAAAAAAAAAGCCTCAACGTCAATTTCTACGAGAGCAATTTTCATCTCCTAATTATCATAATTCACATGTCAAATCGAACGAGATCGGGCATTCAGTTTGGTCGGCTCCCGCGGGGAAAGAAAAGAGGCGCGCGTGCAAGCCCCGGTCGCGATATAAAAACTGTGGCGCAGAGAGAACCCTCGTCGATAGGATCGCATTATGTCGCGGGCAAACCTCGCGTATAATGCGCCGATGGATATCTCCGCGCGGCCGTGCGGTCGCGGCTCGCGTATAGGTAGGGAACCTGCGGCTCAGATTGGCCGCGAGATTTGCCGAGGGACCGAGCGAGAGCGGGGTGGGATATACGTCGCCTCCGTCGCGGGCGGGAAGGTAGGGCGCGCGTGCGGAGAGTAATCCGAGAGCGGGCGGGAGGTCAGCCGAGGCGAGATTGACGGGCCCGATAAATCGGAGCCGTTGACATGTCGCCGGCTGACGGCCGAGCCGAACCGACGGCTCACTGACCTGCGAATCCAATGCATATATATGTGACACTGCGAGCCGAGGCCTGCATGCACCGCCGACGAGGGGAAGGAGCGGCCGCGTCTTTCCTTGCGCGCGGCGCGGGGACGCATCCTTATCGGCCGTTAATTATCTGAGACCGCCGTTGGAGCCGCGAGGCGACGTGCGCAATGGGGTCGGACTGCCCCAGGAAGGCCTTGCTCCCATTTTTTTTTTTCTCTTCACCGTGACATCACTCGCTCTTTTTTCTATCTCGTAAAGCATGTATATGCGGGGATAAACTCGTTACATCGAGTAGGTATAATATTCTTTTCTTATCTGTGCGAATGAGCGTGCACTCTCTAAAGTTGAATTAGTGAAAATTAGACTAATCTTTTTAGTCAAAAGATTTTCCACTAATCAATTAATAAAATTAACTATCAATTAGTAAAATTCACTATCAATTAGTAGAATTTCACTAATTGAAATAGTAAACAAAAATTCTACTTATAATTAGTTGTGTTAGTAGAAATTAATAATTAATCACTATTTCAAATAGTAGATTTCCACTAATTCATTATAGTGGAGCACTTTGCACTATTAAAATTAGTGCATAGTCACTACACTGTTAAAAAAAGCTTTAAATTTAATGTTAATGCATGTACTTAAAATTCAGTTCATGTAAGTACATTAAATTTAATTCATTTACATTAAACTTTTTTTATTAAGTTTAATGTAAATTAAGTAAATTTAATGTAGGTTCAGTAAAGTTGTGGTAAAGTCATATGTAGTGGAAGCAAATTTTATCGGCGCACTTTAACTTTACTGAACCTACATGAAATTTACTAAATTTACATTAATTTACATGAAATTTAATGTAAATTACATTAAATTTAATATAAATTAATTTTAAAGTGAATATAAATTAAGGTCATTTATAACATTAAGTTTAATGTAATTTAATTAAATTTAATGTACGTACATGAACTAAATTTTAAGTACCATTGATTAATTAACTTAAATTACCATTAATTAATTAACATTAAATTTAACTATTTTTAACAGTGATATGAATTAGGTTTTTTTCACTAATTCAGCTTTAGAGAGTGGACGTGTGCAGGAGAGCCGGCGTGCATTAAATTAAATTTGACCCATCGGCCGTAACGGGATTCACCCCGGCTCTGGTATATTAGTTCGGGAAGGAGCGTTGCGGCGTCAAAGGAAGCTTCGCGCATAGAAAACAAAGGGTCCCGCGGGAAAGTTCGAAAAAAAAGCCGCTAGTCCGCGGATCCAGGGCTCTGCGGCTATTGTGCCGATGTGCGGCAAAAGACTCGCGTGGGCGTAAAACGATGGTGCCCCGCGAGAGAAGGGAAAAGGAGCGAGCACCCGGAGGACGGGCCAAGAGACAATGATGGCCTCCGAGGAGAGGCGGGAGGCATTGCGAAGCGGCGAAACGGGAGCGCCGCGAGACATTCGTCGGCGGGATGCGCGCCTGCAGGCGCCCTCAGATCTCTTTCTTGCACTGCTATGTGATTTTAAGAGAAGAGAGGATCTCGAGCTGATTTTTTTTCTATTCATTAGAATTCGAGATATTTTTTTAGAAATAAAAATTATTTATTTACAGTTTTTCTTTTATAACGTCAACGTGATTATCGATATAGAACGAAGTGTTCTATATTAATTATTATTTTATAAAGTCGTGAAAATAGTGGATTTGGGTAATCATGAGTGTCTTTGTAAATGTAAAAAAATGTCAAATTTCTTTTAACACGTGAATTCATACAAATTACTATCGAATCGATTGAGAAGCGTAGGAGAAGACTCTTTAGTGGAAATTCCACTCATTTTTTTAGCGAACAGATTTTCCACTAATCAATTAGTAAAATTCACTATCAATTAATTAAATTCGCAATTAATTAATAATATTTCACTAATTGAAATAGTAAAAAAATTTTCTACTCAGCTGTATTAGTGAAAATTAATAATTATATTCTCTATTTCAAATAGTATTTCCACTAATTCATAGTGGAGCACTTTGCACTGTTCAAATTAGTGCATAGTCACTATGAATTATAGTGGTTTTTCACTAATTCAACTTTAGAGAGTAGAGTTAAATTTGAAATTGACTCTAGTGAAGTGAAATAATCACTTTACACGAGTAGAATGACTTAATTTCGCTCTGATAGAGTAGAGTTTTATAGGTCTCGCTCTACCCTTTCACTCTACATTTGAGTGAAAAAATTATTCTACCTCACCTTAATCGAGGGAGTTAATTTCAATCTAAACTTCGAGTGAAAATTTGACTCCATTGAACAGTTAAAAAATGTTTAAACAGTAGTCAAACGCCGCAAAAAGTCTGCGTTCGCTTAGCAGGCAGGGAAAAGACGCACGAAATCCCCGAAGGTTTGCCCGACGCAAAGCCTCCCCCGAAGCGGAGCGCGCACCCTTTGGAGGCGACTCCGGCGAAATCCCGGCACAGTCCGGCCCTCCGTCGATCGCGCAGGTGACGCGTGTATAGACGGGGTGCTCTCCCGGTCTCCCAAGGCGGGAACAATGGGGACGCGGGCGCTTCCCCCGCGAAAAAATTCTTCCGCCGGCGAAGCGACAATGCCGGCAGCAGCAGCCTCGCGGAGTCATTGTCGCGCGCCCGTCTCCACGCTTATCTCCCGCGCGGCTTTTTCCCTCCTGCCCTTCACCCCCCGACCACCCCCTCATGGGCGACGCTCCTTTATGCCGATTGCCGGCTGAACGATGCGAGGGAGGTTTTTTCAGGGGCCGCGTCTCTTCCGCATTGTTCCGCCTCGTTCCCGTTTTTTTTCTTCTCTACGTCGTTCTCTCTCTTTTTTTTTTTTATACGCGTCTCGGAGTCTGTTGCGCGTACTTTTGATCGATTATTTTCGCGCGGGCGTGCAGCGCGAGGCTCAGGTTGCCTTCGGAGGTCGCGAGCTGTCTTCTTTTTTTTTTTTTTCTACGCTGCGGATGCCATTCGGGGAACGGAGTGTTCGCGATTTTTGCCTCGCTCTTTGGACCTTTGTCGCGGCAGTCGAGCTTTGTTGATGGACTGCTATTTTCGGTGGTCGTTTTGACGACTGTGCGGGGAGCTTTGTCGCGGGAGGTAATCTCTCGGTTTTCGACAGTTTTATAGCTTAAGATTTTTATCGTTTTCGTAGGTTTGTTTCCTCGTTAAGCGTTGTATGGAAGAAAAATGCGGAATATTTTATTATTATTTCTTGAATTCATTACCTACTATCCGTTAAAAAATTATAGAGCCACCTGGTTTTTCATGAATAACTTGAGCAAAAAAAATCGCGCACGTACGG